>OX632358.1:15137561-15490061 GCA_951751655.1 Ophion costatus | reverse complement strand
ATGTTTTGGTGATAAAAATTCATGGTGATATTAAAAGAAACATGTCGGCCATCTTAACTTCGCCATTTTGAATTGTAGAACAAAAAAGATTTTTTTAACGTCCCCCTTTGAACGTTGAAAGTTTTAGTATACTCAATACTTGGTCGCAGCAGGATTTTCCGAGACAAATCTGGCGTAAGATTAAAATGGGACACCCGGGATATATATATGTACATTAATTCGTACATAACCACCATTAAAAATACATACATAGATGACGGCGTTGAACTTTGCATCGATGGAATGCAACGAAAATTCTTTTCAATTTTTTATCTTTATTATCGTCAAAAATCATAGTTCGCAATATGTCGAAGATCGCTAGATAAGAATCTTAAGGATGTTGAGTCCCAAATTGCAAATGATGATAAAATTCTGAAAATTTGGTATGTTTTTGTATAAAGTATTTCAGAGGTCGTGTAAAAATTTCACGACACTTAGGAAGCTCGTTATTAAACAATTAACATTCACAAATTAAATGTTGTTTTATGGAAACTGATGTAACTTTGCAATAAGTTTTTTTTTTGACCCCTCAATTTTACAATACCTACAATATACTGAAAGCAACGGAAACAAAACGAAGTTTATTGATAAATTTTTTTTTATTTCTTTTAAAAATTGTTCTTAACAAAATGTTAATTTTTTAATAACGAGCCTCCTAATCGTCGTGAAATTTCATCACGACCTCTTCAATACTTCATACAAAACCTCCATAAAGCTAGCAGAGCAAAGTCCTCGAAATGGATTTAACGGTTATCAAAATTTTGTGCTTTTTATGTGCTAATTTTGTGCTCCATTAAAAATTTTTGTGCTCTTATCGTTTAGCGGGAAATGAGAAATCAAAAGTGCTCTGCTTGCTTAACATCAAGCTAGCAGAGCACCTAATGATATTTTGCCATATGTAAGAATCAAATTACGTGATATTTATGTGCTTTACGAATATCGAACAGCCAAACCTCTATTTTGATTTTTTTCGCCCGATAATGAGAAATCAACAGTGCTCTGTCTGCTTAACATCAAGCTAGCAGAGCACCTAATGATATTTTGCCATATGTAAGAATGAAACCACGTGATATTTATGTGCTTTATGAATATCGAACAGCCAAACCTCTATTTTGATTTTTTTTTCGCCCGATTTAGATCCTCAAAAAACCCTCCAATGAGAGCATATACCATTTTTTGTATATTCTGAAAAGAAAATATACCATATATATGTGCCTTTTATGTGCTCTACGAATATTCAAGAGACAAACCGCTGGAACGAAAATTACTCCCAAAACCACCCCTCCAAGACCCAAGCTACCCACAAATACGAGTATTGGCTATATTGCGATATCGCAAAATCTAAGTAGTCCACATTTATGTGCTTTTTATGTGCTCTACGAATATCCAAGATCCTACAGGGAAAATAGGGTTGTGTGTTTCCTTATTTTTGATTTTTTTTTCTTTTCAATAAACTCTAAGTGAAAAAAATTATCTTGGGCGGGACGATAACGACCTACGTTTGCGAATTGCAGGTTAACATTTTCTACGCAATCGGTCAGATTGAGTCGAGAAGTCTGACGATCCTGCGACAACGAGGGAAGCAGAGCATTATTTATTTAACAAAGATAACATCGGTGCTCCTACCGGTTCTCGGAGCACAAAGTGCCACAAAATGCCATGATAATCACAAAATTTCCTGAAAATCACGAATTTTCATGAAAATCACTGTGTCATGAAAATAAAAAATTGTCATGAAAATCGCAAGATATCACGAAAATCTCATAATTTCATGAAAATAACAAATTGGGGTTGTTTGTTTGGGTTTATTTGGTCGTATTGTCTGGGTTTATTTGGTCTTGTTTGGGTTTATTTGGTATTGTTTGGGCCATAACACAAACAACCCCAAGCAACCCCAACCAAACCCAACCAAATCCAACAAACCCCAACCAAACCCAACCAAACCCAATTAAACCCAACTAAACCCTATTAAACCTAACTAAACCCAACCAAATCCAACCAAGCCCAATTAAACCCAATAAACCCCAATTAAACCCAACTAAACCCAACTAACCCCAATTCAACCCAACTAAACCCAACTAAACCCAATTAAACCCAACTGAACCCAACCAACTTAAACCGCAACAAACCCAACTACACCCAACTGAACCGAACTACACCTGACTAAACCAAACCCAACCAAACCCAATTAAACCCAACTAAACCCAATTAAACCCAACTAAACCCAATTGACCCCAACTAAACCCAATTAAACCCAACTGAACCCAATTGACCCCAATTAAACCCAGTTAAACCCAACTAAACCCAACCAAACCCAATTGAACCCAATTAAACCCAACCAAACCCAATTAAACCGAACTAAACCCAACCAACCCCAACTAAACCCAACCAACCCCAATTAAACCCAATTAAACCCAACTAAACCCAACTAACCCAGCTAAACCCAACTAAACCCAATTAACCCCAACTAAACCCAACTAAGCCCAAGCAACCCAATTAAACCGATTAAACCCAATTAACCCCAATTAAACCCAACTAAATCCAATTAAACCCAATTAACCCCAATCAAACCCAACTAAACCCAACCAAACCCATTGAAACCCAATTAAACCGAAACAAACCCAGCTGCACTCAATTAAACCCAACTAAACCCAACTCAACTCAACTAAACCCGCCTACACCCGACTAAACCCAACTAAACCCAACTGAACCCAATTAAACCCAACTAAACCAAACCAAACCCAATTAAACCCAATTAACCCAACTAAACCCAACTGAACCCAATTAAACCCAACTAAACCAAACCAAACCCAATTAACCCCAATTAAACCCAATTAAACCCAACCAAACCCAATTAAGCCCAATTAAACCCAACTAAACCCAATCAACCCCAATTAAACCCAACTTAACCCAACTAAACCCGCCTACACCCGACAAAACCCAACTAAACCCAACTAAACCCAACCAAACCCAATTAAACCCAATTAACCCAATTAACCCCAATTAAATGGGTTTAATTGGGGTTAATTGGGTTCAATTGGGTTTAGTTGGGGTTAGTTGGGTTTAATTGGGTGCAGTTTGGTTCAGCTGGGTTTAATTGGGTTTAATTTGGATTGGTTGGGTTTAGTTGGGTTTAATTGGGTTTAGTTGGAACTAAACCCAATTAAACCCAACTAAACCCAACCAATCCCAATTAAACGCAATTAAACCCAGCTAAACCCAACTAAGGTTTAGTTGGGTTAAGTTGGGTTTAGCCGAGGTTAGCTGGGTTTAATCGGGTTTGGTTGGGTTTAATTGGGTGTAATTGGGGTTGGTTGGGTTTAGTTCGGTTTAATTGGGTTTAATTGCGTTTGGTTGGGTTTAATTGGGTTTAATTGGGGTTAATTGGGGTTAGTTGGGTTTAGTTGGGTTTAATTGGGTTTGGTTGGGTTTGGTTTAGTCAGGTGTAGTCGGGTTTAGTTGGGTGTAGTTGGGTTTGTTGCGGTTTAATTGGGTTTAATTGGGTTTGGTCGGGTTCAGTTGGGTTTAATTGGGTTTAGTTGGGTTTAATCGGGTTTAATTGGGTTTGGTTGGATTTGTTCGGGTTTAGTTAGGTTTAACAGGGTTTAGTTGGGTTTAATTGGGTTTAATTGGGTTTGGTTGGATTTGTTCGGGTTAAGTTAGGTTTAATAGGGTTTAGTTGGGTTTAATTGGGGTTAGTTGGGTTTAGTTGGGTTTAATTGGGTTTGATTGGATTGGGTTTGGTTGGGTTTTGTTGGATTTGGTTGGGTTTGGTTGGGGTTGCTTGGGGTTGTTTGGGTTATGGCCCAAACAATACCAAATAAACCCAAACAAGACCAAATAAACCCAGACAATAAGACCAAATGAACCCAAACAAACAACCCCAATTTGTTATTTTCATGAAATTATGAGATTTTCGTGATATCTTGCGATTTTCATGACAATTTTTGATTTTCATGACACTTAGTGATTTTCATGAAATTTCGTGATTTTCAGGAAATTTTGTGATTATCATGGCATTTCGTGGCACTTTGTGCTCCGAGAACCGGTAGGAGCACCGATGTTATCTTTGTTAAATAAATAATGCTCTGCTTCCGTCGTTGTCGCAGGATCGTCAGACTTCTCGACTCAATCTGACCGATTGCGTAGAAAATGTTAACCTGCAATTCGCAAACGTAGGTCGTTATCGTCCCGCCCAAGATAATTTTTTTCACTTAGAGTTTATTGAAAAGAAAAAAAAATCAAAAATAAGGAAACACACAACCCTATTTTCCCTGTAGGATCTTGGATATTCGTAGAGCACATAAAAAGCACATAAATGTGGACTACTTAGATTTTGCGATATCGCAATATAGCCAATACTCGTATTTGTGGGTAGCTTGGGTCTTGGAGGGGTGGTTTTGGGAGTAATTTTCGTTCCAGCGGTTTGGCTCTTGAATATTCGTAGAGCACATAAAAGGCACATATATATGGTATATTTTCTTTTCAGAATATACAAAAAATGGTATATGCTCTCATTGGAGGGTTTTTTGAGGATCTAAATCGGGCGAAAAAAAAATCAAAATAGAGGTTTGGCTGTTCGATATTCATAAAGCACATAAATATCACGTGGTTTCATTCTTACATATGGCAAAATATCATTAGGTGCTCTGCTAGCTTGATGTTAAGCAGACAGAGCACTGTTGATTTCTCATTATCGGGCGAAAAAAATCAAAATAGAGGTTTGGCTGTTCGATATTCGTAAAGCACATAAATATCACGTAATTTGATTCTTACATATGGCAAAATATCATTAGGTGCTCTGCTAGCTTGATGTTAAGCAAACAGAGCACTTTTGATTTCTCATTTCCCGCTAAACGATAAGAGCACAAAAATTTTAAATGGAGCACAAAATTAGCACATAAAAAGCACAAAATTTTGATAACCGTTAAATCCATTTCGAGGACTTTGCTCTGCTAGCTTTATGGAGGTTTTGTATGAAGTATTGAAGAGGTCGTGTTGAAATTTCACGACGATTAGGAGGCTCGTTATTAAAAAATTAACATTTTGTTAAGAACAATTTATAAAAGAAATAAAAAAAAATTTATCAATAAACTTCGTTTTGTTTCCGTTGCTTTCAGTATATTGTAGGTATTGTAAAATTGAGGGGTCAAAAAAAAAACTTATTGCAAAGTTACATCAGTTTCCATAAAACAACATTTAATTTGTGAATGTTAATTGCTTAATAACGAGCTTCCTAATTGTCGTGAAATTTTTACACGACCTCTGAAATACTTTATACAAAAACATACCAAATTTTCAGAATTTTATCATCATTTGCGATTTGGGACTCAACATCCTTAAGATTCTTATCTAGCGATCTTCGACATATTGCGAACTATGATTTTTGACGATAATAAAGATAAAAAATTGAAAAGAATTTTCGTTGCATTCCATCGATGCAAAGTTCAACGCCGTCATCTATGTATGTATTTTTAATGGTGGTTATGTACGAATTAATGTACATATATATATCCCGGGTGTCCCATTTTAATCTTACGCCAGATTTGTCTCGGAAAATCCTGCTGCGACCAAGTATTGAGTATACTAAAACTTTCAACGTTCAAAGGGGGACGTTAAAAAAATCTTTTTTGTTCTACAATTCAAAATGGCGAAGTTAAGATGGCCGACATGTTTCTTTTAATATCACCATGAATTTTTATCACCAAAACATCCATTAGGCCAAAACTTACCACTTTTGTAGGAAAAGTTTTTTGATAACGCTCATAGTTTTTAGGTTAGAATAGGATTTCTTAGCCGAATTGACGAGCCGCAGAGAGCTCATCCTTGTTTGGGTTTATGTTTGGATTATCGAACAAACCCAATCAAACTCACACCCACACACACGCGCACACTTATACTAGGGATGTTGAAAACTTTACCTCCTCATCGTATATTTTAGATAGCGCTAAAACAGTGAAAACTGATATTCCAACCTAAAAATTATAAATGTTTTTGAAAATCTTTTCCCCCAAAAGTGATAGATATGACCTGGCAAATGTTTCGGTGGAAAACAATTCATTATACCATTTTAAAAAACATGTCGGCCATCTTAATGTTGCCATTTTGAATTTTGGACCAGAAAATATATATATTTTTAAGTGCCCTTTCGAGCCCTAAAAGTAACATTATACTCAATACTGGATCGGAGCAATATTTTTCGAGATAAATCAGGTAAAAAATAAAAATGGGGCACCCTGTATATATATATATATATATATATATGAAAAAATAATTATATATGTATATATAGTAATATATTTATACACACACACACACACACACACACACACACACACACACACACACACACACGCACGCACGCACGCACGCACGCACGCACGCACGCACGCACGCACGCACGCACGCACGCACGCACGCACGCACGCACGCACGCACGCACGCACGCACGCACGCACGCACGCACGCACGCACGCACGCACGCACGCACGCACGCACGCACGCACGCACGCACGCACGCACGCACGCACGCACGCACGCACGCACGCACGCACGCACGCACGCACGCACGCACGCACGCACGCACGCACGCACGCACGCACGCACGCACGCACGCACGCACGCACGCACGCACGCACGCACGCACGCACGCACGCACGCACGCACGCACGCACGCACGCACGCACGCACGCACGCACGCACGCACGCACGCACGCACGCACGCACGCACGCACGCACGCACGCACGCACGCACGCACGCACGCACGCACGCACGCACGCACGCACGCACGCACGCACGCACGCACGCACGCACGCACGCACGCACGCACGCACGCACGCACGCACGCACGCACGCACGCACGCACGCACGCACGCACGCACGCACGCACGCACGCACGCACGCACGCACGCACGCACGCACGCACGCACGCACGCACGCACGCACCCACACTATAAAAACTATGAGCGTTATCAAAAAACTTTTCCTACAAAAGTGGTAAGTTTTGGCCTAATGGATGTTTTGGTGATAAAAATTCATGGTGATATTAAAAGAAACATGTCGGCCATCTTAACTTCGCCATTTTGAATTGTAGAACAAAAAATATTTTTTTAACGTCCCCCTTTGAACGTTGAAAGTTTTAGTATACTCAATACTTGGTCGCAGCAGGATTTTCCGAGACAAATCTGGCGTAAGATTAAAATGGGACACCCGGGATATATATATGTACATTAATTCGTACATAACCACCATTAAAAATACATACATAGATGACGGCGTTGAACTTTGCATCGATGGAATGCAACGAAAGTTCTTTTCAATTTTTAATCTTTATTATCGTCAAAAATCATAGTTCGCAATATGTCGAAGATCGCTAGATAAGAATCTTAAGGATGTTGAGTCCCAAATCGCAAACGATGATAAAATTCTGAAAATTTGGTATGTTTTTGTATAAAGTATTTCAGAGGTCGTGTAAAAATTTCACGACAATTAGGAAGCTCGTTATTAAACAATTAACATTCACAAATTAAATGTTGTTTTATGGAAACTGATGTAACTTTGCAATAAGTTTTTTTTTTGACCCCTCAATTTTACAATACCTACAATATACTGAAAGCAACGGAAACAAAACGAAGTTTATTGATACATTTTTTTTTATTTCTTTTAAAAATTGTTCTTAACAAAATGTTAATTTTTTAATAACGAGCCTCCTAATCGTCGTGAAATTTCAACACGACCTCTTCAATACTTCATACAAAACCTCCATAAAGCTAGCAGAGCAAAGTCCTCGAAATGGATTTACCGGTTATCAAAATTTTGTGCTTTTTATGTGCTAATTTTGTGCTCCATTTAAAATTTTTGTGCTCTTATCGTTTAGCGGGAAATGAGAAATCAAAAGTGCTCTGTTTGCTTAACATCAAGCTAGCAGAGCAGCTAATGATATTTTGCCATATGTAAGAATCAAATTACGTGATATTTATGTGCTTTACGAATATCGAACAGCCAAACCTCTATTTTGATTTTTTTCGCCCGATAATGAGAAATCAACAGTGCTCTGTCTGCTTAACATCAAGCTAGCAGAGCACCTAATGATATTTTGCCATATGTAAGAATGAAACCACGTGATATTTATGTGCTTTATGAATATCGAACAGCCAAACCTCTATTTTGATTTTTTTTTCGCCCGATTTAGATCCTCAAAAAACCCTCCAATGAGAGCATATACCATTTTTTGTATATTCTGAAAAGAAAATATACCATATATATGTGCCTTTTATGTGCTCTACGAATATTCAAGAGCCAAACCGCTGGAACGAAAATTACTCCCAAAACCACCCCTCCAAGACCCAAGCTACCCACAAATACGAGTATTGGCTATATTGCGATATCGCAAAATCTAAGTAGTCCACATTTATGTGCTTTTTATGCGCTCTACGAATATCCAAGATCCTACAGGGAAAATAGGGTTGTGTGTTTCCTTATTTTTTATTTTTTTTTCTTTTCAATAAACTCTAAGTGAAAAAAATTATCTTGGGCGGGACGATAACGACCTACGTTTGCGAATTGCAGGTTAACATTTTCTACGCAATCGGTCAGATTGAGTCGAGAAGTCTGACGATCCTGCGACAACGACGGAAGCAGAGCATTATTTATTTAACAAAGATAACATCGGTGCTCCTACCGGTTCTCGGAGCACAAAGTGCCACAAAATGCCATGATAATCACAAAATTTCCTGAAAATCACGAATTTTCATGAAAATCACTAAGTGTCATGAAAATCAAAAATTGTCATGAAAATCGCAAGATATCACGAAAATCTCATAATTTCATGAAAATAACAAATTGGGGTTGTTTGTTTGGGTTTATTTGGTCGTATTGTCTGGGTTTATTTGGTCTTGTTTGGGTTTATTTGGTATTGTTTGGGCCATAACACAAACAACCCCAAGCAACCCCAACCAAACCCAACCAAATCCAACAAACCCCAACCAAACCCAACCAAACCCAATTAAACCCAACTAAACCCTATTAAACCTAACTAAACCCAACCAAATCCAACCAAGCCCAATTAAACCCAATTAAACCCAATTAAACCCAACTAAACCCAACTAAACCCAATTCAACCCAACTAAACCCAATTAAACCCAACTGAACCCAACCAACTTAAACCGCAACAAACCCAACTACACCCAACTGAACCCGACTACACCTGACTAAACCAAACCCAACCAAACCCAATTAAACCCAACTAAACCCAATTAAACCCAACTAAACCCAATTAAACCCAACTAAACCCAATTGACCCCAATTAAACCCAACTAAACCCAACCAAGCCCAATTAAACCCAATTAAACCCAACCAAACCCAATTAAACCGAACTAAACCCAACCAACCCCAATTAACCCCAATTAAACCGAATCAAACCCAATTAAACCCAACTAAACCCAAATAACCCAGCTAAACCCAAACAAACCCAATTACCCCCAACTAACCCCAACTAAACCCAAGCAACCCAATTAAACCGATTAAACCCAATTAACCCCAATTAAACCCAACTAAATCCAATTAAACCCAATTAACCCCAATCAAACCCAACTAAACCCAACCAAACCCATTAAAACCCAATTAAACCGAAACAAACCCAGCTGCACTCAATTAAACCCAACTAAACCCAACTCAACTCAACTAAACCCGCCAACACCCGACTAAACCCAACTAAACCCAACTGAACCCAATTAAACCCAACTAAACCAAACCAAACCCAATTAAACCCAATTAACCCCAATCAAACCCAATTAAACCCAATTAAACCCAACTCAACCCAACTAAACCCAACTAACCCCATCCAAACCCACTTAAACGCAACCAAACCCAATTCAACCCAACTAAACCCAATTAAACCCAACCAAACCCAATTCAACCCAACTAAACCCGACTAAACCCAATTGAACCCAATTGAACCCAATTAAACCCAAATAAACCCAATTAAACCCAACTAACTAACCACACCCAATACAACCCAATTAAACCCAATTAAACCCAATCAAACCCAATCAAACCCAACTAAACCCAAATAAACCCAACTAACCCCAGCTAAATTCAACTAAACCCAATTAACCCCAACTAAACCCAACTAAACCCAATTAACCCCAACTAAACCCAAGCAACCCAATTAAACCGATTAAACCCAATTAACCCCAATTAAACCCAACTAAATCCAATTAAACCCAATTAACCCCAATCAAACCCAACTAAACCCAATTAAACCCAACTAAACCCAACCAAACGCATTTAAACCCAATTAAACCGAAACAAACCCAGCTGCACTCAATTAAACCCAACTAAACCCAACTCAACTCAACTAAACCCGCCTACACCCGACTAAACCCAACTAAACCCAACTGAACCCAATTAAACCCAGCTGAACCCAATTAAACCCAATTAACCCCAATTAAACCCAGCTAAACCCAACTAAACCCAACTAAACTTAACCAAACCCTCTTAAACCCAACCAAACCCAATTCAACCCAACTAAACCCAATTAAACCCAATTAAACCCGACTAAACCCACTTAAACACAAATAAACCCAATTAAACCCAACTAACTAACCACACCCAATAGAACCCAATTAAACCCAATTAAACCCAACCAAACCCAATTAAACCCAACTAAACCCAACCAAACCCAATTAAGCCCAATTAAACCCAACTAAACCCAATCAACCCCAATTAAACCCAACTTAACCCAACTAAACCCGCCTACACCCGACAAAACCCAACTAAACCCAACTAAACCCAACCAAACCCAATTAAACCCAATTGAACCCAATTAACCCCAATTGAATGGGTTTAATTGGGTTCAATTGGGTTTAGTTGGGGTTAGTTGGGTTTAATTGGGTGCAGTTTGGTTCAGCTGGGTTTAATTGGGTTTAATTTGGATTGGTTGGGTTTAGTTGGGTTTAATTGGGTTTAGTTGGAACTAAACCCAATTAAACCCAACTAAACCCAACCAATCCCAATTAAACCCAATTAAACCCAGCTAAACCCAACTAAGGTTTAGTTGGGATAAGTTGGGTTTAGCCGAGGTTAGCTGGGTTTAATCGGGTTTGGTTGGGTTTAATTGGGGTTGGTTGGGTTTAGTTCGGTTTAATTGGGTTTAATTGGGTTTGGTTGGGTTTAATTGGGTTTAATTGGGGTCAATTGGGTTTAGTTGGGTTTAGTTGGGTTTAGTTGGGTTTAATTGGGTTTGGTTGGGTTTGGTTTAGTCAGGTGTAGTCGGGTTTAGTTGGGTGTAGTTGGGTTTGTTGCGGTTTAATTGGGTTTAATTGGGTTTGGTCGGGTTCAGTTGGGTTTAATTGAGTTTAGTTGGGTTTAATTTGGTTTAATTGGGTTTGGTTGGATTTGTTCGGGTTTAGTTAGGTTTAATAGGGTTTAGTTGGGTTTAATTGGGTTTGGGTTTGGATTATCGAACAAACCCAAACAAACTCACACCCACACACACGCGCACACTTATACTAGGGATGTTGAAAACTTTACCTCCTCATCGTATATTTTAGATAGCGCTAAAACAGTGAAAACTGATATTCCAACCTAAAAATTATAAATGTTATTGAAAATCTTTTCCCCCAAAAGTGATAGATATGACCTGGCAAATGTTTCGGTGGAAAACAATTCATTATACCATTTTAAAAAACATGTCGGCCATCTTAATGTTGCCATTTTGAATTTTGGACCAGAAAATATATATATTTTTAAGTGCCCTTTCGAGCCCTAAAAGGATCATTATACTCAATACTGGATCGGAGCAATATTTTTCGAGATAAATCAGGTAAAAATAAAAATGGGGCACCCTGTATATATATATATATATATATGAAAAAATAATTATATATGTATATATAGTAATATATTTACACACACACACGCACACACACACACACACACACACACACACACACACACACACACACACACACACACGCACGCACGCACGCACGCACGCACGCACGCACGCACGCACGCACGCACGCACGCACGCACGCACGCACGCACGCACGCACGCACGCACGCACGCACGCACGCACGCACGCACGCACGCACGCACGCACGCACGCACGCACGCACGCACGCACGCACGCACGCACGCACGCACGCACGCACGCACGCACGCACGCACGCACGCACGCACGCACGCACGCACGCACGCACGCACGCACGCACGCACGCACGCACGCACGCACGCACGCACGCACGCACGCACGCACGCACGCACGCACGCACGCACGCACGCACGCACGCACGCACGCACGCACGCACGCACGCACGCACGCACGCACGCACGCACGCACGCACGCACGCACGCACGCACGCACGCACGCACGCACGCACATCTATGAGCGTTATCAAAAAACTTTTCCTACAAAAGTGGTAAGTTTTGGCCTAATGGATGTTTTGGTGATAAAAATTCATGGTGATATTAAAAGAAACATGTCGGCCATCTTAACTTCGCCATTTTGAATTGTAGAACAAAAAAGATTTTTTTAACGTCCCCCTTTGAACGTTGAAAGTTTTAGTATATTCAATACTTGGTCGCAGCAGGATTTTCCGAGACAAATCTGGCGTAAGATTAAAATGGGACACCCGGGATATATGTATGTACATTAATTCGTACATAACCACCATTAAAAATACATACATAGATGACGGCGTTGAACTTTGCATCGATGGAATGCAACGAAAATTCTTTTCAAATTTTTATCTTTATTATCGTCAAAAATCATAGTTCGCAATATGTCGAAGATCGCTAGATAAGAATCTTAAGGATGTTGAGTCCCAAATCGCAAATGATGATAAAATTCTGAAAATTTGGTATGTTTTTGTATAAAGTATTTCAGGGGTCGTGTAAAAATTTCACGACAATTCGGAAGCTCGTTATTAAACAATTAACATTCACAAATTAAATGTTGTTTTATGGAAACTGATGTAACTTTGCAATAAGTTTTTTTTTTGACCCCTTAATTTTACAATACCTACAATATACTGAAAGCAACGGAAACAAAACGAAGTTTATTGATAAATTTTTTTTTATTTCTTTTAAAAATTGTTCTTAACAAAATGTTAATTTTTTAATAACGAGCCTCCTAATCGTCGTGAAATTTCAACACGACCTCTTCAATACTTCATACAAAACCTCCATAAAGCTAGCAGAGCAAAGTCCTCGAAATGGATTTAACGGTTATCAAAATTTTGTGCTTTTTATGTGCTAATTTTGTGCTCCATTTAAAATTTTTGTGCTCTTATCGTTTAGCGGGAAATGAGAAATCAAAAGTGCTCTGTTTGCTTAACATCAAGCTAGCAGAGCACCTAATGATATTTTGCTATATGTAAGAATCAAATTACGTGATATTTATGTGCTTTACGAATATCGAACAGCCAAACCTCTATTTTGATTTTTTTCGCCCGATAATGAGAAATCAACAGTGCTCTGTCTGCTTAACATCAAGCTAGCAGAGCACCTAATGATATTTTGCCATATGTCAGAATGAAACCACGTGATATTTATGTGCTTTACGAATATCGAACAGCCAAACCTCTATTTTGATTTTTTTTCGCCCGATTTAGATCCTCAAAAAACCCTCCAATGAGAGCATATACCATTTTTTGTATATTCTGAAAATAAAATATACCATATATATGTGCCTTTTATGTGCTCTACGAATATTCAAGAGCCAAACCGCTGGAACGAAAATTACTCCCAAAACCACCCCTCCAAGACCCAAGCTACCCACAAATACGAGTATTGGCTATATTGCGATATCGCAAAATCTAAGTAGTCCACATTTATGTGCTTTTTATGTGCTCTACGAATATCCAAGATCCTACAGGGAAAATAGGGTTGTGTGTTTCCTTATTTTTGATTTTTTTTTCTTTTCAATAAACTGTAAGTGAAAAAAATTATCTTGGGCGGGACGATAACGACCTACGTTTGCGAATTGCAGGTTAACATTTTCTACGCAATCGGTCAGATTGAGTCGAGAAGTCTGACGATCCTGCGACAACGACGGAAGCAGAGCATTATTTATTTAACAAAGATAACATCGGTGCTCCTACCGGTTCTCGGAGCACAAAGTGCCACAAAATGCCATGATAATCACAAAATTTCCTGAAAATCACGAATTTTCATGAAAATCACTAAGTGTCATGAAAATCAAAAATTGTCATGAAAATCGCAAGATATCACGAAAATCTCATAATTTCATGAAAATAACAAATTGGGGTTGTTTGTTTGGGTTTATTTGGTCGTATTGTCTGGGTTTATTTGGTCTTGTTTGGGTTTATTTGGTATTGTTTGGGCCATAACACAAACAACCCCAAGCAACCCCAACCAAACCCAACCAAATCCAACAAACCCCAACCAAACCCAACCAAACCCAATTAAACCCAACTAAACCCTATTAAACCTAACTAAACCCAACCAAATCCAACCAAGCCCAATTAAACCCAATAAACCCCAATTAAACCCAATTAAACCCAACTAAACCCAACTAAACCCAATTCAACCCAACTAAACCCAATTAAACCCAACTGAACCCAACCAACTTAAACCGCAACAAACCCAACTACACCCAACTGAACCCGACTACACCTGACTAAACCAAACCCAACCAAACCCAATTAAACCCAACTAAACCCAATTAAACCCAACTAAACCCAATTAAACCCAACTAAACCCAATTGACCCCAATTAAACCCAACTAAACCCAACCAAGCCCAATTAAACCCAATTAAACCCAACCAAACCCAATTAAACCGAACTAAACCCAACCAACCCCAATTAACCCCAATTAAACCGAATCAAACCCAATTAAACCCAACTAAACCCAAATAACCCAGCTAAACCCAAACAAACCCAATTACCCCCAACTAACCCCAACTAAACCCAAGCAACCCAATTAAACCGATTAAACCCAATTAACCCCAATTAAACCCAACTAAATCCAATTAAACCCAATTAACCCCAATCAAACCCAACTAAACCCAACCAAACCCATTAAAACCCAATTAAACCGAAACAAACCCAGCTGCACTCAATTAAACCCAACTAAACCCAACTCAACTCAACTAAACCCGCCAACACCCGACTAAACCCAACTAAACCCAACTGAACCCAATTAAACCCAACTAAACCAAACCAAACCCAATTAAACCCAATTAACCCCAATCAAACCCAATTAAACCCAACTAAACCCAACTAAACCCAACTAACCCCATCCAAACCCACTTAAACGCAACCAAACCCAATTCAACCCAACTAAACCCAATTAAACCCAACCAAACCCAATTCAACCCAACTAAACCCGACTAAACCCAATTGAACCCAATTGAACCCAATTAAACCCAAATAAACCCAATTAAACCCAACTAACTAACCACACCCAATACAACCCAATTAAACCCAATTAAACCCAATCAAACCCAATCAAACCCAACTAAACCCAAATAAACCCAACTAACCCCAGCTAAATTCAACTAAACCCAATTAACCCCAACTAAACCCAACTAAACCCAATTAACCCCAACTAAACCCAACTAAACCCAAGCAACCCAATTAAACCGATTAAACCCAATTAACCCCAATTAAACCCAACTAAATCCAATTAAACCCAATTAACCCCAATCAAACCCAACTAAACCCAATTAAACCCAACTAAACCCAACCAAACGCATTTAAACCCAATTAAACCGAAACAAACCCAGCTGCACTCAATTAAACCCAACTAAACCCAACTCAACTCAACTAAACCCGCCTACACCCGACTAAACCCAACTAAACCCAACTGAACCCAATTAAACCCAGCTGAACCCAATTAAACCCAATTAACCCCAATTAAACCCAGCTAAACCCAACTAAACCCAACTAAACTTAACCAAACCCTCTTAAACCCAACCAAACCCAATTCAACCCAACTAAACCCAATTAAACCCAATTAAACCCGACTAAACCCACTTAAACACAAATAAACCCAATTAAACCCAACTAACTAACCACACCCAATAGAACCCAATTAAACCCAATTAAACCCAACCAAACCCAATTAAACCCAACTAAACCCAACCAAACCCAATTAAGCCCAATTAAACCCAACTAAACCCAATCAACCCCAATTAAACCCAACTTAACCCAACTAAACCCGCCTACACCCGACAAAACCCAACTAAACCCAACTAAACCCAACCAAACCCAATTAAACCCAATTGAACCCAATTAACCCCAATTGAATGGGTTTAATTGGGTTCAATTGGGTTTAGTTGGGGTTAGTTGGGTTTAATTGGGTGCAGTTTGGTTCAGCTGGGTTTAATTGGGTTTAATTTGGATTGGTTGGGTTTAGTTGGGTTTAATTGGGTTTAGTTGGAACTAAACCCAATTAAACCCAACTAAACCCAACCAATCCCAATTAAACCCAATTAAACCCAGCTAAACCCAACTAAGGTTTAGTTGGGATAAGTTGGGTTTAGCCGAGGTTAGCTGGGTTTAATCGGGTTTGGTTGGGTTTAATTGGGGTTGGTTGGGTTTAGTTCGGTTTAATTGGGTTTAATTGGGTTTGGTTGGGTTTAATTGGGTTTAATTGGGGTCAATTGGGTTTAGTTGGGTTTAGTTGGGTTTAGTTGGGTTTGGTTGGGTTTGGTTTAGTCAGGTGTAGTCGGGTTTAGTTGGGTGTAGTTGGGTTTGTTGCGGTTTAATTGGGTTTAATTGGGTTTGGTCGGGTTCAGTTGGGTTTAATTGAGTTTAGTTGGGTTTAATTTGGTTTAATTGGGTTTGGTTGGATTTGTTCGGGTTTAGTTAGGTTTAATAGGGTTTAGTTGGGTTTAATTGGGTTTGGGTTTGGATTATCGAACAAACCCAAACAAACTCACACCCACACACACGCGCACACTTATACTAGGGATGTTGAAAACTTTACCTCCTCATCGTATATTTTAGATAGCGCTAAAACAGTGAAAACTGATATTCCAACCTAAAAATTATAAATGTTATTGAAAATCTTTTCCCCCAAAAGTGATAGATATGACCTGGCAAATGTTTCGGTGGAAAACAATTCATTATACCATTTTAAAAAACATGTCGGCCATCTTAATGTTGCCATTTTGAATTTTGGACCAGAAAATATATATATTTTTAAGTGCCCTTTCGAGCCCTAAAAGTATCATTATACTCAATACTGGATCGGAGCAATATTTTTCGAGATAAATCAGGTAAAAAATAAAAATGGGGCACCCTGTATATATATATATATATATGAAAAAATAATTATATATGTATATATAGTAATATATTTACACACACACACGCACACACACACACACACACACACACACACACACACACACACACACACACACACGCACGCACGCACGCACGCACGCACGCACGCACGCACGCACGCACGCACGCACGCACGCACGCACGCACGCACGCACGCACGCACGCACGCACGCACGCACGCACGCACGCACGCACGCACGCACGCACGCACGCACGCACGCACGCACGCACGCACGCACGCACGCACGCACGCACGCACGCACGCACGCACGCACGCACGCACGCACGCACGCACGCACGCACGCACGCACGCACGCACGCACGCACGCACGCACGCACGCACGCACGCACGCACGCACGCACGCACGCACGCACGCACGCACGCACGCACGCACGCACGCACGCACGCACGCACGCACGCACGCACGCACGCACGCACGCACGCACGCACGCACGCACGCACGCACGCACGCACGCACGCACGCACGCACGCACGCACGCACGCACGCACGCACGCACGCACGCACACTATAAAATCTATGAGCGTTATCAAAAAACTTTTCCTACAAAAGTGGTAAGTTTTGGCCTAATGGATGTTTTGGTGATAAAAATTCATGGTGATATTAAAAGAAACATGTCGGCCATCTTAACTTCGCCATTTTGAATTGTAGAACAAAAAAGATTTTTTTAACGTCCCCCTTTGAACGTTGAAAGTTTTAGTATATTCAATACTTGGTCGCAGCAGGATTTTCCGAGACAAATCTGGCGTAAGATTAAAATGGGACACCCGGGATATATGTATGTACATTAATTCGTACATAACCACCATTAAAAATACATACATAGATGACGGCGTTGAACTTTGCATCGATGGAATGCAACGAAAATTCTTTTCAATTTTTTATCTTTATTATCGTCAAAAATCATAGTTCGCAATATGTCGAAGATCGCTAGATAAGAATCTTAAGGATGTTGAGTCCCAAATCGCAAATGATGATAAAATTCTGAAAATTTGGTATGTTTTTGTATAAAGTATTTCAGGGGTCGTGTAAAAATTTCACGACAATTCGGAAGCTCGTTATTAAACAATTAACATTCACAAATTAAATGTTGTTTTATGGAAACTGATGTAACTTTGCAATAAGTTTTTTTTTTGACCCCTTAATTTTACAATACCTACAATATACTGAAAGCAACGGAAACAAAACGAAGTTTATTGATAAATTTTTTTTTATTTCTTTTAAAAATTGTTCTTAACAAAATGTTAATTTTTTAATAACGAGCCTCCTAATCGTCGTGAAATTTCAACACGACCTCTTCAATACTTCATACAAAACCTCCATAAAGCTAGCAGAGCAAAGTCCTCGAAATGGATTTAACGGTTATCAAAATTTTGTGCTTTTTATGTGCTAATTTTGTGCTCCATTTAAAATTTTTGTGCTCTTATCGTTTAGCGGGAAATGAGAAATCAAAAGTGCTCTGTTTGCTTAACATCAAGCTAGCAGAGCACCTAATGATATTTTGCTATATGTAAGAATTAAATTACGTGATATTTATGTGCTTTACGAATATCGAACAGCCAAACCTCTATTTTGATTTTTTTCGCCCGATAATGAGAAATCAACAGTGCTCTGTCTGCTTAACATCAAGCTAGCAGAGCACCTAATGATATTTTGCCATATGTCAGAATGAAACCACGTGATATTTATGTGCTTTACGAATATCGAACAGCCAAACCTCTATTTTGATTTTTTTTCGCCCGATTTAGATCCTCAAAAAACCCTCCAATGAGGGCATATACCATTTTTTGTATATTCTGAAAATAAAATATACCATATATATGTGCCTTTTATGTGCTCTACGAATATTCAAGAGCCAAACCGCTGGAACGAAAATTACTCCCAAAACCACCCCTCCAAGACCCAAGCTACCCACAAATACGAGTATTGGCTATATTGCGATATCGCAAAATCTAAGTAGTCCACATTTATGTGCTTTTTATGTGCTCTACGAATATCCAAGATCCTACAGGGAAAATAGGGTTGTGTGTTTCCTTATTTTTGATTTTTTTTTCTTTTCAATAAACTCTAAGTGAAAAAAATTATCTTGGGCGGGACGATAACGACCTACGTTTGCGAATTGCAGGTTAACATTTTCTACGCAATCGGTCAGATTGAGTCGAGAAGTCTGACGATCCTGCGACAACGACGGAAGCAGAGCATTATTTATTTAACAAAGATAACATCGGTGCTCCTACCGGTTCTCGGAGCACAAAGTGCCACGAAATGCCATGATAATCACAAAATTTCCTGAAAATCACGAATTGTCATGAAAATCACTAAGTGTCATGAAAATAAAAAATTGTCATGAAAATCGCAAGATATCACGAAAATCTCATAATTTCATGAAAATAACAAATTGGGGTTGTTTGTTTGGGTTTGTTTGGGTTTATTTGGTCGTATTGTCTGGGTTTATTTGGTCTTGTTTGGGTTTATTTGGTATTGTTTGGGCCATAACACAAACAACCCCAACCAAACCCAACCAAATCCAACAAAACCCAACCAAACCCAATCCAACCAAACCCAACCAAACCCAATTAAACCCAACTAACCCCAATTAAACCCAACTAAACCCTATTAAACCTAACTAAACCCAACCAAATCCAACCAAGCCCAATTAAACCCAATAAACCCCCATTAAACCCAACTAAACCCAATTGACCCCAATTAAACCCAATTAAACCCAATTAAACCCAACTAAACCCAATTCAACCCAACTAAACCCAACTAAACCCAACTTAACCCAATTAAACCCAACTGAACCCAACCAACTTAAACCGCAACAAACCCAACTACACCCAACTGAACCCGACTACACCTGACTAAACCAAACCCAACCAAACCCAATTAAACCCAACTAAACCCAATTAAACCCAACTAAACCCAATTGACCCCAATTAAACCCAATTAAACCCAATTAAACCCAACCAAACCCAACCAAACCCAATTAAATCCAACCAAACCCAATTAAACCCAACTAACCCCAGCTAAACCCAACTAAACCCAATTAACCCCAACTAAACCCAACTAAACCCAAGCAACCCAATTAAACCGATTAAACCCAATTAACCCCAATTAAACCCAACTAAATCCAATTAAACCCAATTAACCCCAATCAAAGCCAACTAAACCCAATTAAACCCAACTAAACCCAACCAAACGCATTTAAACCCAATTAAACCGAAACAAACCCAGCTGCACTCAATTAAACCCACCTAAACCCAACTCAACTCAACTAAACCCGCCTACACCCGACTAAACCCAACTAAACCCAACTGAACCCAATTAAACCCAACTAAACCAAACCAAACCCAATTAACCCCAATTAAACCCAACTAAACCCAACCAAACCCACTTAAACCCAACCAAACCCAATTCAACCCAACTAAACCCAATTAAACCCAAATAAACCCAATTAAACCCAACTAACTAACCACGCCCAATACAACCCAATTAAACCCAAATAAACCCAATTAAACCCAACTAACTAACCACGCCCAATACAACCCAATTAAACCCAATTAAACCCAACCAAACCCAATTAAACCCAATTAAACCCAACTAAACCCAACCAAACCCAATTAAGCCCAATCAAACCCAACCAAGCCCAATTAACCCCAACTTAACCCAACTAAACCCGCCTACACCCGACAAAACCCAACTAAACCCAACTAAAACCAACCAAACCCAATTAAACCCCATTGAACCCAATTAACCCCAATTAAATGGGTTTAATTGGGGTTAATTGGGTTCAATTGGGTTCAGTTGGGGTTAGTTGGGTTTAATTGGGTGCAGTTTGGTTCAGCTGGGTTTAATTGGGTTTAATTGGGATTGGTTGGGTTTAGTTGGGATTAATTGAGTTTAGTTGGGACTAAACCCAATTAAACCCAACAAACCCAAACAAACCCAAACAAACCCAATTAACCCCAATTAAACCCAGCTAAACCCAACTAAGGTTTAGTTGGGTTAAGTTGGGTTTAGCCGAGGTTAGCTGGGTTTAATCGGCTTTAATCGGGTTTTGTTGGGTTTAATTGGGTTTAATTGGGGTTGGTTGGGTTTAGTTCGGTTTAATTGGGTTTGGTTGGGTTTAATTGGGTTTAATTGGGGTCAATTGGGTTTAGTTGGGTTTAATTGGGTTTGGTTGGGTTTGGTTTAGTCAGGCGGAGTCGGGTTTAGTTGGGTTTGTTGCGGTTTAATTGGGTTTAATTGGGTTCAGTTGGGTTTAATTGGGTTTAGTTGGGTTTAATTGGGTTTAGTTGGGTTTGGTTGGATTTGTTCGGGTTTAGTTAGGTTTAATAGGGTTTAGTTTGGTTTAATTGGGTTTAGTTGGGTTTAATTGGGTTTGGTTGGATTGGGTTTGGTTGGGTTTTGTTGGATTTGGTTGGGTTTGGTTGGGGTTGCTTGGGGTTGTTTGGGTTGTGGCCCAAACAATACCAAATAAACCCAAACAAGACCAAATAAACCCAGACAATAAGACCAAATAAACCCAAACAAACAACCCCAATTTGTTATTTTCATGAAATTATGAGATTTTCGTGATATCTTGCGATTTTCATGACAATTTTTGATTTTCATGAAACTTAGTGATTTTCATGAAATTTCGTGATTTTCAGGAAATTTTGTGATTATCATGGCATTTCGTGGCACTTTGTGCTCCGAGAACCGGTAGGAGCACCGATGTTATCTTTGTTAAATAAATAATGCTCTGCTTCCGTCGCTGTCGCAGGATCGTCAGACTTCTCGACTCAATCTGACCGATTGCGTAGAAAATGTTAACCTGCAATTCGCAAACGTAGGTCGTTATCGTCCCGCCCAAGATAATTTTTTTCACTTAGAGTTTATTGAAAAGAAAAAAAAATCAAAAATAAGGAAACACACAACCCTATTTTCCCTGTAGGATCTTGGATATTCGTAGAGCACATAAAAAGCACATAAATGTGGACTACTTAGATTTTGCGATATCGCAATATAGCCAATACTCGTATTTGTCGGTAGCTTGGTTCTTGGAGGGGTGGTTTTGGGAGTAATTTTCGTTCCAGCGGTTTGGCTCTTGAATATTCGTAGAGCACATAAAAGGCACATATATATGGTATATTTTCTTTTCAGAATATACAAAAAATGGTATATGCTCTCATTGGAGGGTTTTTCGAGGATCTAAATCGGGCGAAAAAAAAATCAAAATAGAGGTTTGGCTGTTCGATATTCATAAAGCACATAAATATCACGTGGTTTCATTCTTACATATGGCAAAATATCATTAGGTGCTCTGCTAGCTTGATGTTAAGCAGACAGAGCACTGTTGATTTCTCATTATCGGGCGAAAAAAATCAAAATAGAGGTTTGGCTGTTCGATATTCGTAAAGCACATAAATATCACGTAATTTGATTCTTACATATGGCAAAATATCATTAGGTGCTCTGCTAGCTTGATGTTAAGCAAACAGAGCACTTTTGATTTCTCATTTCCCGCTAAACGATAAGAGCACAGAAATTTTAAATGGAGCACAAAATTAGCACATAAAAAGCACAAAATTTTGATAACCGTTAAATCCATTTCGAGGACTTTGCTCTGCTAGCTTTATGGAGGTTTTGTATGAAGTATTGAAGAGGTCGTGTTGAAATTTCACGACGATTAGGAGGCTCGTTATTAAAAAATTAACATTTTGTTAAGAACATTTTTTAAAAGAAATAAAAAAAAATTTATCAATAAACTTCGTTTTGTTTCCGTTGCTTTCAGTATATTGTAGGTATTGTAAAATTGAGGGGTCAAAAAAAAAACTTATTGCAAAGTTACATCAGTTTCCATAAAACAACATTTAATTTGTGAATGTTAATTGTTTAATAACGAGCTTCCTAATTGTCGTGAAATTTTTACACGACCTCTGAAATACTTTATACAAAAACATACCAAATTTTCAGAATTTTATCATCATTTGCGATTTGGGACTCAACATCCTTAAGATTCTTATCTAGCGATCTTCGACATATTGCGAACTATGATTTTTGACGATAATAAAGATAAAAATTGAAAAGAATTTTCGTTGCATTCCATCGATGCAAAGTTCAACGCCGTCATCTATGTATGTATTTTTAATGGTGGTTATGTACGAATTAATGTACATATATATATCCCGGGTGTCCCATTTTAATCTTACGCCAGATTTGTCTCGGAAAATCCTGCTGCGACCAAGTATTGAGTATACTAAAACTTTCAACGTTCAAAGGGGGACGTTAAAAAAATCTTTTTTGTTCTACAATTCAAAATGGCGAAGTTAAGATGGCCGACATGTTTCTTTTAATATCACCATGAATTTTTATCACCAAAACATCCATTAGGCCAAAACTTACCACTTTTGTAGGAAAAGTTTTTTGATAACGCTCATAGTTTTTAGGTTAGAATAGGATTTCTTAGCCGAATTGACGAGCCGCAGAGAGCTCATCCTTGTTTGGGTTTATGTTTGGATTATCGAACAAACCCAAACAAACTCACACCCACACTCACGCGCACACTTATACTAGGGATGTTGAAAACTTTACCTCCTCATCGTATATTTTAGATAGCGCTAAAACAGTGAAAACTGATATTCCAACCTAAAAATTATAAATGTTATTGAAAATCTTTTCCCCCAAAAGTGATAGATATGACCTGGCAAATGTTTCGGTGGAAAACAATTCATTATACCATTTTAAAAAACATGTCGGCCATCTTAATGTTGCCATTTTGAATTTTGGACCAGAAAATATATATATTTTTAAGTGCCCTTTCGAGCCCTAAAAGTATCATTATACTCAATACTGGATCGGAGCAATATTATTCGAGATAAATCAGGTAAAAAATAAAAATGGGGCACCCTGTACATATATATATATATATATGAAAAAATAATTATATATGTATATATAGTAATATATTTACACACACACACACACACACACACACACACACACACACACACACACACACACACACACACACACACACACACACACACACACACACACACACACACACACACACACACACACGCACACGCACGCACACGCGCGCGCGCGCGCGCGCGCGCACGCACGCGCGCACACACACACACACACACACACACACACACACACACACACACACACACACACACACACGCGCGCGCGCGCGCGCGCTTGCGCACGCACGCACGCGCACACACACACACACACACACCCACACACACACACACACACACACACACACACACACACACACACACACACACACGCACGCACGCACGCACGCACGCACGCACACACGCGCGCACACACGCACGCACGCATGCACGCACGCCCGCACGCACGCACGCACGCACGCACGCACGCACGCACGCACACACACACACACACACACACACACACACACACACACACACACACACACACACACACACACATATATATATATATATATATATTACTATATATACATATATAATTATTTTTTCATATTGTATTATATATGTTTACAATTATTCAGTTATATATTATATATATTCAGTACTACATATACTATTTTCCATTAATCTTAAGAATATGATATATCTATATATACATATACACATACACACACACTATTGTTGGTTTTATACGTATCCATACATCTATCTTGTGTAAGAATGTTACGAATATGACAAATCTATTATTTTGCGATCGTACTTCGGGTTGCGCATCAATGTTGAAAAGAATGAAAAAAGATTACGTGCTTTGTTAGAGCTTGGACAAATAAAACGTGCTACTTTGATTAAAAAAAACGTCTGACCACCCACCCTATCGGCGATTCGCAGGTGAACGAGAGAGACTGCGACGGAGCGATTTGGATAAGAGACTTCCGGCATTCTCGCGAACCTTTGTTCCAACCGTTCCAACGTCAAGCAGTTAAAGTGGCGCGCCAACCATATATGTAATGACATATATGTATAAACCACGGTCTTACATACAGGTCTTGCAACCACGGTCTTACATACAGGTCTTGAAACGAAGCGAATTCCCTACAGCGTGGTTTGGCTCGCTTGTTTTCCGCATTTTTAGTACCGGGGCGCGGTGCTGTGATCTAGGGATGGACAAAGGTGGGGATGGAAATGCGTTAACCATCATATTCGAATAGAACATAACCTAATATCTGCGAGTGAGTGACACTGTGCTACAAATCGTTTCGTGTTTTGGCCTCTCAATTACTTTTTTAAATTTTGTATTTAATTTATTTCCAGTTTATAGAGTGTAGATAGAGAGTGTGTTTTATTATAGTGTAATTTATTTTAAACTTAATATATAATTGATAATTTAAAGACACTTGACGTGTGAGACGCTATTGCGTCTCAAAAAATGGTGAAACCTTGTGTAGTACCGCGGTGAAAAACCGGTAAAAAAAAGTGCCGGTAAAATGTTGAGTATTTAAAGTGCCGTCAAATATTGAACTATATAATAAATGGAAAGCCGTTATTCCTGACATTATTGATCTAAAACAAACGCAGGATGTTTGTGAGAAACATTTTGAAGACAAGTACATTCTTCGAAAATGGATTAAATGTGACTCGAACGGCCAGATAATTGCTGAAGTAAGTTTATTCATTTTTATGTTTATGGCACTTATTTATCATTTTCATTCGGGCCAGATAAAATGTCGGATACAAAACTGGCTGCGAAAGGACTGCGAAGTATGCCTGCGTCATGAAATAAATATGATTGAAAGTAGTTATGATAATTAAATACAAATAAAAAGTAAATAACAAAAAATGAAACAATTAATAATCCATAATGATAGAGAAAATATTTTCTTTTTAAATAAATTATACCCATCAGTCTTTTCAGATAACCTCACTGATGCTATGCCGATTGTGCTAAAGCATTATATAAAAATAATTTACTATAATTATTACTACTTACCTTGTCACGGACCGCAATAGGCATAGCATTTACAATGAGGGCATGCTTGGTACAAGGAATTACCTCGGTTTTTGTTATTTTCAAATCCTTTAAACGTATGACACACAAGCCACGATTTTCGCCCCGTTTGACACTGTTGAGTTGCATCGCGCATGTGCTGATTTTCCATCCCTAGATCACAGCGCTACCCTGGTGGTCATAAGATGAGATAATTTACCGCCCGTGAAATGAGCCATCTCCACGGTCTTCGTTTCAAGCATATAGGAGTATTACATATATGGTTTCAAGACCTGTATGTAAGACACCTCACCAAAGTTAGCCCCCCCACTTTGACTAATCGAACTTCTTTTTTTACAAATCGTTTGGTGGTCGTTTGGTAGCGTTTGGTAGTCCCTTTAAATCGTTTGGTAGTTCTCCGTTTTTCGAAAAATCGATAATCAAAAATTGGGCAGTAAGTTAGCCTCCCCACTTTGACTAATCGAACTTTTTTTTTTTACGAATCCTTTGGTAGTCGTTTGGTAGCGTTTGGTAGTCCATTCAAATCGTTTGGTGGTTTCCCGTTCTTTCGGAAAATCAAAAAGAAAATTCCGATCTATGAGATAGGACGATAGGTGGCGGAAAAAGACTCGATAACCAACGCCATCTATGGCAAAAACGTCGTATATTATCGCGACCAATCACAGTCTTCCGTTTCGGATGTGCGAAATTTCTTTCGGTTCGGTCGGAGTTTATTAAAAAATTTAATTCGAAAATGTTGATGCGTTTGCATTTCGTTTCATTTATTTCCCAGCGACTTCTCCGTACTATCGTTCTTGGATTTAGTTGACTTTGGAGTCTAACTATGAAAATGACATATCGTTCTGCCCCTGCGGCTTCTGGCGACCAATCACAGCTCTATATTCCTGATACGCACGTATTTTGTGTTATCGTATTTGATTGATCGACTACCAAGCGTCACGAATAGAATACCAAACGCTATCGGATGTTGGATCGGATTAGAACGTAAACTGACAAGAAATAATGAGTGAATCTACGCTCATCAATAATTCTGCCAGTGCGGCTTCTGGCGTCCGATATCAGCTCTCCATTCCGGATTCGCGCGTATTTTGTTTTGATGTTTCTTTATCGATCCAGACAAATTAGAATTAAATTGGATTTAAAAAAACGAGTTAATTTGCGTTAATGAATCGCTCTGCCTCTGCCGCCTCTGGCAACCAATCAGAACCGTCCACTGAGCACGCTCATGTATTTTGTGTTGACGTTATTTCGCGATTGATTACTAAGGGTCCTGAATCGAATATCAAACGCTGTTATTTATTTTTCAATCGATTAAGTCTCATTGCAATGAAATAAGCCACAAAATGATAGCTGAATTTTCTGCCATCGATTTGTGGTCAGTCAGTCATTAGTAATATTCTTGTTTCCGCTGCGGCTTCTGGCGACCAACCACGGCTCACCATGGTCAATTAAACGGTGAGCTGTAATTGGTCGCCACAAAGAACCTATTTACGCAGGGTCCCTGATTATTTTTGGCTAATCCAGTTCTTAATAAGACTTGATTGATAGAAAAGCATATGATAGCATTTGGTATTGAATCCAGAACTGTTGGTAGTCGATAACTAAATTATGACAACGCATAATACATGTGGGTCCTGAATGGAGGGTCTTGATGTGTTGCCAAAAACCGAATTTTCTGGCCAATTTTGTTGTACGGAAAACAAATAATTTTGTTTAGCGGAAAACTCTGTCTCTGAACTATTTCGATACGCTACTAAACAACGGGCCGAAAACGCAGGACGGCCATTTTAATGAATGAGATATCGCCGATCGAAGGAAGTGGAGCGCAAGGCGTGTGCTAGCTCGCACCAGGAGGCCACGTTCTTACTCCCGTTTAACGGGAGGGCAGGGGTCTCAGCGCGAAAAAAAAACTTTTGCGAATTTTTATTTATTTATAAGTATGTATAGTCTACATGTATTGAAACCTTCTATACGAAGTGTCATTTCAAGAACATTCCGTGAAATTTGTACTCGAAAATATCCACAAACAAGCCGGCGACAAATTTAACGGATTACGACCGTACCTCGATTGACCGCCGCGAGTCAACAAAAGTGATCGCTCACGAACGGCCCACGCGCTCGCCCGCGTCGGATGGCCATGTGCTCTCGACGCATCGAAGGACTATCGAGTTCCGCGGACATCGTGCGCCGTAGACAGCACGCGCCATCGAGCCCAGTAGATCGTGACGGTGCGATGGGCACCGGAAACGAGGACATACAAGATAGTATGACGGTCCTTCTGTAAAATCGTCGCGCCAAGGCCCTCGTGGTTTCCTTCACCACGCGCGAAGCGAAATTCTCTAAGGCATGCAGTCGCCGGGGACCGTGACAACGATTCGTCTGCGTGGTCGAAAACGATTCTTCTCCTTCACAACGAGCATCGAGGTCTCAGCAGAGTCGTGTGCCAGATACCGGACATGAGGATACGACCTTCCTTAGCGACATCCGCCTGTCACCGCCGGACGACAACGAATGCGAACGACGATCGGTCATGAAACTAGAAGAGCCGATGGACGTCCAGATGCGCAGCATCGTTCCCCTTGCGCCAACGATCGTGCGGACATGAGCGTCGGTGAATGTTGTGAGTAATTTCCGATGAGCCAGATTGCAATGGCGGGTTGGAGAGTCGGGCCACTCGAGGAGGTAATGTGCATTACAGTCTGTAGTAATTCATGAATGTGCATACGCAGTGAGGAACAGCTGATAAGGTACGAGGCCAACAGTGCCAAGTGCAAGACGATATCAGTCCCGAGAACGTCTCTCATGCCTGGATTCGAAGGTGAGACATAATTCACCCTAGCCTTCATTTGCGAGACAGAATGTGCCCTGTAACCATATACTTTGGGAGCATTCGCTTGTTCCAAACCCTGTGTTCATTTCTTTGGGAGACAGAATTCGTCTTCCTGTAAACTTCCCATGTGAGAGAAAATGTGCCTTTTCGTTTTTTCATTTGTAGGCGAGACATATTCCACCCAAGTACGCACTTACGAGGTGGAAGGGTGGCAATTGTATGCCAAATATCCCACGAACATAGCTATAGTTGTCCAATTGTATGTTACTCTCATGTACTTTAGGTCAGGATTTCTCTCAATAAACATAATGAACGTAAATAGAAAATAAACGCTCATTAAAAAATAAATCTAACAATCATAACTTCGCGCTTTGTTATAAAAAAAACTCAGTAAAATAAAGTAATCGGATTTTAATATGTTCTATGAAAAGTGCCCGTTAAAAAATGTCAAAAAGAGGCCATATGGGCTATAGACAAATATCTTCACGCATTTGTCACAGCCATATTGCCATCTTACACGTTGCCCATTTATACCAGAATAAGTGAAGAATTGCAACTGAAATGGAGTGCACACACCGTCTACATAGCCATTCAGGAATACAGACAAAGTTTTTTGTCCACAGCTCGTTGAAATAAAGGTATCGTCGTTCCAAATGACCTTCCTAATTGTACCGACCTCAGCGAAAATTCGTTTGAACATACAGCCGAACACGAGTCCGCTTCCCAGCCTCGTAGTCAGTCGCATTTCGTCGAGAAATAGCTCACAGGCTACAGCCATACGCACGCGAAACACACATGTACCGGTCCGTGTACGCGCCGTCCGTGTAGAACTGGAGCTACATCACGCTCGTGTTTGTATTTTTCTCCAAAACTACGAGACGGCGATTCGAACCCACGTCCTCTCGATTTGCTGATTACAGAGGTAAGCACGCTAACCACTAGACCAGCACATCGGGTTGCGATTTTGTATCTAATAATTGTCTGGTAAGCACACAAAAATAAATTTGTCTCCACTGTGTTATTTATTGCAATCACTTGAGAAGTAAATTCTCAAAAATGATTCCTACTTTCTGATGAACAATGCATTGGAACGTAAAGCGACAGAAGGGTTTAATTTAGTCGATACCCATTGCTGTTATACAATACGATCGAATATTAAAATTTCATTCGAAAAAATCCTTTGTTGCTTGCAGTATTCACAAAACTGGTGCGACGTTACAAGTACTTGGAGATGATGTTTGAGAACGAAATAAAAAAAACTGCTAGTCTTCATGAAGGATTCTCTTCTTTTGAGAGAATTAAACTGGCGAGAATGACCGCTCCCTGGATTTCCAACGGTTCCGTACCACCTACCGTCCTCTCGGTTCTCATCAACAAACATCTCGTCAGGGACAACTGGCCCTTGACTTTCTCATGGAGGTCTTTGTCACGTTGAAAACGGAGAAGGGCTCGGCCAGTTTGATGACGGCGTCGAAACGCGGCGGGATGGAGGGAAGGTATAGCGTCGTCAATTTTACTTAGCTATTTTAAAATTCAACTTTTCTCGAATCCGCCTTCGCCAATGCAAGCCTTTCCTTTAATCTAAAAAGGCCCGGAAATTGTTCGATATTATCTCATTGCTTGTTTTTATTCTTACGTTTTTTTTTTTATTAAGCGTAACGTGATCCCTGCGTGTTTACAAAAATGAACGACAAGAAAATTTCACTCGTAGCCTGAATACGAGAGAAAAGTTTGCAATCGTTGGGTCGTGTAACTGTTGGCAGGTTAATGGAATTTGTGCCACCTAGCAAGACATCGGAGGAACATTTCCGTTCGGTGTTCGAGTCGAGCGGATTGACCGACATCATTCAGCTCCACAAGGCTCAAGTGAGTCAGGAAGCTAAACGCGATCTTTAACAGCTGTTGCTAGACGATTTGGCTGACAACCGACCGATCAAGGACATTGTGCTTATTCTCAAGGAAATAGCGCTTAGGTGTGGCATTCCCGAGCACGAAGGCATCGGAGTGGTAATCATCGAATATGAATAAAAATCCCCTCCCTGAACTCGTCCGAAATTCACGATATATTTCTTCACCTTTCCGCAGATATGGTACATTGTGATGGGACAAGCCGAGTGGAACAAGGAGGAAGATTTGGGCGCAGCGCACGCGCTCAAACATTTAAAAACCTATACACCGTTATTCGGTGCATTCCCATCCACTGCCAGTTCTGAGCTCGCTCTTATATTCGAAGTTCAGGACTTTTATTACGAGAACATGAACTTCATGAAAATCTTCCAGAAGATCGTTTTGTTATTCTACAAAAGTACCCCTCTATCTTGCGCTCTTTTTTATCGCTGAAAATACGATCGCGCGTTCTGATTGAACTAATACCGTATTCATCGGCTTTTTGTGTCATCAGAGGACGTAGTGTAGCCGAGTAAATGATTCTCATCTCACTCATTCGAATTACGACACATATTTCATTTGTACCCGACATATTTCTCCTATACAAATTTTCCACGCTTTTTACCAGTCGTGGCCCGAATATAATGCTTTATATTTCCCGCACCTTACATTGTTTTGACAGATTGACGTTGAAAAGCATGGAGATTAAACTCGTCTGGTTGAGTCAAAAGAGACGGAGATAGAACCAATGTAGCCAAATATCAAAAATGGAAATACTGCGCGAATCGTTGGAATAACTATTTTTCCATTTTGCTAATTAAATGTGAACATTCATTCAACAGCTTACACATGAACATGAAACCATAGATACAGTTCACAAAGTCATCAAAACGATCGTCAAAAAAGTTGTCATTGTTAACTGGGCACCCTGGAATCGTTTCCGATATTTTTTTCTCAAGTTTTTCGACCATCCATTTTTTATCCCAAAGGGACGAGATATTTTTCGCTTGCTTTTATCATAAGTAAAATGAAAATTCAAGCAATGAAATATGTATAACATACATCCGAACCAAAAATAAAACGGTATAAAATGGCAAACAAAAAATACTTCGTTATTTTTGAGTAAAAAGGCGAGGAAGAAAAGTCGGAAACAATTGCAGTGTTATTCAAACATGTTAATTTTCGCGGTGAATATCGAAATCTGCTTCCTTTCGCGGTGATATCAAACGTGCTTGTTTTCGTGAGAATTCTGAAACATGCTACTTTTCATAAGCAGCATCGCATTGGAATTCATTGTCTTTTTCGTTTGCAGACTAGACATCGGCGATGAGCAAAATCCACGGGTCTTTGATCGTTGTTGCCAGGAGACTGCTGGGCGTACACCCCAAGGTCAAGCAGCAGAAAACAAAAATTCACTTTTCGTAAATACGTGCTGAAAGACAGCAGCAAGGTTTTCGAGGACGCAAGCAAATTCAACGTGACGACATCGCGGACAAGCATTGGGAGAATCACCAGCGGACCGACGCGTTCTGGACCGAGTAATTCAGATTCGCCACTCACGGATAGTGACAGATTGAGTCAGCCAATAGCAAATTCTATCACGAGACCCTTCGATTCAGGATATAAAACACGATTTCTCCAAACGGGGCTAAAATTGGGAGTGCAATGTTCTTTGGGAGTTGGGTTCTCTTTTTAAATCAAACCCATTGAAGTTTCTACTCATCCTACTGGCTATAAATTACGTATTTCAGCCTTTGATAGAAATTATCCCTCGAGGGTCATTTGTTACCCTTGTTACTCTTGCTGTACGGCTAATCCGACACTGCTAACAAGTCGCGTTATTACTTTGCTTTTATTGTCGCATTTTCTTGCAGGCAACAAGACGTTTCTCTCGTCCAACCCGATAAGCACTGGGACGACTACTCAATTGCCCCACACCCAATCCACTAAGTAATTATAGTTGAAGCAAAGACAACAACAAACGAAAAAGAAGCCTCTAGAAGATATCGATAAAGCAAAGTGTGACAAAAGCGTCGACGAGCAAACGCGAATAACCGAGCCACGTTCATAATTTATTGTTTTTCGTTTTTTTTATTCCATACCTTCGGAATGTTCTAAGATTAACGATTTTAAGATTACGCCAGTACGGCTGTACCATAAAAGTGAGGTATTGCGTGAGTCTAACCGGGACGTAGTGAGAACGCTAACATACGTGGCAACGCGCGTTAATTTGCATATCCGAACGAAGTATCGGATTGCCCGTGTACAGAGAAGAAAAAAAAATAAAAAATTAATTAACACATGCTCGAGCAACTTTGACTAATATTTTTTTTTACTCCCTAGAATTATCAGTATTGACTCTACGACGAGTATCGTACACATCACGAGTTTCATTCTGTTTAAAACGCGTCATAAAAAAATCTGAATAAAAATGTCCAATCTAAGCAACGTATGTGTTCCGTCCTTTCTACCCTATCTGCGCCGAAATATTCGTTCAGTTTCGTTTGGAACATTCTGTTGTCCATACAGTTTTGAGAGACGATTCGGTCCATAGCCTGCAAAGAGGAAACATTGATACGCATTGAAAGCACTGAACTCGCATCTAGCTTTAAAAAACTCATAACCAAACCAAAAGATTGTCAAGGCTTTTGCATCGATAAACCTCTCTGAGGCATTACGCTATCGAGGCTTTCCATCTCGTGTGCGCTCTTCCATCCAGGCGGCCCACCGTTGGGTCATCTCTCTTCTGCGACTTCCTGTTGAAGTCCTTTGATTTGATTCGTCATTAGTAATAAGTTTGCGCACACTTCAATCAAATAATTACTCTAAATGCTTAGACAAATGCCGCTTAGACATATTGGGGGCGGTTCCCAGCGATGGACCGAATTTTAAATCTCGATTTAAAAAAAACGGAAAACTACCAAATGATGATTTCAATGGGCTAATAAACGCTACCAAACAACCACCAAACGGTTCGAAAAAAAATGGCCGATTAGTCGAAGTTTGGGGCGGGGGGGTTATATGGTTTGATACTAATCGGTCTTCTGTTCCCCCCCCCCCCGCACTTCGACTAATCGGCCTTTGTTTTGCGAATCGTTTGGTAGTCGCTCGCTACCGTGCATCGGCCCATTGAAGTCGTTTGGTAGTTAGCCGTTTACTTTTCAATTGAGATTTAAAAATCGGGCCACATTTCGCACCCTCCCCCCTCACTTTGACTAATCAAACTATTCTCCACGCATCGTTTAGTAGTTGTTCGGAAGCGTATCGAAATCGATCAGTGGTTTTCCCCTTAAAAAAATTGTTTGTTTTCCGTGAAATGCGGTTTTTGGCAACCAATCACGACCCTCCGTTCAGGACCCACAAGTATTATGCGTTGGCATAATTTAGTAATCGACTGCCAAACGCTATCATATCCTTTTCTATCGATCAAGTCGCATAAGAACTGGATTAGCCAAAACTAATTAGGGAGTGTGCGTAATTAGGTTCCTTGTCCGCCGCGACTTGTGTCGACCAATCGCAGCTCACCGTTCAGTTGTTCATGATGAGCCGCGATTGGTCGCCAGAAGCCGCAGCGGAAAAAGGAATTTCTAACAAAAATTCACCCATTATTTTGTGGCTCATTCATTGTGATGAGACTTAATCGATCGAAAAATAAATCAGCGTTTGGTATTGTATTTCGGACGTTTGGTAGTCGTTCAATCAATATCAACAACGCAAAATACAACGAATCGGGAATGGAGAGCTGGGATTGGTCGCCAGAAGCCACACTGGCAGAATTATTTATTAGCGTAGATTTAATCGTTATTTCTTGTCCGATTACGTTCAAATGGGTCGCGATCGATAGGAAAACATCCGGTAGCGTTTGGTATTCTATTCGGGACGTTTGGTAGTCGATCATTCAAATACGATAACACAAAATATGGACGTATCAGGAATAGAGAGCTGTGGTTGGTCGCCAAAAGCCGCAGAGGCAGAACGATGTGTCATTTTCATAGTTAGACTCCAAGAACATAGTTAGAATCCAAGAACGATAGTACGGAGAATTCGCTGGGAAATAAATTAAACGAAATGCAAACGAATTAATATTTTCGAATTAAATTTTCTAATAAACTCCGACCGAACCGACAGAAATTACGCATATCCGAAACGGAAGGCTGTGATTGGTCGCGATAATATACGACGTTTTTGCCATAGATGGCGCTGGTTATCGAGTCTTCTTCCGCCACCTATCGTCCTATCTCATGGATCGGAATTTTCTTTTGGATTTTCCGAAAGAACGGGAAACTACCAAACGGTTTGAATGGACCACCAAACGCTACCAAACGATTCGTAAAAAAAAAAGTTCGATTAGTCAAAGTGGGGGGGCTAACTTACTGCCCAATTTTTGATGATCGATTTTTCGAAAAACGGAGAACTACCAAACGATTTAAAGGGACTACCAAACGCTACCAAACGACCACCAAACGATTTGTAAAAAAAAAAGTTCGATTAGTCAAAGTGGGGGGGCTAACTTTGGTGAGGTAGTGCCAGGGGGCTGGGTGAAAGTGATCGGATGAGACTAACCTTACGACAGACTAAGCGCGACAGCAAACGTCAAAATTTCGGGCGATCACGGCTCGGTAATTTCCCCATGTCCATTTGAAGAAAAACTTTTTTGAAAGCGAGAAAAAGTAAGTCTTTTGTTTAAGTATACTAAATATTCCGACTGAAAACTTTGTCGCCCGTACAGTAATTTATTCAATAATTGATGACAAAATAAGTTTCCTTGTTCATTGAGAGTCTGAATAGAAATTAGTATTTTCTTCATGATTCTTCATGATGTTACGAATATTATACCGTATTATACGAATTATACCGTATTATACTTCATGATGTTACGAATATTATACCGTATTATACGAATATTATTTTCTTCATGATGTTACGAATATTATACCGTATTCGATAATTGAAAAATATTATCAGTTTTTCATTCTTGTAATTCAATTTCAGTGTGTGCAATATGGTGAAAGTGTGCACTCTACTTTGGTCGTACATACTCGTTTTCTACTCTGAAAAATGACACAAGAATTAAAAACTAAAGTGTTTGATTTTAAAAACTATGCTTCATCTGTACTGTATGCGTATTAATCAATACCGTATCACTTTGTCTTAAATTTTATTACTCTGACACTTAAAGATGAATGAAGGTTAGGTACATCAGCTGTGAACCGTCTTCATCGGACTCATGTTTTGCGTATGCTTAAACATGTACTTCGGAGCACCCCAGCGCCGTCTATCGCGGATACCGTTTTGGGGACGAGTTGAAAGGCCGAGTGTGGCCTTCTGTACTAGTCTCCTTCCCAGGTAGCAAAATGTTATCTATATGGTATCCGAAAGATATCCCAAAACGGATATGGATAACTTTTTGGTTGTCCAAAAAGATGCCAGTTTGGATTACAAATAGTATCACTAATGACCGCTTCACGGATGACTTATTTGTATCCAATAGGTTAACTATACGGCAACTTTTAATGGTTGACAAATTGACAACCAGAGGTTAACTTTTATCGGTCATCGGTATGTTAGCGTTAAGTTATCAAGTCGATATGTCCGAAAGATATCCTCTTAAAGGCATGGAAATGCGAAGATGCCATAGGCATCTAAAAGTTGTCCAAAAGGCATCCATAAAGTTGACAAAACGACATCCAAACGATATCAAAAAGTCCTATCGAATGGATATCTATTTATTGGCGATATATATATATATATCCATTTCTTTATAAAAATCAACTTATTAATAGTCTAGGATATTTAATATAGCCCAACAACGCCTAATTTTAGTTATTACATGGTAAACATTGTTAATAATCAAAAAAGGTAATATTGGGCTATATTAAATATTCTAGAGTATTAATAAGTCGATTTTGATAAAGAGATAGATACGATGTGTTATGGCGGGTTTAAGGAGGGTCGGGAATTAAATGTTCGCTGGCTAATGAAAAATGAAATGCAATTTAATATGACTAAACATACATTAATGGTGTGTAACAAATATTTTAAAAGGAAAAGATTAAAGCAACGGTACGATATGTGGAGAAAATCTATTCTATTTTATATTTATTTCTTTTTACAGTCGTTAGGGGGGCTTTTGTCGGCCGACAGTTGCCTAGTCTTCAACCGGTCGCCCCCACGGCGAAGCCAGTCCGCGATGCGATTTTCGATTTCTTTTATTGTGGCGTCGCCGAATGTACTTCGTACGACTTCTGAAAAAGGAAATGAACAAATATTATTAATAGAATTTAATTTAACGTGTGATGTCTTTACAGCGAATGAGTTTACAAAATATTAAAACAATGAGATATTTATTTATACGTCTACCATATACGTGCCGATAATGATTTGAGGGAACTCGAACTTGGAGATTTTCGGTTTATCATCCGCCCCAAGAATCCAAACAACATGTTGGGCTAATTCGTCAGTGATGATTGATTCCAACGAATATTTAATGGTTTTCTGAATATTTTTGCCGCCAATTTGTTGGATTTTTCGTTGCTGGAACATACAATTTCATAATTACATTAGCAAACAGTCGCTATATCGGCGTAGCTTCTGAATATTTGCATACATACAAATTGTTTGCGCATTTCCTTATCCTCTTTGAGATCTCTGTCAAACCGTTGCAAGGCCGTAGTGTGGGATCAATCAGTTCGGTCTGAATCGTTATGCTATTGTCAATGTTTGTATAGACAGGGGTTGTCGGCTGATCCCTTTGCTCGGCCGGCTCACTGACATCCTCGACATCACCGAAGCGATCTAGGTTATCGAAAAAATGATCGGTCTCATACCGAACGTCAATAGGAGGAGTACAATCTCTTAATGATGATCGGAAAGATTCCATAGGATTAGATATAGCAGTATTCGGATTTTCATTTACACGATACACAGAATTCATGTCAGCATTTAATGCAGCGGTTATTTGCCGCCTTTGCTGCCTTTCTGCCAGTTCCAAAAAAGGTTTCGGCCGGCGACCCATAATGTTTAGTTTCATCAATTATGTTTCGACCTTTTTGGATCTATTTCAATGCATTGAAGTAGAAAATAAAAAGAAAGTGTACTTACTTAAACTTTTGAGTCCGTTGCAGAAATAACCCGACGTCTCCGAACGACCCCTTGAATTATCTACAAAGTAAACGGCTCTTAGAATATAAAGGTGAATTAAGTATATATGGGGGAATTCCACGCCAAATCAACCACTTTCACATCCGACCCCTTTCTATATTGTTGAAATGTTAATATATTTGTTTGAATCTAATGACACTTGAGTGATTTTTTCAATTTTTTTACGTATTCGGAAACATTTAGTGAATTTTTGAAAAAATCTTAATACGATAGATCTTGCGACAAAAGACGCTAAATTTATCATATTTTATTTGAGAAAAAAATCGACTGTGCCTGCGCTGTAAATAATTATCCGTACGTATTGTGACGTGGCAAATTTCGCACGTCCCCAAAGAGCGCGTCAGGAAGAACCCATTTTCTCTCACCACCGGCTCTGCGTCCCGGTCATCGTCGTCTCGAGAAGCGTCATAGCGTAGCCTTTTGATTTTATTATTAATGCGCGTGATCCGATTAATTTCCGGTACGCAAATTTTCCGCGGTATGAGAGGAAAGCGCGTCGACGGCCAACTTCGAGAGAGAGAGAACGATACGACAACATCGAAGAGAGAGAGAGAGAGAGACAAATCGACCAACCACGACCCGCTAATATCACTCGCAGCCAAGCCCGAGTATGCCGGAGTCCCGACGCACGACCAGCAGCTCCGCCGGTGGAAGAAGAAACCGAATCACCCAGGGCCGTCGCATGAACAGCGGCCACCGGGATCTGAACGGAGGGCGCCGGGATGCTCTGAATCACGCTGTAGACTAAGATGCGTCGCGCGTGGGTGCCGTAAAACACCGGTCCGCGAATCGTAGCCCCGCAGTCTCCCGCGAATAAAAGGAAGGGGGGGCGCGAAGGATACGACCTATTTAAGTCACCGGTCGAACCCCGCGAATTCGCAAATTTTGGGATCACGGGCCTGTCGTCGATAGAGGGCAGGGGTTAAAGCAAAAATAAGTGGGGATAAGGAGGTCTCAGTCGTGATTGCGATCGAATTTTGTGGTAGATTCCTGCTGGGCGCCGAGCCGATAAGGTGAGTGGTTGAGAGGTCTAATTGTCGAGGGGAAGGTTCCCATAAGATTTGTAGAATTTGGTTTTGGGTTGCTCTCCCTGCCGTGGCAGTCGAGTAATTTAAGACGTGGGTTGTGTGAAACGTAAAACATAGTGTTCCCGCGAAATTCGGGCTGGCCGTCCCGTACTGTTGACCTTGGTCGTTTGGAATTTGGTAATTATCAGCCTCGCGGCGATAACGGAAAATCCCCTCCCTCTCGAATTAAAACCACACTGAGAACGCCGGCGTTTCCGCTCTGTTTTCGAGTTTCGCGTGTGAATTATATTTTTCGGAAAAGTTGCGCGCGGTCGTGATGCTCCCCGTGTTCGTCCCGCGTTTCGGGAGACGTCCGAGCTACGTCATTAGTGTCCTGGGAGTTCCGCGTTTCGGAAAACAATAGGATTAACTCTCGGGAGAGTATTTAGATTTCGACCGTGTGCGGGAATCTCTTAGGCTAGGAAAAATTGTCAAAATCGAAAAGGAGTGAGAAAACGGGACGCGACAAAGCACGAGCGAGCGTACGGAGTGTTCGAGCGGCACCGTCAAGGTTGGGCAAAACATCCGTGGTATCTTCTACAGTCCGGCTAGGCAACCGATTATCGGGAGGCCTAGTGCGTCTTCTGGGACGAGAGGTAGGGTACTCCTTTGGAGTTACTCTCTCCTGGATTTTGTAACGGGCTCGCGGCGTAAATTGTACAGTGCGTAGGAACGGTGCCGAAAGATTCCCGAGGATTGTCTCGGCGTAGAATGTGTGATTCGCGAGTCGCCTCCCGTCCTCTCCCCCCAAGTTGCGAACGAGTATTAGACGTTGTTTTGTGTTCTTTTGGCCGAGAGACGGCAAAATAAATTTACGAGATTCCTTTGTTTTCTTACTTTGATTAAGGCTAGAGTGGCTTGTGTTAATTATTGGCTCCCAAGTTTCCCTGTCGACAAGGTCTCTTCCACCTCCCCGCGTGCGGGAATCTTCCCGATCCGAGTCTCGCTTGCCTTATCCCGCCCCTCTACCAAAAGGAGCTTAGCTAGCCGGGGTCAACTGTGGCGAAGAGATTTTCGAGCTCTCGCGTCGCTAACGCGACTGGCGCCCATTTAAATAAAATCGGGAGTTCGGGAGTTGATACCGTTTTTTGCGGCTGATTTCTGGTGGCCCGGGATCGGCGTCTCGAGCGTCGCTGGTAAATTACGTCACAGTATATAACCTGAAAAGCAACCGTACGCTTTCAGAATACAAGAAACGTACATTAAATATACCTATATGTACTCATCGAGGCAAATATGAAAGTATATTCGAGGCATTTATACTCACGTGTATTTGTTTAACCACTTTCTCGTTTTTATATGTATTATTGTGTACACTTTGCACTAGATAGTACGCGAGCCGGTGAGAATATAACTCATCTGTTAAGTGTCATCTTTCGGACAACGTTTGGATGCCTTTTCGCTATCTCCCGCCAATTCCAAATATGTCAAAAAGACAGCATATTACCGATGTCCGAAAGATATCATGAAAAAGACATCGTATGTGATTATTCTTTAGGATATCCTTCGGACAACGTTTAATTACATACAATAGATAACAGCAGACAGATAACTTTTTGATTCCTGAAAATAGCCGTCAATTGGATAACAGCTTATGATGCCTTTAAGACGTCCGTTTTCACCGCCAACAGATATCATAAAAAAGATAACTTTACGACAACATTAAACGGGATGTCGTTTGAAAGATGTCGAATAGTTATCTTACGGTAATGTCTTAAAGATAACCTGAAAATGGTAACTTATCGGCGTCAATTGGACACCTATGCTACCTGGGTTGGAGTCACCGTTCGACGCGACCGAATGGGCTATGCGTACGGCTTTACACTCCACTATACACAAATGTGAAATTTTGTGTCATTTTACATCTGAAAATATATCGAGCATTCTGAAAGTCGAAAAGTAGTTTAATTTTCGTGCAACGATGTGTCAACGTGCATTTGTGAAAGTAAATTCGAGTAATTTTCCGACCGTGGATTTTTAGGTTAGGGGAGGCTTGATAAATTGTGTCACTTATTGTCGCTACGTATCATAAACATACGAAGAAAAACGTATTAAAAAACATTTCACTACAGTTTATGTTATAACTCGTTTACACTTTCATCCAAGTGGTCTTCACAGCAAAAATAAGTGGACGATGATTTCGGGTTGACACGTCGTGTTGCATCGAACCACCGATTGCGACGGTTTACGTCTTGTGGCATATTCAGAAATACTTTATTAGGAGCACTTTTCATCGTATTTATGCAAAGAGGATTGGAACAATGCTTATACGATTTTGTCGTTGCCATCGTTGAAAAAAAACTCGTATTACACGAGTAGTTCGTATTCTTCCGTTACTTCGAATGCGCTCTGCGCGTTTCAGCCAAGCCGAAGAGACCAACAATCTTAAAGTGCTATATCGCTGTTAAACGTTGCAAAAAAAAAAGAAAAATGCTTTGTTTTAAAAACCGCACATTTTCTTTACAATGAAATAAGGTCATATAATGACCCGATTGTAAGATTGTTGACATCACTGTACTTTTATCAACGCTCAGCTCCATCAGATCGGTATTAACTCTATCAAATCGGGAGAATGATTAAAAAATGCATGAGCCTCCCCAGGGATTCATAGCACTTTATTTTATTATTAAAAAAATTACACTACCGCGTGCTCACTCCAATGGGCGGATATTTTCGACTCCCTTCCTTTTTTTAGTTCTTTGACCGATTTTTGTACGTCGCATGAACCATTTGTTTGACAGATTATTCCATGACAGATTATTCCCTGTGGTAAATTTCATTCAAATACATTCAGATGTTTTGGCGTGATTGGGCGTAACAAACTATCTCTGTAAGCCATATGGAACTTTTTACTGTAATCAAAAGTATCGTATGTGTTATTACAGTACATACTGCACATGTGTGCCAAGTTTCGTCGCAATCCGTCGTTTAGCGGTTTTGGGGTGATTGATAAGGAACATCACTTTGGTGTTCTCCTCTGATTTTATTGCAACTTTTTTATGTGGAAGAGTATCAACAACGAAGACACGTATTTTTTTTATCGGCGGAAAAATGGTTTTCAGGGGTGAAACGCACCCTCGAAAATAAGGGCGTTTGTTCGTTTTTCGTCGATAACGTTATCGTTCTCATCTCCACGTACGAAAAAATAAACAATGTTGTAATTCGAATTTTCTTTTATCTCGTACCGTTAAAACGTTATGGACGAAAAACGAATCCCCATTTTTGAGGGTTCGTTTCACCCCTTAAAACCGTTTTTCCGCCGAAAAAAAAAATACTCGTACGCTGATAGCCAATAACGCAACAGAAAATGCGATTCTTTTTTACTCATAGCGATATTGGCGTATTACTTTCTTAGCCAATTCAATATACATGCCACTGATTAGCCACTGATTGCCATTGATTAGCATCTGCCAATCAGCGAACAAAAGAATGACGTTCGATGTTCGATATTACGAATATGTTTGCACTTTATAGGTTGCGCATATTTTGTTTTGGGGTGTTGGCAGTTATTCTGGTAAATGACCGTGGTTATATGTATTCTCCAGCCCCCTGGCACTGCTGGGTCTACCGTGTCTCGTCATTGTCGCCACGTAAAGTAACCCACCATGCGGCGCTAGTAATCACCAGCATGACCCCCACTCCAGTCGCGCAGCGTCTGCATAATTTGCATTTGACGCGTCTGGAAAATTCATTGTTTAGAATAGAATTTAAAAGTATATGTGTATATAGGAAGGGATGCAATATTTACACTTGTTGCAATATTATGTATTTAAAAATATTTATTGAACGAAATAAACAGATAACATTAATATTTTTTAAATAATGGATTAGTCACGTTGTACAATGTTTTGCGATTTTTTTCTTGTCGAGATTGCTTTTTTTGTTCTGCGTTGAGACGTGCAGAATATTGCTGCATCCGCATCAATACGTAATATTGTATTATGTGTAAAAGAACACTATCGGCGTGTTCTATACACGGAAAAGAGAGCTTTTCATAGTTATACACGTCGTCCAATATAGACTCGAAAACACGTGTTGAATTGCGATGAGCCACAAATCGCTCTTCTAATGTGATAAAATATTTACGATTTTACCACACTACGATTTTTTTAATTCGGGAACAATGACAGATCGAGAAAAAATGACGAAATAATACGGCGAGGTGCTTTGCGGAGTGGGGGTCATGCGGGTGACTACTAGCGCCGCATGGTGGGTTAGTTACGTGGCGACAATACGGGAATACGTTACTGTTAAGAGAATTTATCTCAGTGTCAGCCACCTGGTATTCTCTCTGACACTCGGGGTATTCATTTAAAATAAGTGAAAAGCGAAGCATATAAAAGAAATCCTTTGTTTTATTTGTCACTACTCTTTCATATTCTCTCCTTTTTTATAAATACAAAATGTTCATGCGCTACGTACAGAAGTTAGGAAAAGTGAAGTTTTTTCCGAGCGAATTTCAAATCTTGGCGCGTTTGTTGAACTCAAAGTGGAGAGGGAATCGGTTCAGGTCTGTGCCATACGTAAAACCTTTGGGTTCAAAGTGTTCTATTAATTTGAAAACGGTAGTTTTGAAGAGATCAATTGTAAAGTATTTGTATACATATCGATATTACGTGTAATATAATTTATTTCATGATTATAGACATTATTTTGATAAGTACGATAATGTTGGTCCATGTACGATAATTCTACGCCCCTGGTACGATAGGTGCCTCGCTTCAGGTTGCCAACGCTGACCGCAACAGCTAGATTTTTGCGACGCAACGCACGGAAAATGAGATTAACAAAAAAAAAGGGGGAAAAAAATGCGGGATGATCGAACCAGGAAATTATTCAATATGGAATTTATTCAAAGTAGTCTTCATACATAAACAATTGGTCTTCTACAAACGCAACCAACTTCAGCTACTAACATTCACTGGATTCGACTCCAGTCCGATGTATAATTATTTTCCACTAATTAATATATATAAACGCATCCATTAGGTAAAGTAACATTACTCCGCAATGTATCAACATATTATGAATATTTTTAGTCTTCACCATGAAGGTCGCAATGGCGGTTGTTAAAAGCACCATCCATATACACATGCCTTCCATCGTGTATATAAATTTACGATAATACCAATAATAATAACAACAATGTAGCTAATGTTTAAAACCAAGGACGGACCTTGCTAGTCCCAATATACTTCTCTATGCCGTAAGAAAGATTGTGACCAGATTATCAGAAATTGTTGCGATAAAAATAGATACATTTTTTCCTCACTCGGCATATCTTTCTTTTTCCCTTCACAGTTTTTCTTATATTAATACTCGTAGCTAAAAATACGTAAAGAGATTAGTTACCGATGTTTTGCAGGCGGTAATTGAGCACTTCACTTATTGCCTTATTGTTTTAGTAGGAAAGTAGTATTTCAGTAGTACTTTACTACTGAAGTAGTACTTTAGTAGGAAAGTACTAGTTTAGTACTAGCACTAGTACTAAACTAATAGTACTAGTACTATTACTAGTTTCGTACTAGTTTCGTACTAGTTTAGTACTATATTTTCATATTTCTGTATATAATATGTATAGCTATTATACATAGTTTATGATAAATGCAAATGACACGTCATATACGCGCTATCATTGTGTAGATTCGTGTTTGTGCTCAAAGCATTAATTCTATACGGTATATCGCGACCTAACCCTAAAATCCGCTTCGCTTCTTGTACGTTCGGCACATCATTTATTAAAATATTTTTTAAATATAGCCAAACGACTCCCAAAATAATGGTGAATTATTTTAATGTTTTTGCTTCTAGCAAAATATAGCTAAAAAATTAACCTATTCCCAAAAACCCACGAAAGTTAATAAAAACAAGACCCTTTTTATGTGAAGCTAATACAATGCGTTGTTTGAGAAGAATAGTAAGAGGATACATATTTTTAAGATCGGGTATCGGCAACTGATTTACTATGGACGCGCAATAATTATTGCATACGACGATCTTAACGAAAAAAAACCAATGAGATTGAAGTTTGCATCGTTGGAGTGCAACGAAAATTGTGGTTTGTAAACTGCTCGTTTTTTTTTTTTTGGACGACTCTTCGTCAGAAAAAACCCTCTATCATTTTGCAAGCCGCTTATTTAGGACCAAGAATTTGAATCAGCCAAAAACGATTTTATAAAATAATTGAAAATGGGAAAATAAAGATATAAAAAAGAATTTTCGTTGCATTCCAACGATGCAAACTCTAAGATAATAACAAATAACCGAATACAGCATACGACGATCGGACGAAATATCGTGCACTTTTAGCGAACTATTTCGTCGGCACGAGACGCTTACTTTTGGAGGTTAATAAATCGTAGTCTAATGACGATGCCAGCCGTGGCTGGTGCTCATTGTGGCGCCGGTGCTATGTCCACTCTATAGTCCAGTCATTTCGTCCGAAAAAAAGGCAAATAAAAGAAAATGAATTTGCGCTTCTAATTTTTTAATATGTTGTAGGGGATACCTAGAAAAGCTTAACTTGAGATTGTCGACCAAGCTTTCCTAGGAGCTTTCGCCGCCATCTTGGAAAACGCTTAAAATTTGTTTTTCGGCAATAACTCGGCTATCCGATGAGATTCGAAAATTTTTGTAAGACACTTTTTGTAGCTTTCTTTGTGCTCTACAATAACGCCTGAATCATTTTTAGCGTATCATGCATCGTTATCGAGATATCGATCGATAAAGTCAAAAATTTAGGACACAATTTTTGTTTTTTCCTTTTTTTTTCTTTGGGTCTTAATAAATATGAAAAATTGTGGAATTCAAACTTGTAGAGCATATTCAGACCTACAATTTCCTTCTTGGATTTTTTTATGTTGGACAAAAATTACGATCTCCAGCGCGCCGCAAAGTCGGTGAATCCACGCTCAGCGTCGAGCGCGCTCAAGTTAGTATATCGTATCGTGTTGAGTTTTTGCTGTGCGTAGTGTAAATCGAGGGTTCCGATATTCTGGGAAATCGTCGGCGAAGATATCGATCTTCTGGTTTTACTCGCCGGGCTTGCTCCGGATAAAAATAATATATTTTTCCGCAAACCAGCAAAAGGAAATACGCCGGAAAAGTTGTACTCGCCGCACAGTTTCAAACACAAGTCAGTTCTGGAGCACATTCTTTTCATTCACGCTTTTAGCGGTTGCGACACGACATCATCTTTCTATAACATCGGCAAGTCGAAGTTCATTAACACTCTCGAGAAAAATCCAGAGCTACGGTCATCGGTGAAATTATCCAAACAAGAAAAGGTCGATCCGGAGGTTCTCACTTGCGCGGGAGAGCAATTCCTTATCGCCCTATATGGTGGTGATAAGCACGAGAAGTCCATAAATATTTTGCGATTCCATCGCTTCGCAAAATCAATGACAGCGAATAAAGTGAATCACCTCTCACTACTCCCGCCAACCAAAAGCGCTGTGCGTCAACACATTTTCCGGACGTATCTCCAAGTTCAAACCTGGCTCGGATTTTTCAAGGATCCACAAGGATGGGGTTGGCGACAGACCAATCGAGGGCTCGAACCAATCACCAGCACCGCCGAACCCGCTCCGCCTGAACTATTAAAGCTCATTTCCTGTAAGTGTAAAGGAAATTGTGAGGCCGCCTGTGGGTGCAGAAAAGCGGGAATCAGTTGCTCCGTTATTTGCATGCACTGCAGTGGGCAAACATGCAGTAACGTCGCCAGAGTCGACATTTTGCTTGACGACGACGACGACGATGTCTGTAACGATGATGATGACGATGCTCTCATCGAATCAGCATCATTTCCAACGTTTCAACAGACACAACAACTCGAAGAGTTTACGGAGGACGAAGATCTTCAGCCTGGACCATCCAATCGAAAAAAGACATGAAAAAAGTCCATCGTTCGTGTCTCGAGTGCAGAAAAAAATATTTTTCTTTCCGTTTATTTTGTTTTGTTTATTTTGTATTGTAAAAAAATAATATTTTTTACTGCACAAACAAATTATTTGTTTAATAAATTACTATTGTGTGATCCTTAATTTGTTGCTCTATGTACTTATTTTTTATCCCATCAATTTCCTGAACAATTTCCCATTCGATTCGACATCCAGACACAACCGAGCGAGCAGCTCGCTCGACGCTGAGTGTGGATTCACCGACTTTGCGGCGCGCTGGAGATCGTAATTTTTGTCCAACATAAAAAAATCCAAGAAGGAAATTGTAGGTCTGAATATGCTCTACAAGTTTGAATTCCACAATTTTTCATATTTATTAAGACCCAAAGAAAAAAAAAGCAAAAAACAAAAATTGTGTCCTAAATTTTTGACTTTATCGATCGATATCTCGATAACGATGCATGATACGCTAAAAATGATTCAGGCGTTATTGTAGAGCACAAAGAAAGCTACAAAAAGTGTCTTACAAAAATTTTCGAATCTCATCGGATAGCCGAGTTATTGCCGAAAAACAAATTTTAAGCGTTTTCCAAGATGGCGGCGAAAGCTCCTAGGAAAGCTTGGTCGACAATCTCAAGTTAAGCTTTTCTAGGTATCCCCTACAACATATTAAAAAATTAGAAGCGCAAATTCATTTTCTTTTTTGAATGTACGTAATGACTGGACTACTAGCAAAAAATAAAATGAAAAATGAAAGTTCAGAAAGAAACCTAAAGATTTAGATGAGTAAAGATAAGAAGGATTGAAAATCGTATGAAAGGATAAGCTCATTACTGTAAGTTCATATTGATGGCTATGTAGAAGTGAATGAAAAATAATTTCTGAGATACATTTAGGCAAGACTAAATTGGCTGATATTTTTTTTACGGATTCTTCATCTTTTTTGACACTTAGGGATTTAGAAGTTACTTTTACTACTACTTTTGGCTGTTACAGGTTTTTTTTATTAATCTTTAAAATTAGTGGAGGTATGGCACGGTCTTCTGAGCTGCATTTTGAAAACTGGCACAACCTATAGCTAAAAAACTAATCCCCTCCGCCTCCCCCTCGGCGACGCCCGTGCAGCGAAGTATTATATAGAGTGCATTATGAAGAATTTCTCTTCGAATACAAAACGTTTTTGAGTAAATGTAACGACTGTTATAATTGATCGGGGTTTCAAAAAAAATATTGAACACCGCTCAAATATTAAGATATTTTGCTTAGAACTATTATTCAAATTGGTTTCCATGATATGGAAAAAAAGTTTAACGGATTTCGCTCAAATTTTTATGGTATAGTCAGCACATCTATAGTTCTTGCCCGAACTATAATATTTCTGATATCTGCCATAGCTTTTATTTAAGCTGAAAAAGTCGAGTTACGAAACATGGAACTTAACTATTAAAACCGTGCCAAAAGTTCAATTTTTGATATTTTTACTTTACTACCGGTGATTGCCGCGGGTCTACAAATTAATATGCCGTTCGATTCTTCGATTTCAGATGGGCAAAACTTTTAGTATCATGGCAGCCGTCGAGCAACTATTTTTTACACACGAGGGTCTTGTGAAGTCGTTAATAAATGTGCGATAAAAATGCAAAGATACTGTGTTTTAATGGTTCATCAAAAAAAAATTCCCCAAAAATAGCTGTCACAAGGAATAACCCAGTTGAGGATGTATTGCCCGTACATTCCCTACCAAAAGTGAGTTTCAGTGAGAATTTTGAGTACTTTCCGGTAACATTAAAATCTGAAAAAAATCAGCCGTATTGAATATGCGAAGAATATTGGTTTCGAATAGTAAGAATGCCCGAATGTTATAAATATATTGTGTAAACAAAAATTTGTTCAAACAATCTCCGGTAAACCTGAATTTTTGTGGCATTAAATGAATTATGTTATTTTTCTGAATACATACGATTTTTTAAAGAATTTTCGCTCTATTTCGAAAATTCCGTTTTAGGAATTTTTCAGAAGCTGTACCTATGGCACTGTTCGTTCAATACCCCAAACACTTCTTGGATTTAATACGGAACATTGCTTCGGAAACATATTGAACATTTGTGACTCTTCATCCATTTTTTCAAATTAAAAAATATTAAAATGAAAATAGAAATAAAATTCTAAAAAAAATCATACCTATTCAGAAAAATTTACGAACTTATTTTATAATATAAAAAAAGTAGTTCAGTGGAAATTTCGTAGCGATGCATATAGCTTTTGCGCGATTTTTTGTTGTTTAAAACCTATCGGATTCTATTGGAACTGTCATTATTCACCTTGCTACGAAATTCCATCCCATAATCCACCGAGCTCGAGTCAGTCGAGTGGTCGGTCTCCGAGTGATCGGCCCCCGAGTGATCGGCAGAGCGTTTTGGTTCCTTCAACATATCCCCGATACCGTAAGCCTGAAACGAACGTGTTATTCATTGTTTCAGTTTTTTCTACTTTGTATTCAATTTTGGACGCTCCTTCGTAGACTCGTTGGAACTGTTTGGCTTCGTTGCTTCACTATTTCCCGTCTACCTATATTTAACTGACAAGGAACGCCCTTTAGGGGTCGTCCTTCGATTTTGAAAGTTTTGAAAGATAGAAAATTTTGAAAGGAATTTGATTTTGAACCATTGAAAACTCAGCGACACGTATTTTTCTTATCGGCGGAAAAACGGTTTGAAGGGGCGAAACCAGCCCTCGAATAGGGGTGGTTCGCCGGTTAATTATTTTTTGTGATAACTCTCTAGTGGATTTTTCCTAGAAGGATTTTCGTTTTTGTTTCTGAAACTGCTTACCCCTTGACATGCTTTTCTTCGAAGGCTGGTTTCCCCCCTTAAAACCGTTTGTCCGGCGACAAAAAAAATACGAGTCACTTAGTTATCAATGCTTCGTAACATGTATAAGGTTCAACAGAATCTAAGGACGACACCTGAGGGATGTTTCTTGTGAGTGTATGTTGTGCTGTGATCGAAAAATTGGCAAAACAGCATCTCGTTAACTAGTCGGTGCATAATTCAGTACGCGGCTGAGCGGTCACCCATCCAAGTATCGCCATGGCAGATTACTGGAGCCGCTCACCCATCTATCATTGTCGTATTTTTCACCCTCATAATTGCAACGATTAATTACCAAATACTTGTTCTGTAAAGCGTCGACTGTTTTTTCAAGAATATGCAGTATTATTCCAGGCACTATTGATCTTGCACCAATGAAAGTAGAAAATGACTACGGCAGTCCAGCGTCGAATAACGTGTTTAGATTAGATTAGATTAGATTCACTGGTTGTTCTGGACGTACAAATGGATGAATTCTTTCCCAGGAGGGAAAAAAATAAAAAAAAAGAGCTGTTACTTCACCGTGTTTAGGAATCCCATAATATAAAAAATACCAATAATCTGTTTTTCGTATCGACAATTCGGGGAAATTTTAAAAAATGAAAGAACGAGTGTCTTTCCTTAAGAAAAAAAAATGTTTGCATATTTTGCCCTAAAACGGACGTTCGGCTTGCTCAATCAAATCTAAATTATTTTTTTTCTGGAAGGCCATAAAAAGACGCACATTTTCGTTTTTTACGAATGTAAATACGTCAAATCCTGCCAAAGATACAGCCATTTGAATGGAAAAATGTTAAAAAATGCTAATCAACGAGAAAAAACATCAAACATTTTTTAAACAATTTCGACACGGTGAATATTTTTCAACAAAGTAACTCGATTTTTCAAAATTATTTGTGGATTTTTTTTTACTGGCTGAAGTGACATGGATCGCCTCATATATTCTCAATAAATTTCGGCAAATTCTTACTATTTCGCGATAGCTGAGCAGCCTCCTTAAGGGGCAGTATCACGCCGACCTAACGCCATGAGTGCGCGAGAGATAGCTGATTTGCAGATTGTCAGCGGTCTTAGAGATGGCTGATATTTCGGAAACAACAAAAGAAACACCTTCCGTTCTGTTGAAAGGTGAATAACGCCTACTTCTTCGTTTGCCCGCAATGTAATCCGTCTATACTGCGTTCAACAAGGGAACGATACAATGCCGCGCAGCTCCACGGCGCATGTGGACTGGGTGGGGGCAGTGGCGCTTCCTAGACATTGGTGGAGAGCCCATTCGGCAACGCGGAGAGGGTAAAGAGGGCGGCGCATTAGGTGGGATCTGACCGTAGCGGACGAATTTAGGTTCGGAAGCGTGCCGTTCTCTCGTTGAACGCAGTATAGGAGAAAACTGGGCTGTAGGATTTTTACGACGTCCTTGCATACCACGCTACTACATTAAGAATATTACGTGTTGTGTTCGAGGAATCGAACACGGCGCGAATCAACGATGATACTGTCGCAAAGATTAAATTTCGAACGCTATTTTGGCTACACTAACCGTTATCAGAGCGATGAGCGTCCCCAGACTCATTCCAGCCAGTACGTCGCTCCAATGATGCTTGTAGTCTGAAATTCTCGACATGGCGGTGTACCACGCCATCATTAGGCATACGAATTGGACAAAATGCTTGAATAGCCTACTTTCCTTCCGTGTCAGCCTCAGCTGTAGATAAAGCTGCGAACATAGAGAAAGGGTGAAACCTCCCCAACCAGAGCGGGAGGGAAAACAGATTGATGATTGACTGATTCATCATGCCCCAGTGAACCACGGATCAAAGCAGAAGATACAAATAAAAATCCACTAGCTGCACAGAAAAAGTGATTAAATATAATGTGAAAATTAAATATAATGGAAGATTGATGACAACGATAGTACAACAATAGTATGGGAAGGAATGCGAGAATAATATACAAATAATACGAGAGAGAATACAATTGACAGTAGTGGATGTAGTATCGGTCTGCTGTTCCAGCAGAGGTTCATGGCGATGAAAAAATCGATTTTTTAAAACATAATTTACATAATTAACGCGTTTAGAGTACGTGGGTAAAAGGATATTTTCACATGTCAAGTATTCTAGAATTTGAAGCCTACTGAGCGGAACCGTCCGCCATGCAAGCTGATAAACAGCTATAACTTGAGCTCAAAATTAACATCTTTGTTGGAGTATTATTAATGAACTAAGTGGAGAAACTGCTTAATTTTTTAACACGACATTCCTAACACCGATCGCAGTTTGTTCAGTTTTTACTCCCTACTTTTTTATTTATTATTTTAATCCCTACAGCCCTATAATTAGTGTTTGCGAAATGCCACGGGTACGGCCAAATGGATGGAGGTTCAAGTTGAACCTTAAAAATTCCCGAAACTATGTGGAGAAACGGATTGATGTTTGGACAGTCAATGCATCGTAAATTAATCTCTCGGTGGTATGAACTTCAATCGTCCATAAGCATTTCGATTTTGGTGTCCAAACTCCTTAAATACAGACACCTACCCCTTTATGCCATAATTTTAAAAGTCAGTACGTCAGAACGACGAGTACGTCTGCCTTGCAATTTTATCTTCCTCATACAGGGAGCTTTCTGAAGAAACAAAAAAAAATGTTCATGTGATCAGCTTCGGAAGGGAGATTGATCAATGTGAAAGCTAGTTTCCAACTTGCAGAGTTTCTTTTACTCTGGATATTAATATTTTCCAATTTATTTCGGGTTTGACCGTGACGTGTGTTGGACGTGCTCCCCTCCTTAAAATGCAAATAAATGCTTTCACCCTCGCGGCGTGTACAGAATCAATGAGGGAATTGAGGGGAAGATCAGGCAATTCATTTGGAATGGAGATATAATAGAGCTGGAAAGAAAAATAGAGAGAGGCATGGAGCATAGAGGCATACAAAAATCAAATTGCAAACATAGGAAAACACGTCTCCACATGGAAAGATACTGAGAAGATTAGCGAATAAGCAAAAGAAACATGGGTCAGGATAACATGCAGTAATTTCGGGAAAGACTGGAAAAAAGTTATGTAGACGGCGAGGGCGGGCGGGAGGAAAAGAGGGAAGCGAGAGAGTTCGAGGGACCTGGAATTTAGTAGAATATCACGATTGAATATTGGCGAATCTTCTTCTGCATTTACATTTTTCTGGAGGCTCTCACTTCATTGTGAAAATTCTTCCATTTTTTAAATTTTCTTTGTATAATTATATAATTTTATTGTGGGACTTACCACTATCCAAACCATGACGAAGGCCGAAAAGGATGTGTGGCCCGAGGGAAAAGATAATCTGCAACGTTTCATACGAGACATTTGTGTCAAATAATATTAAATGGCATAACCTCCAATCATTGGGCTGGAAGAAGTACGACGTATGCGTATTGTTGTTAGGAAAAGTACATATATATACAGGGTGAGGCAACAACTATTAGCAGTAGACTTAGCACAAAACTTCTTCACCACAGTTCGAAGGGGGCCATCGACTGGTTCATCAAGGAGATGGCCTCTTCGGAGATTTCAAGGTCATCGCTTTTTTCCCTAATAGGGACCACGATTTGTTTTTCAGCATTTTATTGACAAACGAAAAATAAGTCCACATACCAAATGCCAAGATGTTCGTCATAAAAAAATTGATAAAATAGGTAGAGAAAAATCGACAAAAGAAACTGTGTTGAAACTTACGCTATGTTACTTATAAAACGTGCTTAATCGTTCCACCGATGAAAAATCATACGTGTCTAATAGTTTTCGATGCTTTACCACATATATGAGTTTCAAGAAAATCGAAGGCGGACATTTAAGTGATGCTTCTTGTCAGTTGAAGACCACAAGCGTAAAATTCGGAATTTTATGTGTTTTTGTTGGAAAAATGCCGAAAATTGCGAGCTTGTGATTATTTGTACGATGTTTTCCTCAAAAATTGAATTTTCTGACTATAATTTAATGTATTGAATTTACAATGCCGTTAAAATGGTGTTAATAGTTGTTTCCCCTTCTTCCGGAAAGGATCTTCCGAACACTTGAGTCACCAACTTGAGAGTTAAGAATACCGACAGTAATAATCATTGTAGAGATTATGGTAAATATTCGGAAGTGGGGCTCATGCTAGAAAAAGCCTAATTTTCTTCAAGTGTTCGAACAAACCCAAACACCTCAAACAGCCCCAAACAAACCCAATCAAAAATTAGCTTGATCCTAGCAAGAGCCCCACTTCCAAATATTTACCGAGATTTTTTTATTGCAATCGCAATATCGTATCATATGCGGAACTCAGGCGGACGGCACGATGTGTATTTTTGTTCAGGTTCTACTTTACTTTACCTCAAGTTTTTCAACACCTTTGATGATGCATTTTTCCCGGTGCAATTAAATTTCTCGATATAAACATGTTGATTCTTCGGTAGCGTGCAGTCGACGTTTGGCTTGCACACGTCTATGAAGTGCGGTCTGAGACGTCCTATAGCGTACTTAGCAACTTGGGTAGTGAAAAAGGTCATGCCCATTCCATAAACGAACAGGCTGACCTGCAAAAAGTCACCAATAGCCGTGAGATCTATCGTCCAATTTAGATGATCATTTTTCTATTGTTATTTTCAACATTCCCTCGTATGTCCGTTTGGACTTTCACGATACTGCCAATCTAACTGTCATCCCACATCTGTCATCCCCACCTTATCAGTTGCCAGTTCCTTAGAGCAGTGTTTTTCAACCTTCTTAAATACACGACCCCTTTGCAAGTAAACAAATTCTGGCGACCCCCCCCCCCTCTTTCCAGAGCTGGGGAGGGAAACTTTGAAATTATTAGTGTCGTTCGCCACTTCCTAACTATGCGAACTAATAGTCCAGTAAAAGAGACGAAAACCGAGCGCTTTTAGCGTAGAATTAGAATTTTTTACTGAAGCTAGATGGTTGCATACTGAAAGTAACCCCCATGAAATTTTGCCCCTCAACTCGCCCCAATCCTAAGAGATAGGGGTTGAAAACTGAAAAATCGCCGTATCTCGATAATGAATAGCCCGATCAAAAAATGTTTCAAACAAAAGTTGTTCGAAATAATAAAATACGTATCAAGTTGGCTAACGTCCAACCCCTTATATTTGAAAATAGCGGCACAAAAACGATTAGAAAATTCTGGGTCAATGGTGCTCTCGCCTTTTTGTGTCGCTATTTTCAAAGATAGGAGATTGGACGTCCAGTAACCTTATTCGTATTTTATTATTCCAAACAACTTTTGTTTGAAACATTTTTTGATCGGGCCATTAATTATCGAGATACGGCGATTTTTAAGTTTTCAACCCCTATGCCTTAGGGGTAGGGCGAGTTGAAGGGCAATATTTCATTGGGATTATTTTCAGTGTGCAACCATCTAGCTTCAGTCAAAAATCTACGCTGAAAATGGTGGGTTTTCGTCACTTTTACTGGACCATAACGGTCTCTTCAATGGCGAACATAAAAACTAAAAAGAAAAATAGGCTCCAATCAGAACATGATTTGGTTATGTGCGTCTCAAAAATAAAACCACGATTCGACAGCTTATTAAAAAATAAACAGGTACAGCCTTCTCTTTGAAATTGGTGTATTTTTATTGCAGTGTAGGACCTACAACCCTTGCGTTTTTACTTTTACCTGGCTTGCGACCGTGACTCCCTACGCAAGACTTCGCGACCCCCTTAAGGGTCGCGACCGACCGGTTGAAAAACACTTCCTCAAAGCCCCCCTCCCCCCCGTGTATCAATCAGTCTTTCCTAAGTCCCATTTTTATCGTTCTTCCACGTTTCGATGTGAGCGAACTTATTCAAAATTGTTTCTACAAAAAAAACATACTACCTTTTGTTATGTCAAACTAATTTTTTTTTGCTACACGACCACAGTACTCAAGCAACGAATTTGTTCGAGTTTATATTCTCAATTCGACTTGACTAGACATATTCGTGCATCGTACGAAGCCGCTGTTGCTCCAGCTGCGTTCTAACAATGTTTAATGTTCTCTTGCCTTGTTATAAGCCATCGCGATCCAATACGGTACGGCTCTGTTGAACATTAAGAACGACGATTTGCCATCAGATGCTCTCCAATAAAAGTATTCACCTGCGATTATCTGCAAAAAAGTGAAAATTATATTCTTGGTCAACGTCAGGGTTCGCATGATATATATCAAGTGATATATATATCCGACATACATATATATATCACGATATATACCATTGATATTTATATTGGATATATATAACTGATATTTATCCTAAAATACCACAAAATTCGCGTTCTTTTTAATCAAAATAATCTTATCTTCATCCAACTATACATGGCGCTGAGCTTTCTTGACTTTAAAATACCAAACCATGACGACTTATCTATGTATTTGTCCTTGGTATTTGTTATCGGCAGGCTTAAAAATGAACCCAATATTTTTTGTAAGTGCCGAAATTTTAAAGAATACCATTGTCTTTCGATCAGCTGTGGTTCTTCCATTGTTCTCAATGTTCTCATTTGTGAAATAACGTCAATTATAATATTAATTAATAACGTGAAATTATGTCAAAAATATGATGTTAAATTGAGACTTGGTTGCCTAGGCTCTGATGCGTGCGTGCGCGTAACGATTATAAAGTTCTTATATCGCTTACAACAGTATGGGATCCCGATGAAAGTTGGCCTACTGTAGATTTACGTTGAAAAGTACTTAATTTCTTATCTGACTACAGAATCAGTATCATATTCGTAGTTCGATGTTTGTGATTCGTTGTTGTCTCTGTTTATTTAAAAAAAAGAGATATCTAAGGATCAATATTAAACATATTACAGCTTATATATGTGAGATGTTCAATAAGAGCTATTATTTTAATTGTTTATTTATTAGGTAAATGGAGAAACGTACCTACCTAATGATTTTTTTATTGGAAAGACTTGCTTTTTAAAATGTGTAAGACTGATTATTGTAAAAATAGCCTTTTCTAGCGTCTAAAGTGAAAATACCACTTAACCCCTTCGTTGGCAGAGATAATTCGGCAAAAAGTGCCCCAAAATGGCAGGAAAATTTTTTTATCCTGAAAACTTGTACTTTGAATTTTTTGAGGGTGTTAATTACGGATCTGAACTCAAAATTCAGGAATTCAGAAGTAGTACTTTGGGGGGGGGGCTTCTGTCTCATGAATCGGAAATAGTATACTGTCAAATACGGGGTGAACGGGATATATGGGCCGAAAAGCCCGCAAGGGCATGTTAAGGAACATTGGACTAAAGTAAAAGTTTTATATGCTGTGACGTTGCGTCACAAAGAAAGTCGCGAGAGAGCCCGCGTGACCACGCTCGGGCTCAGTCTTCGCCGCGCCCTTCATAGAAAAAAGCCATGTTAATTTTAAGATTGTTTTAAGTTTTATATTGTATGGCTTCCGCGACATTCCCCCCGTTCCCTCCCCGTACCCTCTTTCTTCCGTCGTCCCCCCCGCGACGACTACGCGGGCTGGAGTGTACGGCCACGTCGGTGCAGGCGCACCGAACACCTCGAACAGCGTCATCCCTCGGCCTCGCGGACCATCGGGCTCGCCTTCCAGAGGCCTCTCATCGCCATCGCCCCAAATCGTCTGCGCCTTATCGGCCGGGGAGAACATCGATTTGGGGGATCGATCATCGGTGACGGCCGGAAGGGCGAGCCGCGGCGATCGGTGGAAAAATCAATGGGGGGGTCCGCCATCTGACACCCGCGTGGATCGAGGCGAAGGAGCCAGCCGGCGTGGCCAGCCATTGTGTCTCGGAGCGTGGTCAGCGAAGGACGCGAAAGAAAGTCGAAAGTATAAAGCGAAGAGCCGAAAGAGAGAAAAGAAGAAAAGAGGAGGATTGTCGCGAAGGAATTGAGCCCCGCCGAGGACGATCCTCGCTGTTGCGATCGGAAAAGATTTTCAAGTAAGTCTTTTTCTCTTTTGTTCTTGCGAAAGCGGCTAAAAACCGTTTTGTTGAATCGCTCGGGCGATTTTTGACGTGTCCCCTTCCCCCCTCCCGTGATATTTTCCATCTTCGTCCCCTTCCGCGCGAGTCGCCGAATAATTTTTGTTGTAGTGAATAATAATTTAGAAAAAGAATAAGTGCGAGAAATACGAAAATTAGAAATAATTCTGTCGCGAATAAAAGAATTGTACGAAGGTGCGTGGCGGATCCCCCGTCGCCGTCCCCGCGAGAATCCCCCTCGCGTGCGCGTAGCCGCGCGACGTTATCGCGGATAAACGTCGCCGCGGATTTTATGTTGTAATAGCGAAATTCTTCCGTTTAAAAATTTGAATCAATTAAAATAGTCGTGGTCCGGAATTAAGAGGCCATCGAGTCGGAGAACCCCGTCCGTCCCCAAACACCCTTGAGACGTCCCCCCCGCGTAGTTTGTATCGAGTCTCTCGCTCGCCGGGTAAACGAGCGTATATTTGTTTGGATTTTTTTTCTTTTTGTGTTGAACGCGTGAAACGCGATTGCCCGAGAAAGGCTGGCGCCCAAGAATATTCGGAAATAATATAGAATCAAATAAAATTTTAGTTTTAAGGCTTTCACGGCTCTTTATGTAATTTGAAGAGTATGTGGCTTCCGGATGGAGGCCGTGTTGAGAATCAGCGTGGTGCCGACGTTTCGCAAACGTTACAGTCTGCATCATCAGGGCTGAGAGCTCCGATACTGAAGCTCCCGTGTCTCAGGCATTCCTTATATACTTTCAGTAATCGTTCCAGATCACTGCACCAGCCAATCAGATGTTTTAATTGATCGGCCGGCCAATTAAAAAACCGGGAGGACGGCGTGCCAAATGGGATTGACGTGATATCCACCATCTCTGTTTAGATTGTCCGGATGTTTTCGGATTTCCAAGCCTTCTCGGTGTTTCCTAGAAAAATAGCTGTTTGATGGGGCCAGACTTTGGGCTTTATCGAACTGAATGGCATGACCAGTTTCCATCCAATGCTCGGCCAGGGCTGATTGTCCAATGTGGCCATATTTGATACACCGTTGATGTTCTTTGATCCGTGTACTGATCTTCCTCCCGGTTTCTCCTATGTACACTTTACCGCATGAGCAGGGTATCTTGTACACTCCTGGTGCACTTAATGGTGGTCTTTGGTCTTTTGCACTCGGAACCACTTGTGCTAGCTTCTTCTGAGGTTTGAAGATGACTCGCACGTTATGTTTTTTTAATTGACCGGCCGATCAATTAAAACATCTGATTGACTGGTGCAGTGATCTGGAACGATTACTGCAAGTATATAAGGAATGCCTGAGACACGGGAGCTTCAGTATCGGAGCTCTCAGCCCTGATGATGTAGACTGTAACGTTTGCGAAACGTCGGCACCACGCTGATTCTCAACACGGCCTCCATCCGGAAGCCACATACTCTTCAAATTACATAAAGAGCCGTGAAAGCCTTAAAACTAAAATAAAACGCCTACACGGAGAGGCTATTTTGGGTTCTGTTAACACCTTTTCCAAACTCAGGAAAACTCTGCACATCCAGCTGTGCTCGTTAACATTCCTAAAAAGGTGCCGCGACCATCAAGTGGTACCGAAATGTTTTCAATTAAAAAACCCCTTTCCATCAAAACAAGCCAAGACTATCCTCCACCAGGCCTCGCTGAGACTGGTAAAGGAGAGAATATCTGTCACCAAAAAGCTTTTAGACCAAAATTCCCAAAAACTCCTTAAACTTCACCTACGCCTATCTGACTGTTTGGAACCACAGCTGTGGGAAGATCTTGACCGGGTCACACACGAACAAGCCCTCCACTGTGCAGACCTGAGGTCCAGGAATCAAATAGAGAAATTCAGGAAACTATGCCCACAGACGAAACAACCCATCCTAACCCACACAGTAAAAAACCTAAGCAACCACCCACTCTCCGCAGCTGAAACATCAGTCCTCGCAAAAGGGCACAATTTCGCCATCACACCGACAGACATTCCAACCAGAGAAATCATCAGCCAGGTGGAAACTGCCATCTACCGTCTCCCACCTGATACTAGCAACGATATCAGGCAACGGATAACCAATATTCTACACAAAGCAAAACCCCCTCAGCAGAACATCACAAAGGAAGAACACCTTGCTCTTCAAAATTTGAAGAAAAACAAGGACATCTTAGTACTACCAGCTGATAAAGAGAATGCTACTGTTATCATGGACAAAACGGACTACTGCAGGAAAATGATGAACCTGCTCGAGGACACCAACACGTACAAGAAACTACCACGTGACCCAACATCAAGCGTAGAAAAGAAAACAACGACACTTCTAAAGAAGGCTGGCCTGTCGGAGAACCTTATCAAAATCCTTACACCCAAGGAATCCCTACCACCCAGGCTTTACGGTCTGCTAAAAATACACAAAAACAACATCCCACTAAGGCCCATCGTTAGCAACATAGGCAGCCCTACATATCATTTGGCACGTTTTCTCTGCAAACCCTTGCAGGAACTCGTAGGCCTCAACAACTCCTATATCCAAAACTCTCGGGAATTTGTGAATAAGATCCAGTCCATCAAGGTACAACCAGAAGACATTCTAGTAAGTTTCGATGTTGTATCGTTGTTCACAAACGTCCCAACCCATGAAACCCTAGAAATAGTCAGAAAATCCCAAAAAGTTGCTCCTAACCTACTAGCCCTCATAGAATATTGCCTAAACTCTACATATTTCCAATTCCAATCCCAGTTTTATGAACAAACTTCAGGCGCAGCCATGGGTTCCCCGATTTCCCCTATCATCGCCAACATCTTTATGGAGAATTTCGAGAACAGAATTCTGCAAGAAGCACCTCTCAAACCCTCAACCTGGTTCCGATATGTCGATGACACCTTCGTCATTTGGAGTCACGGCAAAGAAAACCTCAATCATTTCTTAACCTTCCTCAACTCCCAGCACCCCAATATACAATTCACCATGGAGATAGAACAGGACAATCAAATTCCTTTTCTGGATGTACTGGTTCAACGGAAAAACGATGGCACTTTGGGCCACAAAGTTTACCGGAAACCAACGCACACGGATAGATATCTCCACGCTACGTCCCATCACCACCCCTCCCAAAAACAATCGGTCATAAGCTCTCTGGTCTACAGAGCTCTAGCGATCTCCGAACCGAACTCTCTCGAGGATGAACTAGAACACCTACGCAAAGCTTTAAGAGATAATGGCTACAAGCCAGGCAACATCGAAAGAACGATCAAACAACTAAGAAGAAAAATAGCCGATCCGAAAACGGTAACAGAACCTGAAGGGGAGAATGAAGGACAAATAATAGCAACAACTTCCCTTCCATACCTTCAGGGCATAACCGATCGCATAGGCAGGGTCCTTGGGAAACATAACGTGCGAGTCATCTTCAAACCTCAGAAGAAGCTAGCACAAGTGGTTCCAAGTGCAAAAGACCAAAGACCACCATTAAGTGCACCAGGAGTGTACAAGATACCCTGCTCATGCGGTAAAGTGTACATAGGAGAAACCGGGAGGAAGATCAGTACACGGATCAAAGAACATCAACGGTGTATCAAATATGGCCACATTGGACAATCAGACCTGGCCGAGCATTGGATGGAAACTGGTCATGCCATTCAGTTCGATAAAGCCCAAAGTCTGGCCCCATCAAACAGCTATTTTTCTAGGAAACACCGAGAAGGCTTGGAAATCCGAAAACATCCGGACAATCTAAACAGAGATGGTGGATATCACGTCAATCCCATTTGGCACGCCGTCCTCCCGGTTTTTTAATTGACCGGCCGATCAATTAAAACATCTGATTGGCTGGTGCAGTGATCTGGAACGATTACTGCAAGTATATAAGGAATGCCTGAGACACGGGAGCTTCAGTATCGGAGCTCTCAGCCCTGATGATGCAGACTGTAACGTTTGCGAAACGTCGGCACCACGCTGATTCTCAACACGGCCTCCATCCGGAAGCCACATACTCTTCAAATCAAATAAAATATTTGAACGGGTCGAGAAATCGGGTAGGGACTTCGCGTGTCCAGTAGCCCGTAATATTTGAGCTGAATTATCATTATTATTATTATTATTATTATTATTATTATTATTATTATTATTATTATTATTATTATTATTATTATATCGAGTCCATTTTTTTTTGTAATTCATTATTCTAAATTCTTTCTTTATATCGAGCCGATATTTTCCTCCTACTGTTAATTAAATTATATTTGAAATTTTAGTAGTTGAGTTGAACTTTTATTTATTTCCCCTTCCACCTCACACTGACCACAAAACAATGCTAGTTTTTCTTATATCCAAACAAAACGTTTCGTTTTATTGAAATGGGACGTGTGCTTATATGTTTCGACACAAACATAATAAGAGTAATTATTATTTATAATGGTACACCTTCTGTGCATACATATATATCAATGTATACCCTTTTAATAATACACCACAAATGAGTTGCGAAACTGTGCTTGTACAAAAAATGTTCCCTGCAAAAGATATAGCATTCAAGGGGAAACATTATTCAATTGAAAATTAAAACCTTTGCTCGAAGACTTTTCTTTCACCAGGCAATCAGCAGCAATAACTTCTTTCCGCGTAGATTGAAGAGAAATATATTTTTCAAAAACAGAGGACATGTTCGACGCGATCGACTCACCGTAGAAATGTGAGGAATGGAACCGCCTGCGTAGGACGCCAAACTCGTAATCGTGGAATTTTTGAAGGGATGCTGGAGGGACTCGTCGTTGCAAAAAAAGCCGCGTTGATAAGGCTTGCCCCATCGGTAGAATATCCCAACCGCGCTCACGACTGAAAAGAAACGAGATAAGGGTCGAACTGCATTCTTTTGATAAGTTTTCCTTATAAACTTATCACTTCGAAATTTTCGTCCGATCTTCCCTCAAAGAGAGCCAATAGAAATTGAAATATGGAAGAAAAAAAGATTACTTCAAGGCACTGAAGATCCATCGATGAAATCTAACAGAAAAAATGCAATAAAGTTGAATGGCAGCCAGTCAATGACGTACAGATTCGAAAAAACGTTTATAATTCATAGGCCAAGCGCCGGGTTCTTTTTGGTTTAAAACGTTCGGGAACAGGTCTTTTTTTTTTGGAATATGTTCAGGGGTGTCCCCTGAATGTAAATCCAAGTGGGCGTCGTGGCTTAAAGGTTCACTTCAGCCGCCATCTTGAAAAACACGTTTTATTAAATATCTCGCGAACCGCGCATCGTACGACAAAAATTGTAGAGATCATTATTGTAGATAATAATATTTGCCATCTTTTTTATTTGAAATTTTTTTTTGTATAACGCATAGATTTTTAATTATAGCGTTCCAAACTTTTTTCAATATGGTTTTTGCTAAATATTTAGTTAATGGTCAATGATAAATTAAAAATGGTGGTAACTGAATTGTAGAGCATGAAATTTCCTATAAATTTCATTTGAAACTTTTCCCGTAGTATTTATATTTTAGGAGCTGCAGCTTAGTAAAACTTGCACCTCGTACATTATCAGTGGCAATATTGCTCGTTGTATACGAAAAAAATTTCATAACGCATAAAATGGCATAAAGTGTTCAAAAAAATGTCAATGCAGCTGTGTAGCGAATGAATTAAAATTATAAATAGTGTGGGGAACAACTAATAATTTATCGATCTTTATTGTTACTTAAAACGGTATAATCATACAAGAATGTCCATGTGGCAAAAAACAATAGTACATAACGCTACGTCGTAAGAATTGTTATTGCTATTATTAATATTATGATTATTAATTAACGTTATGCTTGTATAATGCTATTTTATATTGTACAGTATTATTTTATATTGTATATTGTAATGTGTTGTAATATTAATAATGATTTCTTTTTTAATAGAAGAATTTGAAGGTTGGTATTCAATTTGAATTTTTTATTTTTTTGAATTCAACGTGAATCTGAGTTTTTCGGAAAATCGCTAAACCGTTTTAATTGTTACAAATTTTGTAAAATACTGTGCATATTCGTCAGCACTTTATTTTCTCTTTCGAAAATTGTTGTCGAAATTACTGAAATAAAAAGAATTTTACGAATGCTACTTCAAAAAAACGGACTCAGACATTTGTTATATAAAAAGTGGCGCATTATTTTACGGGGCGAGTCTTATTTTTTTCGATGTTGACGGAAGACACTCATCGCCTTGTCAATTTGTCTCTTCTGCCTCCGCCATATCCGAAGGAGACGAATCGAAGGTTGGGGACACAGGTCTAGGAAATGGAAAAAAGAAAATGAATAAACGCAGACACACGCACGCACGCACTCGCACATCCGGATATATTATATAAATAAAAACTTTATTACCTAAACTATCAGTACTACACAGTGCAGGGTGTTTGCAAAATACAGTTTTAATATTTTTGCATATTATTACCTTATGGTTTTCGAGTTTCGTAGCAGGAGCTCATGCTCTTTTTCTCCTCTTTGAATGCTCGCTTTTAGCAGAGTCTGCACACCTTTTTCTTGCACTGTCACTATAGTCCCATCACTCAAAGAGTTCTCACATATAAAACACGAACTCATTTTCCACGGTTTTTGTTAAAATAGCAAATTTCGAACGACCCGAAATATATACTACACTCATAGGCGCATAATTGAATATACAGCATTATATTTCGTTATAATCTCATTTACAGCGTAATAGCTCCTAAACTATAAATACTACGGGAATAGTTTCCAATGAAATTTATAGGAAATTTCATGCTCTACAAATTAGTTGCCACCATTTTTAATTTATCATTGACCATTAACTAAATATTTAGCAAAAACCATATTGAAAAAAGTTTGGAGCGCTATAATTAAAAATCTATGCGTTATACAAAAAAAAAGTTTCAAATAAAAAAGATGGCAAATATTATTATCTACAATAATGATCTCCACAATTTTTGTCGTACGATGCGCGGTTCGCGAGATATTTAATAAAACGTGTTTTTCAAGATGGCGGCTGAAGTGAACCTGAAGCCACGACGCCCACTTGGATTTACATTCAGGAGACGCCCCTGAACATATTCAAAAAAAAAAAAATACCTGTTCCCGAACGTTTTTAGCCAAACCTACTTTTTTGGTTGGGGCTCTTGGACTATCACTGTTACAGAAGGGAAGAAAAACTCCGACAAATATCGTCAGTTATTATTCCATATTGATTCTTGATCGAACCTCGCAAACCTGTTTACAACATAAAATATGAGGAATTACATAAATATAAAAAATTTCCACGTACAATCTTGTTGGAAACAGTTGGATGAAAACGATGATGGTCGATAATACTTTTGTTTTAAGGATGCTTGGCACATGCAGCCTCCGCCAAAAGTACAGGTATTCGGTGAAATTTTCATATATAGATTGTAATGATGCTAGACCGTTTAATAAGTATCAGATATCGTGTAAAGTAACATACTTTGTCTGTTTGACGGTTTTTTCGCATTGTTTATTGATTATTTATACCATATATATCAATAATCGTGACCTTGGATGTAAAATTTTTGTCTGGCAATTTTACGGAATGTATCTGTGAGCAAACAAAATTCTATAACCATTATCACCGTGCCCAATGAGTTGCAGTAGCTAAATATGATAAAAAGTGGAGAGAAAAGTCACAAATTATGAAAATTTATTTTAAAAACATGCTAAATACATGAATAGTAAGAGAAAACGTAGGTCGGAATAATGTGGTTGGACGTGGCGACGCTGCACCGCATTGAGCTTGGGTTTTAGGAGTTGGCAGCTCTGCATACGGCCGTGTTATATGTATATATAGTACTAACAGCGTCGCTATTTGTGAGTCTTGCAAAGCGACCTGAGGTTATCGAGGTTATGTCCGTATGATTTTAAACATGTCATATTGTAACAAATGTCGGTATAAAGGTAAGTGGGTATCCCAAAGTGTATATGAGCGTAAACTAGCAATGGCTGAAGCCGGAAGAAAGCGGAAAAAAATACATGCGGAGTAAAATATCTCGCCGCAACCTGTGCAAAATGTGGAAACTAACGAAGCAATTGGTCCGGACGTTGCCCTATCACCGGAAGACGCGGTGCGTGACGAACAACCCAAAATTCTTAATTCACTGTATTTTTTTTTCAAAACGTTGTCTTTATTTGTTGTAGATGATTCATCAACATATGGTTGGCAATATATCGATTTGCATAAGAACACATGTAAAACTTGGATCATTTGTAACTTAAAATCCAGTCCATCAATCGGCTTACAACTTTTCACGTGGTTTCAGGGTATATCAATACACGATTTTTGTGACTTGACTGCCCTCTAGACTTGGAAAGAACTTTCTTCCGGCCAGGATACATTGCGAGCAAGTCCATTTTCACGTAGTATCTACTCAGCCAGAACATTGACATGCCCTGAAAAGTGGAGCCTGTCTTTAAGGACTGTGTAAAACGGCTTTGCTTTTTACGCCCTTAAAGATATTTATAACTGATTAGGATGAAACTAATACATCTGTTGTAATTCTATTCATCATTAAAAGCATTCATTTAATTATATTTGATGAGGATGAGAATGCTTGACACAAACACCGGGATTACAATAACTAATGATTTGAGCATAACGGATAACCTAATTATTTGCTCAGGCAAACAAGTAAAGCATGCCATTCGTAGTTTTTAAACTCATTGTCGCCTTGTCAGGAAATATCAACGTTCTGGCAGGGAAGACATTACCTGAGTATATTTCGCCAATAATCCGCTAGGTGGCTTCAAGCGAAGTGCTTTGCGTAAGCAAAGTACCAACATACGAGGATAAAAGTTCAATCTGTTGTTCTATCACATACAGAAGTGCTATAGTTACAGCGTGTACTTACGCTTATGACTTTGTGATCCTTGTAAAATAATAACGATCAGTACCATCTAATACTATCTATTTTACTCGGATAAGTCGCCAAAAGCCCGGCCAGTACTTGATCATTTCCCTGTCTAGTTCCTAATCAATTTTCGAAAAAGGGAACGGCGAATCGGGGTGTGTTACATGGCGAACCTGATCGACGCTGCAAGGCCTGACCACAGCCTGATACTATCTCGGGAAGGCAGATAAGGGGCAGATAATGTCCTTTAGTTTTACGTGCAGTACCTGGACCCTAACTGCACGGCTCCTATGAGCGAGGGGTCGAGAAAACGCACGACCAACGCGGCCCTGCAAAGCGATCCCTACCGGTTGACTCCGGCGAATGCGGGCCTCAGTCACACTACCGGTCGAGTCGAGTGACTTTCCAACGCTCTAACAGCTAAGCAGGCTGCTACCCAAGCAGGTGGTACGCAGCTCACCCGCCGGAACCCCAGGAGGTCCCTGACCAGCATACGGCCTAACCACTGCCCCCACGATACCAACCTCAACGGCTGGGACCGACTACGCGCCGGTGGCCCCCCAGCCCCCATGGTACCAACCTAAATCACTGGTATAAATCACTGCGCAGGACATAATCGCGCTGCTGCACTTTGACGGGCCCGCCCCGTCGGCAGAGGTAGTCCAGCTAAAACAGCGGTGTCGCCACTGACCAAGGCCCCCCCACAGGCCTCATCCCGAAGGAATCAGCCCATGGGGAGCCTCCTGCCGCGCAGATAAGGGGCAGTACTTTTTCCAGACTCAAATTTCTACACAGGTACACCTATCACATTATTTAAGATTAGAAAGCCGGCTGCTCTGTCGTCAACAGCAGACCTCAAACAGCGCATGCGGATTCGAGACTCCTTGTCATGGAGGCTACATCAAGGAGTCCGAACTGTGTACTAGAAAAGTGACCACAAAGTCGAGGAACGAAAGGGTTTCCGAAAGCGTCATTTCGTGGCGCTGATTGTTACGAGCGACAGCTTGAAATTAGCTAATGATGCGGTCTCCACGACACAGTTCAACAATTTAATATGGCCGATCGATTGATGACGTTTCATCATTCGATCTCTCTCACGGATAGCTAATTTCAAGCTGTTGCTTAAACAATCAGCGCCACGACGTAATGGTTTCGGGAACCCTTCCATTCCTCGATCTTGTGGTCACTTTTCCCATACCCCTTCCGTTGGAGTTCAGACTCCTTTATGTAGTCTCCATGCTCCTTGTACAAACAAGCCAGGAGATAAGGCAGTGTTCTCAGTTTCGCACTGTAAAGGCATTATTAGCTTGTAACTAACATCTACGAGGCTGAGCCGTTCAGTCGCAGCCTTTGACTAGCTTTACAGGTCCGGTACGATTATGGAAGGACTTATAGGAGACAAGACGTGAAAATTGACCTTTTTCTTGATTTCTCGCTAAAATGGAGCTGGCAGGCTCTCATTCGATGAAAAGTCGTTTGGTAGTGAACAATTTTCAAGTCCCATTCTTGCCCAGGCCTTATTTAGCCACGCAGGTGTACTTAATCATATAAACGTGTCCTGGATCCATAATTTCGGTCCGATCGAGTTCTACCTCGAAAATTCGAAATCAGCGGATGATTTTGCATCGACAAGGTTGTCAGAAACTCGATTGGATTGCTAGATTCGAATTGGCCATAATCGATCGGACTCAAGATGCGAAAATGGACCTTTTTTTATTTGTCACTAAAATGGATCAGACAGATTCAATGTAAAATCGTTTTGTATGGGTCCAGTCAATCGAAATATCATAAATGTTTTAAATTACGAAGAAGTCAGTCAATAGAGTATGCCAATTTCATAGGCTAAATTTAGATGAATAAAGTCTAGTTAAGAAGTTTGGTAGTTTGACCGTGGAGGTTTTATTAGGAACACGACAGTACTTGCTGAGCTTTTTAACAAATGGCGTTAGTCGTACCTATGTATCAGAATAAATTAATCTTGTAAAATTCAATAAGTACTGCATACTGCCCCCCTCCCTGAAGCAAATCCTGGCTACGTCTCTGCACCCACGTGATCATGCACGTTTTGTCGCGAAGATTATGGTGCAGTTTCGGCGTTGAATGGAGCTGAATCAAATCGTAGCGACTCACCGAGAGCGATACAGACCACGTCTACGATGACCTTGTGCCAAATAATTTTTTTGGATCTGTCCATTTTTCTGCGTTTTCACACGTTATGTACTGTCCCCGTCACGGCGTCGTCGGCGTCGTTGTTGTATTGCAGCCTTGCGTTTTATTATCTTCTCGTTGCTCAATTTTTTGAGCTTTTGTCTATTGATTGTTGCCTTTTGAAGTTGTGAATCTCGGTGTATATTTATATCAGGCGCTTTTACGAAAAAAAAAATCGTGAACTAAATGAAATACTCGGAAACTCACGAAATCAAAGGAAAATGTTCTTTGGTTTGACTGACGTGATAAAGACACAAACTGTGGTGTTCATAATAGTGACGGAGATTCGCGACAGCGGGCGCCTTTTATTGACGGGTGAAAATCTCGGTTACGTTCACTCAAGGGCGTACCCAACTGCGACCCCCTTCGCGGGAAGAAAAAATAGCCTATTATCTGTTGTTGCGGCCCCTGTTCCTCGAAGCTAATACAAGCTCCCCCCTGCAGATTAGATCATGGGTACGTCCTTGGATTCACTGAAGCGATTACGGCGGACGGGACAAGTTCAGCAGCGGTACGTCTCGCGCATGCGCAATCGTTGGTATATTTCTCAATTTCTGCGTGTTGATTATCGTTGTCATCGACTCTGCGGTTATCTCAAAATGACCTTATCCGCTGGTGTCACAAAAATGACCTGACATTTTTATTCGTTAATAAAACGTATTATTTATTTGAAAAGTACGAATATTTTTATTTTAATATGAGGTACAAGCATGGAGGTTATGTTTGGAACACAATATACAATAAATGGCCGCCTCGTCCGTGTTTGCAACGTTAACTCTATGGACGAAATTTTCAATAACGTTTCCGTATAATTGCGGACTAATTTCATTAATGGTGTGTCCAATTGCTTCCTTGAGCTCCGGAATGGTCTGTGGATCTTTGGCATACACTTTTCCTCTTACGAACGCTCATTTATGATACAAATTTATAAATTTTGTATAAAAAAAATCAGATTCTGCGTTAAGGGAGGACACCACTCTAAAATTGTCGAAAAATCGTTTTTTGGAAACACTTTTTAAAAATCCTTATAACCTTAAAAATTTTGATGTATATTCGTTTATAGCGGAAAGAACAGTTTTAGAGTGACGCTGTTCTCGACTCTTGTGAGCCTAACATCTTTGGGAAAAAGTTACCAACAAAAAATAGTTTTATTTTCTAGCAATAGATGGCGTTAGATCACGAAAAAAATCACCAGCTGTAGCGTCTATAAAACCGTTGACTAGACCGAAAATTTCAAACACGTTTTTCTCAAAACCATGTTTTTGAAATCGGCAGGCAGCAGAACTCGAAACATTTTTGTCTAATCAACTTGGAAATTTAACGGTAGCTTCTTAGATTGCTCGAACAGTCAAGCACGAGGGCTTTTTTCGATTAATTGAAGGCTGTAAAGAATATATCATTTTATATATGAAGATTATGGTCGAAAAACCGAACTTTTTTTCGAACTCGTCTCTATTTTTTTTTCATTTTTTAAAATCTCCCCGGTACTTGACTACTAAAACTAATATAATTAACGAAAATCTTTTACTTTCAGTAACAGTTGTGCTATAGCGACTCGTGCGTTGTCGTCTAGTATTGTTCGAAAAAGAAATTTTTTCCTTACTTCAATATATACCTGAAAAGCCTACAAGTTCTTTGAAGCATGTATTCTATTCCTCTCTTTAAAAAAATCCAAAGAAAACGGTCGAAAATGGGCAGTTATCAGTGGTGTCCTCCCTTAAACGCGCCCAATGACAACTTGAGACTGGAAGTTTTTTGAGATCGCCTACTTTTCGTTCGCGATGCATATTGTTAAATTCATGGGTTTTGATGAGATATTGGAATAATTCTGCAAATCAAGCATACCTTTTACTTGCAGTTACACAAGAAACCTAGAAATTGTTTAAAAATAACCTTTTTTCACGAGGAATTGCCAAGTAAAATTGCCTGTTATTTTTGCTTGTCGATTTCTATATACTCATCGACCTAGTTTTTCGTGCTCTTTTAGTTATCAGAGAACTCGTGTAATTTCCGTAATCAAAATGCATTCCTAAGAAACGGGGTATCTTAGAATGCTACTTATAAAGTTTCCTCATTTGTTTCACTATTCAACCACGGGAAACGCTTTTATTGTCGAATGTCGCGGAAAAAATCATTTCTCACGTTTTCTTCAAATTCTTGAGCAATAACGATTTTCACATGAAACACCGTTACGGACAAAAAATCGTTCCGTTTCTGCCATATGTACGATGTATCCACTGTCGATATGATTGTGTACGAGAACAGGAAGCTTTATCAGTCACATTCCACGATTACCTGTTTCAAAGCAATACACTTCGATTGTGTGAAATGGCACGAGAGCTTTCATCACTGCTAGAGTACGGAAAATTATCTACAATTGAGTTGTAAAAACAAATGTTCTTTTTTTTATGTAGAATTGTTTTTTTGTGATAAAAAAACAGAACGTCAAAAGGGTTTTTCTATGAAATAATTCTGACGATAATTACTAATTGTTTTATATCACTATAATTCAAACTGTAGATGTTGGCGCCAAAACGGCTTGTTAACGGTGACTTCACAGAGTCTTCGGGTAAATTCAGATGCTTCGGCGCGTTTCGGCCGAGCCAAACAGAACAACAATTTCAAAGTGCTATATCGTTAATAGTTGTTGAAAAAAAAAGAAAAATACTTTGTTTTGGAAACCGCAGATGATCTTTATAATGAAAAAAAAAATCGGTAATTATTCGGAAAATCACCCTCATCCCGGAGGGGCGTCAGCAATGGAGGGGTTAATAAATTTTGACCCCCTGAACACGATGGTGAAGACCAACTTAAAAAAATGGTTAAGATATTGTAAGATTGTTGATAGTGTATTGTAAGAATTGTAAGATAGTGTTTTGGCTAGTTTACCTTTCGCAGCGCGCTGCAATGTCTTCAGCTTCTTGCTTGGGTGCTCGACGAATTTGTCGCCCTTCTTTCGATCCTGTTGGCCGTCTTTTTTCATCTCAATACGACCATATTTCGCACAAATACAGCGCTTCAAAAGACACTTTAAAATTGTAAGCAACTTCCTGCTCCTTCAATTTTTGGCAGTAGTGTAGGTATTGGGATGATCCTACCATTCGAGGATTCACTTAATCTGCGGTTTATCGGGAAACCTAGCATTCAAAAAATCCATTTTAATCGACGAGCGATTTCCAAGTAATATTGCGCGTTGCTGTTTTTGCTTGTTGATTTCGATATTCTTATACAGCTAGTTTTCAGTACTCTCTTAATCATCCGAGAACTCGTGCGAATCCCGTTAGCGAGATACATTGCTTCAAACCGACGTATCGTAGAATGTTACTGATAATGTTTCCCCATTCGTTTCACAATTCAATCAGCGGAAAGTACTTCGAATCGTCAAATATCGCAAAAAAAACGCAATCTCACGTTTTCTTCGAATTCTTGAGCAAAAAAGATTGGCAAGTAAAACTCCTTACGACGAAAGATTGTTCTGGTCGAGCCACAAGAAAGTAGAACGTATCAATTGTTGATTCGATTGTGCATGAGAACCGGAGGCTTTATTGGCAATCCACGATTACATGTTTCAAAGAAACAAATTTTGATTATGCGAAATGGCACGTGTTCTCTCGTCACTACTAGAGTACGGAAAACGATCTACAATTGAATTAAAGTGAGGAACAAAACGATTGACAAGCATATTCTCACTGGCCAGTTTTGGAAAATCAATAACTATAACGAAGTAGGTAATGCGCCAAGTATATCAATATTTAGGAATAATAATACGAGAACGTTATCAACACGTTGTTTCGAAAAATGCTCAAATAAATATATAGGAACCGTTCTTCATCGTAGCATGAAATGAATTCTCTCATTTTACAGAATACATATTGACTTTTTCAGCATTGATTGTATATTTTTAAACTCTGATTTAAAACCGCCGCTGGTAAAGATATTATTATTCTTTTTATTTGCGTCAAATGCACAGAAAAATTGGCAACGATTTTCAATTTCCGGAACCCGACCACATTGGACGGAAAAAGACGAAAAAGTAGTATATAGGTATAGTCGGAAAAAGTAGTATATATAGTTTGTCCTATTTTCTCTCTGCTTATTGTATCTCTTTATTAATGTCGTAGGCAAGGGTTACACAGTCAATAAATATCGCGACTTTTTAAAATGTATTTCGAAAGTGTATCTATTAAGGGTAACAACTTATATATCAATATCTATAATATAAATCTATCAAAAAGATTCACGAAAATAGCCTTTTTAGCGTCCAAAGTGAGAAGACCCCTTAAACTTGATGAAATAATATAGGGGAAGCTGCTGTGCCTTGACACCCCACGTACCTTGAGCCACTCAACTTCTTCAAATGTTCCCGCCCTTTTTACGGATGTTGGTTAATGGCGCGGCGACGTTTTGAGAAGGCAAATCAACATGAAGTTAGTCGCAGACAGTCGCTCCTCGGCGTTTGGTCGTGAGACAAATTGGAAATTTTTGGTACTAAAAGTAAGATTCTTATTTTTTGTTTGCTTTGTTCATAACTTGCCTTATTAGCTACATAATTATTCATAACTTGCTGTTTTAGGGAGGTTCTTTATTAGTGTTTAGGACGTATTAGGCTGGTTTAGATTGAACACAACCTCAATATTTTTTATGTATGAGTAAACATCAACAGGTGGGGGTGTTGTACCTTGACCCTGGCAAACCCGTTGTACCATGATCGTGGTCAAGGTATATATATATTTAGAAATATATTTAGAGATATATTTAGAGATATATTTAGAGATATATTTAGAGAGCACATGTATTTAGAGATGATTTTCTGATCGGCATTGTACAGATATTTGGAATTTCGTGATAATGCTTTAGTGTTTGCACGAAACGAGGGAAGCCTTAACTAATATTGTGATTTTTTGTGCCTTTAAACATGATGGCATCATTTAATTTTTTCTAGGTGGCCAGACAAAAAAGATTTGAACTTATATTCTTGATCAGATATTGAAGAGAAAATAAAAAGATTGAAAAAACCAATTCTAAGAAGGAATTCTATTTCGTTCCTGAAATGAACAAATATTGGGAGCTTACCCATTGAGTAAGAAACCTCTGAGAACAATAATTAGTTTAAGAGAAGAAGAAAACAACATATTTGATTATAAAGTTCCTAATTTAGATTTTTCGAAAAAACGTAATAGTTTTCTATATTTTGAACTTAAAAATTAAAGGAGTTATAAAAAACGTATGTTTGGTGAATATTTTTTCGTTAAAATACAGTTATCGGTTATTACATGAGTTGAATAAAGATACCTTAAACATCATAAACTTAAAAAACGTAAATAATAATATACATGTTCTATAATGCAGCCATTTTTCAACCGATCTTACAGTTTTCTTGTCACTCGGTGTACAGTCCTCCTCGCAAAATCACGGTCTACTATTGCAGTCCCATTTACAGGATTCTCCGTCTTACTTTGCCTTGCTTTCCTTTCGATAGACCAGCTGTCCAGCTGGCGTCGCCATGCTACTGATAATTACTCTATAACAGAAAAATGATTTTCAGTGGTATCATGCAAAAAGAAGATGAAGAGTTAAGGACGCTTGAAAAAAATCCTCCTTCAATATTTCGGACAAACACGACTAAAAAATGAAGAGATATTCATTATTATTTTTTAGAAGTCAGGTGCTAAACAATGTATGGGCGCAGCTAGTACTATAAACGAAGTGATGAAATAATCAAGTAGTTAGTTGAGGCATTGTGTGCAGTCGAAAAAATCAGGTCTATATCGAAGAAAAGATCGCTGCGTGAAATTTTATTTGTAATAAATAACTAGCGACATTTAGAGGCCTATAAGCATTGAAACATTCTATTGGCCTACTGATCAAACAACTTGTTTTAAGGATGTTGAGTCCCAAATCGCAAATGATGATAAAATTCTGAACATTTGGTATGTTTTTGTATGAAGTATTTCAGAGGTCGTGTGAAAATTTCACGACAATTAGGAAGCTCGTTATTAAACAATTAACATTTACAAATTGAATGTTATTTTATGGAAACTGATGTAACTTTGCAATACGTTTTTTTTACCTCTCAATTTTATAATATCTACAATATACTGAAAGCAACGGAAACAAAACGAAGTTTATTGATACATTTTTTGATATCTCTTTTAAAAATTGTTCTTAACAAGATGTTAATTTTTTAATAACGAGCTTCCTAATCGTCGTCAAATTTTAATACGACCTCTTAAATACTTCATACAAAAACATACCAAGTTTTCAGAATTTCCTTATCATTTTTTATTTCAACCCTTAAGGAGGTTGAAGTAATGATGATAGAATTCTGAAAATTTGGTATGTTTTTACATGAAGTATTCAGGACGTCGTGTAAAAATTTCATGACGATTAAGAAGCTATTTATTGAACAATTAACATTAACATGTTTCATAGGGACTCAACATCCTTAATAGCTTGAGGGATACTGAAACCGAACGTTAGTCAGTTATTGAAATGCTGCTGCACTTATGACAGTTATTTGCTTTTTTGCCATTAATAGTTGGCAGATCGCGGTTTTCAAAGGGGTTGCAGTTTTCAGAAAATATTTTTCACCGCTATTCAAACGGGTTGAAATTTTTAGAATTATTTTTCATTAAATAAAATACAGTAACGAAAGAGTGGAGCATTTACTTTTTTCATTGACATGTGCGTAAACCAAAACTGGCCGCTATCTGACTGCTGACTGCGATTTAACGTCTCTGGCATGCATACAATGTATTGTTAACGATTTGAGTACGCATCCACATAGTATGAGTCGCACATCCAGTTGATCTAAGTTTTAATGTATGTCCGTAAATTGCATACATAAATTTTGGAGTTTTGGTTTGTCAAGAATGGTGTTAATTTGTCGAGATGCTTTGATTAATGTCATCCAACAAGTGCTTACACAATAAATGCTTAAACAACGCAAAAATACCGGGTTTGGATGCAGTCACCTAATAGAATTTCGTTCTACCGTCCGTTCATTTCCTTTGATTCAATATAATAAGGCACATCATAAACTTTCTCCTCTCAAATTTCTCTGTGCTCTTCCCTATTGAATATAATGTTTTCACACATCTAATCATTCAATTTGGTCTCCTTGCGTGCAGGAGAAAGGTCATTCGAGGATGCCAAAGAGTCCTGCAAAGTATGCATTGCAAACAGTAAACGGAACATGGCAGATCTTTTAAAAATGGCGTTTTTATATATTGATATCATGGAGACGAGATACAGGAGCCTGAACCAGGGGGCTGACACTGGGATAAATTCTCTTAAGAGTAACGCGTCCCCGTATTGTCGCCACGTAACTAACCCACCATGCGGCGCTAGTAGTCACCCGCATGACCCCCACTCCGCAAAGCACCTCGCCGTATTATTTCGTCATTTTTTCTCGATCTGTCATTGTTCTCGAATTAAAAAAATCGTAGTGTGGTAAAATCGTAATTATTTTATCACATTAGAAGAGCGATTTGTGGCTCATCGCAATTCAACACGTGTTTTCGAGTCTACATTGGACGACGTGTATAACTATGAAAAGCTCTCTTTTCCGTGTATAGAACCCGCCGATAGTGTTCTTTTACACATAATACAATATTACGTATTGATGCGGATGCAGCAATATTCTGCACGTCTCAACGCAGAACAAAAAAAAAGCAATCTCGACAAGAAAAAAATCGCAAAACATTGTACAACGTGACGAATCCATTATTTAAAAAATATTAATGTTATCTGCTTATTTCGTTCAATAAATATTTTTAAATACATAATATTGCAACAAGTGTAAATATTGAATCCCTTCCTATATACACATATACTTTTAAATTCTATTCTAAACAATGAATTTTCCAGACGCTTCGAATGCAAATTATGCAGACGCTGCGCGACTGGAGTGGGGGTCATGTTGGTGACTACTAGCGCCGCATGGTGGGTTAGTTTACGTGGCGACAATAACGAGACACGGTAGACCCAGCAGTGCCAGGGGGCTGGCCTGAACTCGGCGTTTTAAGTGATGCCCGAAAATGTAGGCAACAGGGGTGGGGCTACGATCATGCGAAGGGTTGCGGTGCTAGCTTCACTCGACAACTGACTGAACGCAAATTTGACGTTACTTTGAATTTTGTTTTCTTCATTGAATATATTGAATGATATATATTGAATACTTCAATAATAATATAATAATACTTTAAATAATAACGTTTGTGTGTGTATGTGTGTGTGGTTTTTAAATAAGTTTGAAATACATAAGTTGTAAAAAACAATCCAATGTGATTTTTTTATTCGAGAACACTTTAAAGTTGATAGAAAAATCGATGTGAAAAATATTTGAGTACTTAATTTTTTATTTAAAAACTTTTCGGCTAAGTGTGAAAGTAGTATTTTAGTACGTAAGGCCTACTATTATATTATTTAAAGAAAAAATCAGAGGAGTAGACTTAATAGTGTAGACTTAATAGTGACTTAATAGTAAAATCATAAAAACCAAAATAACGTCCAATCCACTGGAAATCGCATAACATACATATGGGTTCAATCGATAGGTATCGCGGTCCCCCATTGTTATGTTTAGTTTGTTCCACACCGCGCGTTACACTCTGTGTATTACTGGGATCCAAGCACCGTAACGTCAAACTCGCGCTCGGGCTGTTGTGAAGCTAGCACCGCAACGCTTTGTGCGATCGCAGCGCCATCCCTGCTGCCTTCATTTTTGGCCCCGCTTTTTTCCATGGAGACTAGATACAGGAGGCCACACTCGGCCTTTCAACTCGTCCCCAAAACGGATCACGATAGAAGGCGCCGGGGTGCTCCGGACTACATGGATAGATATATGCAAACATGGGTCCGATCAAAGAGGCTAGCCTCGATGATATTACCATACATAGGGCCCGTGGCATCACAGCGGCATCTATGCTGGAGCCATTTTTGGGGACGCTTTTTTGGCGCCTTTGCACGAGAGTTTGGTCTCCTGGTATCTAGTCTCCATGCTTTTTTCATCGTTTCTCCCAGGGAGACTAGAGCAAAGGAGTGGACACTGTGTGCTAGCGATGTGGCTCCAAAATCAAGGAAAATAAGAGTTTGTAGGTGGCGTTGCAATCGGCTTTCTCTTATATACAGATATACTCTCTTACTTAGCTTTCCGTCGGCTACATGCGCATGCCTAGAACCTTTAGCTATAAGTATTACTATACATCGGAGAATTGGGATCGCAGCGCCTCTTGCGATCACTTATAAGTCGGGATTTTGAGGCCATCTTCTGCTGCTTATCTTCTATGGAGTGTCTACTCCTTTACTCTAGTCTCCCTGGTTTCTCCATTGAAGTTTAGGCTCCTGTATCTAGCCTCCATGATTTATATGTAAAACACGATCATCGACCTAGATCTGGTCACTTGTATCCGCAAGACGTACCCGAAGTGAAGTTTGCGCTATGTGTAAAGAAATTCGCACTATTTTCATCCATTTCTTTTAGTCGCACCGTGGCCAACTTCATACCATCATTGCACTGCTTGGTGGATAAATACCGAAATATCCGATTCTTTTACACGCTTCGTTGAACATTGAAAGATTTGCAGTGCCCAGAAATGTGCAGAAGATCGCGCAAGATGAAGTAAAGAAGATAACTCACGTTTTTCTTATGCAAAGCCAGGCAAAAAGTGCAGACTTGAGATCTCGGCTGGTCCATTACTTCACCCCAGCTAATATTGCGGTTTTGATGATATAGAGCTAGACTGCGTTCTTCCAATTGTAAACATGGCTCATTTATGCATCCGGAGAATAGGACAGCGTGCAAATGGCTTATATAACTGCTCGCCAGTCGCAGTGTTTCAATTTTCGATAACTTCCGATCCACGGGTTCTGTCGGTATTAGAGTCCTGAGTGTCTTGTATGCTGTGTTCACACTGCACAGTGAAGATTTCGTTTCTTGAAACGACGAACACCTGTATTTTTAAATTTTCTCTTGATAAAGTCAAGGGCTGTTTTAACCAAGGGATGATAAAGTTGCATAATTTACAAATCTCCTGGAGACTAAGATTTGCAGCAGTAAATCGAGACAAGAACATTTTCTGCTGCAGCGACATATCTACCGCCCTCATCTCGAGAGCTACCATGAATATACATACGCAGAGAATCACTTTCTAGCAATTTTGATGAAACATTGCATTTCATAATTACTGCATTAGAGTGCTTTACAGAGTACGAGGAGGGCAACTTGTTTTTTTTTTTGGTTGAAGCAAATTAATGCTGTAGCTAGACGCATTATGGACACGTCATTGTTTTTAGCTTCAGAGGGTTTTTAGATATTTTTAGATAAAGACGCTCAATTCAGAAGGCGAACATCACTTTGATGTTTCAATTTGAAAAATTCAATTGACCTCCACATAACGTTGTAATGGTCGAACGAGTATAATAGAAGTACACTGAAGTTGAAGTAAAGAGGTTTAACAATAAGTAGACAATGATTGGGGAGTCCACGTCGAGACTGTTTGAGATTTGGAGATGACCTGACTTCTCTGGGTCCAGAGGAAATAAGTGTGATTGAGTGCAGGGGACTAGGAAGGTGGAGGTATAAGTTTGTAACGCCTCAGCTGAGCTACAAGTCGAACGTAAAAACAACCCCCTATTTTGAGCCACGTCTAAACTACGGTGACCGCAAAACCGAGCGAAACATAAAAATGAGAACTGGTACAGTGGAGACATAGTTAAAACGACCGCAAAAAATAAACAAGAAAACGATTTTCGGAAGATCATACAAACTTGATCTGGTCATCATACAATTGATACTTATTTTAAACGCGCTGGTCATTTTTATGACCGATAAAAGGGCTTTGTTATCTTTTTTTTTCCAAATTTTTACAGTCGAGCAATTGGCTATGCACTATTATAGATTAAATAATTTTTTTTGTCTCTACCATACTACGAATCCTTACAACTTCTAACATTTTTAGAAGTATAAGAAAAAAATCACTCATAGGCAGACTCGACTGTAGCCACATATGGATTGAAAAAGGAGTAGGAGACATAATCGTGTATGCAGTCCACGTGAAACAAGTCCAAACAAGTGACAAACAGGGCGGAATTGTTCTGCCTGGTTGACGAAGGGGTGATTGGGGGGGGGGGGGGGGGGGGATAAGGAACCGCGTGACTCTGCGTTTGCATAAATCGGGGTAGCGGAAGTCGGTTTTGCCTGTAGTTCAATTCAAATACAAAATAAAAAGGCTCTATCGACCAGAGACCTCAGTGACGCTTGCATAATAATCATTTTTCATGGACGAAACCACCATATAAGACATATTTATAATTGCATGTAGCAAGTATCGAATAGCTTGAAAAAGATTAGGAGTACAAATAAGTTTCTGCCGTTTTTTTAAATAAAAAAATGAGCATTTATTGTGAAAGAACAGTACTTTATGTTTTATTTAAATTAAAATGGCTTGTTGAGTCACTTCTAATGCAAGTGCAAATTCTTCTTGCGTTTGGTACGAATCTCCCTCCAATAATGCTTTCAATTCCGCGTCTTCGTACACTTTCGGCCTTCCGCTACCTTCTTTGTCTTCGACGTCCAACGCACCGTTCTTAAACTTCTGAAACCACTCACCACTTCTCTCACTTGAAGCAGCCTCACCATATGCTTTTACAAGCAATCGATGCGCCTCAGCTGCAGATTTCTTTAAATTAAAGAAGCAAATCAAAAGTTCCCGCAAATGGCGCTTCTTTTTCAGCTCAAAACTCGATATTTTCGCACGAAAAAAATTATGTGATGCTGATACAAAATCGCTAATATTTCAAGGTTATGGTGTTGCCAGATGTCCTACCTTACGATATGACGCTTTGCATCTGACAACTTCAACCATAACTTTCTGATGGGGCCATCTTTTAGCGGAGACTTATTTGTACTCCCAATAGTACGTGTAAGAAACAAACGTACCTTTGAGTGCGATTCCTTTCACGAGCATTCGCTACATCACGTTGATTTGCAAGTTCTTCACACGATTCTGTCTCCATTTTGAAGTCTTTCATGGGCACTCTAGTAGTACAGATGCACTGAATTTCGATAAAGCTGCAAATTTTTACGCACTTTTAGCTAAAGCAAGCAGGTCACTTGCCTAGAATGAAGAATGATCACACCATGTAAAGGTTCATGCGACGAATTTTGCGTAAAGAATAAGTTTTTCAGCCACCCGATCTCCTACTTTGACGCACATCCGAACTTACATCCTGTATGTACCTTATCCATATGGAGCTGTATCTGTACTCTTGCAACTTACAGACTATTTCATAAGGCGGTCATCCCATGTGACTAGTCCAAAACAATCGAAAAAATGGTCTATTCACAAATTGCAAAAAATGTATGCGTGTTATATGGACCCAGCATAGCAGACTAATGGAGAGTCAACAGTTTCTTCGGTTAGATCGTACTTTAACTTTTACGACCCTTCCACCCCCCCTGCTAGTCGGTGTCGAGGTTAGGGGTGTGGAAGGGTGCTTTAACAAATTGTAGCGATTGCTCGCAGTGACTAATGGCAAGAATCTGTGATGGGTGGAAACGAAGAAACTGAAAACAGCGATGATGACAGTCCGATACACGATATGCCAGCACCACTCGAAGTCTTATTGAAGGCTCAGCCCGAAGACTTTAGAAGTCTGCAAAATGCGCAATTTTGCACTATGCACAGCACTCGAGGATAATCCAAAATCTTGTAAACGAAATCAATGCATGTTTTTAAAAAATTGTTGAAATGCAGTCAATCCGTCAATAATAAAAATAATGCACAGAGGAGTTTCAGTATTTGAAAAAACCCTTGCATTTGTATTTACTCAATTATTATTAATTTCTAGGGATTTACGATGACCAAAAGAACTAAAGCACTTGCATGAATCATCATACAATCAACATGTATTATTTCATTGAAGGCTACCATAAGAAAAGGTCAGGACGATAAGTGAGGCTATAGCTACAAGCGGTCACGGAGTAGAGGTTAGGGGAAAGATTCATCGGGCAAATACGTGGTAGACTTTTCGCAAAATAGCCGGGTGTGCAAAATAGATGGAGGCAAAATAGATGAGAGTTGGCTGTAGCCCTTTCTTACGGCTCTCGTCCTGCCAGCTCATCTTAACGTTTCATGCATTCAACATCGCACTAGTCCAGGGTGTTCCAAACTTTTTGATCACGCCCCCTTTCTGCAAAGAAAGAGATGAGCCCCCTGTATATCACGACGCAGCTCGGGGGAAGGGGGGCGGGCACTTTGAAAATCAATGGTCTAACATATAACTCGCAGCCTGAATCTCTCCAAATTCTTACTGCATATCTTCCCACGCATGTTTCCCATGCTTGGAATTCTCCACCTCCTGAAGAGTCACTTGTCACACCGCTGCGTATTTAAACAACAAATACTGAACATGCCGATTCATAATGTGTTATATTTAATAATTTATTGTATACAAAATAAAATAATTTTTTAACGAATATATGATAAATTTATTGTTGCCTAAGTATTTACAATAGCAAGTGACTTATTTTTGGAGTCGGTGCCAGCCAAGAACGAGAGATTGACGGTACGGAAGAAACAGTATTGCAAATTAGAAAAGATTGTAGATCGTATATTTCATTTATTTTTCTTCGCCTCCTCTTTTTCTGCGAAAAATGTGACAATATTGGCAATTGGCTGGTACCGACTCCAAAATTAAGTCATTTGGTATGGTAAATAATCAAATAACAATAATTTTATATATTTTCATTATTAGCTTACAGCAGGAGTATACAAAGCGTTTTTTAGTCATCATCACTCCATACGGCTTCAGTTTAGTACTACCTAAGAACTAAGACAGCAAAAAAGCATTACCTAATTAAATATCTACTTTAAAAAAATGTTAATTGATCATGTGTACGGAACCCTAAAAGATCGACGCCCGACTCGCACTTGGCCGAGTTTTTAAAACAAATAACATCAATTTCTTCATTATGTGGGCCAGTTGATGAACATATTTTAGACATCGCACCTTTGCACCCCACGCATATTTATCATAAGTTCCGGATCCTTTTCTTTAAGGGAGGACGCCACTGTCAAATTTTTGAAAAATATTTTTTCTTCGAAACACTTTTAAAAAAATCCTTTGAACCTTCAAAAATATGATGCATATTTTTTTATAACTGAAAAACAGTTTTAAAGTGGTTTTCCAGCTGTTTTTTGGGTAGTCTCCAAGCGCTTAAAATCGCCTTCGGCGATGCTGTGCTGGCAGACGCAGTTTTCAACGTAAGAATACATTACTATTAACATTATGTTAAAAACCGATTATTTGGCTTTAATATTGTAGGCTATTATTTTAAACTTGTAAAGTTACCAAAGTCCGTATTTTTTAAAGTAATAGCTAAACTATTCGAATCTTCGTTATAAACCTTAAGCAAATCACGGATCCTTGTCGAATCATAGGGCATTATCGGATACACAGTATTGCGGTACGCCAATACTGAATTGGGCGAATTATTCTTCGAAAAAATGGCACACTATATTTCCTTATGACTAATGATGGTATACCTTATAATCCTTTTTTTTATACATCAGTATACACGTTTTTCGGAAACTTCGTATTATCTGGCATGACGTCACTATAACCAGAAGCACCTCACATTGGACAATGAATTATAACATTTAAAAAGTTTTTTGGTTGATTCACTTATGTACTGAGCAACCGTCGATTCATATATGTTTTTACATGTGGCAATTTTTGCCAATACTCGATGTCTGAACTTTAGTACAGTTACATTGAAATACGAGCTGAAGCGTCCGCGACTACTTAGCGCAGTGGCTACTTATTCACTGATACGATCTTCTGGTTCCTCCATGGCCATAATCTTTAGGCTAATGAGCCCTACACCCGCAGTGCAGGCTCTAGAAATGAAAGAGATTTTCTGTCTCCTTTATTATACCGAACTACTGGAAACGTAATTGTACTTTCATATCAAAACAGCTGAATTTCTATCTTTTATTTTTATGTTCATAGCAACACACAAGATCCACAAACGATAAGCATATCAACTTTACAACATTGTAGCTAATTTTTGTATTCGACCTCGTGCATTTGATTTTTGGATTGTGCTAAAAAAAAGAATATTGTATAGATGTTTAAAAGTTTGCGGATATATTTAACGGGAGATATACACCTAGGAGTCGGAAAAAAGGTTATTTTTGTGAATTTTTTCACGGAAAACTATTTGAAATTTCGGATTAGGGTTTTAATTATCTAAAAGTATATACATTCAAAAATTTATTTAATTTTCTTTATTTGAAAATATCAAAAATGTACAAGGATATTGTATGATCCTTGAAGCGTTGTAAATAAATCGGTACCCAAAATGACTCGAAAACCAATTAACCGATTGGCTTGAGGTTTTTTGTGGTTATTCTATACACCATTATCTAGTACTTGTCATAGGATTTTTTTCCGTTACTTAGTTTTTGTTTTATAGGCAAAATGATAACTAATTTTTTGGCCCAAAAATCATTATTTATGTTCAAACTTCCGCCATTTTGTCATAAATCGATATTTTCAGCATCGCCTGTGATAAGCTATGACAAGACCATACTGAAACTAAAACCGTTTGTTTTTTTTTGCTTCGGATGATCCATCTCCGAGATTTCATGAACAGCGCAGACCTACAATTTTTTTAGGACATTTTTTTAACTCAATTTCATCTACAAATAGCGACTTGAATAAAACAGTTTTTTAAAATGTACTTCGAAAGTGTATTTATTGAGTGTAGCAACTTTTATATTGATATCTATGATATAAACTTATCAAAAAAATTCATGTAAATAGCCTTTTTGAGCGGCTAACGTGTGAAGACCCCTTAATTTAAAACTGAGTTCAAAAAGTATGGATCCTTCGATAATGTCTATACATAGCACGTGTGGTTAATTATCGTTGAGCGTGAGTCGTATATTTGGTTTGGAGTGTAAATAAATAAATTAGAATATAATATCGACATCAGCGATCAGCAGTGACGATATTTGCACGAGTAATGAATAACCGATAATTGATCAGAAATGTAGTTTTGGTTAACGGAAAATTGAATGATTGAAGAAAAATATATTTTTAATTGAACAATTAATCGATGTGAATTCGATTCAAATGTGAATTGTTCAAATCCTGGGCTAATTAATTTCTCGACCAAACGCAACGTAGCACCGATATAGCAAAACGAACCTGAAATCGGCTGTATGTGTAAAGGTTTTCTGCAGTTTACCTATGCCCATAGCAGAAATGTCATGGCGAAGTTTTTTAAGGGGCCAGTCCACTTTGAAAATTTCAAATTTTCAATTGGAAAATTTCACTTGAAGAAATCGACGATGATGAGCAATCAGAAGGGATTTCGTACGGTGCAGGAATTGCCGATTGAGTTTAGGTAAGAGTTTGTTTGGGTTTTTCTCGAAACAACGTATTCAAAATCTAGCTCCGTCGTACCTCTAAAACTAATAAACCGATTCTTTTGAAATTTGAACCACATATTGTAAACATGATTCGCAACGAGGTGACCCTCGATGGTTTTAAAATTTTGTTTTTACTCTTTTTTGCGAAAAACCGCGAAAAACGCGTCTTTTTTTACTTTTTTCGTTTTTCATCTGCCACTTTTTTAATTTTCGATAAAACTTCATATCCGAGGGTCATTTTGTAGCTGGTGTCATACTGAATCAAACGGACTTTGATTTTTTTGTTTCAGTCAAGCCGTTGCCGAGTTGTGATGGAGCTACCTAGCCCACCTATTTTTGAGGCGTTATGTTAAACTATAGTTTTGGTACTTAAAAATGAATAAAAATGAATACATTTTTTTTTAACGTTTTGCAAGACTTTATTTATCAAGCCCAACAACTTTTATATTCATATCTTTTATAAAATCGTCAAAAAAATTGCGAAAATAACCTTTTTTCGAGGTTCCAAAGTGGGATGGCCCCTTAAAAGGTTCAATTCTCGATTTTGCCGCCGCGCCTTGGAGCGCGCGTTGAGTGCTCGTACAACTTTAAACGCGTTTCTCTCGAAACCACTTGTTTCAAACTGGGAGCACGGATTACTCGAACCCCTTTGCATGGATCGATTTGAAATTCTGATAGCTTCACAATTACAGGGTTGTTACGCATATGGAAAACAGGGAAAACCGGAAAAACTCAGGGAAAAGTCAGGGAATTTTGAAAATTCTCTGGAATTTTCTCACAATTTATTTTTTGAAAGAGATACGAGAAATGAAACCGAGCTGACAAAAAACTGAACAGTATAAAAATACATATTTTTGTATATCTTTAATATTTATATTATTCCTCATTGTACACAAAAGAAAGTTATGTCAGTGCCAAACATTGAGCATTCAAAAAACTGAAAACTCATTTACTGTAAAGCTACATTTGTAAATTAAAGTAAATTAACAGTAAAGCTACAAAAATACATTTGTATTCGGTTTGTCGATGCACATTATCATTGTAGATAAGTATTTATATTCATTTTTTGTTTATTTTTACCGACGTACAAACTTTTGTTTATAATGAAGAACAGATTCTGTATTTGCTTTTCATGTCTTTTTTACTTTATAATGTTTAACTTATGTTTCGAATTTCAGTTAAAAAAAATATCAATTTTATCAAATTTCCATATATTCGGTCTTAAAAAAATTATGTTATCCAGTTCAACATAATTCTTCAATAGAAGGATCGAGTTTAGAATTTCCTTTGTTTCTTCAAGTCGGTTAAAAATGTTGTTTTGAGTCACAAAAATCAGTCATTGCTATTTTTATGTATATAATTTACCCGTATAGTTTGTAACATTTACAAAGACTAATATTTTTCTAACTCAAAAAATATATGTTTGATGAAAAGAAAGTGTTTTTTCTTTGACCTTAGTCTGGCTAGTCTGCAAAACCTGGAATTTTTGCAAAACCTGTATGGAAAACCTGGAAAAGTCAGGGAATTTCTGATAAGGAACATCCCTCGACACCCTTCGATTTTGTTGAAATTTGGATATGTTATAAAGCACTGAAAAGTAAGCGATACGTATTGTTTTTTATCGGCGGAAAAATGGTTATAAGGGGTGAAACGCACCCTCAAAAATGGGGATGTTTCTCGTTTTTCGTCGATAACGTTTTAACGGCACGAGATATAAAAAAAATTCAAATTGCAATAATGTTTATTTTTTCGTGTATTATACATTGGATATGAGAACGATAACGTTATCGAGGAAATACGAAAAACTCCCCGATTTTCGAGGGGTGGTTTCACCCCTTAAAACCGTTTTTCCGTCGATAAAAAAAATACGTGTTTAATAATTATCAATGCTTCATCGCATATATGAGTTTCAACAAAATCGAAGGCTGACACTAAAGTGATGTTCGTTGTCAGTAGGAATCACACAGTCAGAGCCAACCGAACACACCCAAACGAAGCCTGAGACTCAGAATACATACGCACTTCTCTATTTATCTATCAATGACTATTTCAGCTTTTGAAATGATTTACTTTGAAAATCAACTACTTGTTACCAATACTCCGTCATCGATTATTCTATGTGTGTAGTGATTAAGGCCTGTATATTCTTTCTTTCTTGTACAATACTTTAATTCGAATACTGAAATAATAAGATATTTCAGCTGAATTGCATCCACAATCGGTAGAGTCACTATAAATATCTGACGAATATTCCGAAACAAAAAAGTTGAAACGATCATGTATGAGTCAGTCCATGCGCTTGCGAACTCGTATGCCGAAGGCGTAGGCTGTATTATGAGAAACAGCTGGACTGCTTGCAACCCACATTCAAGCCGCTGATACGAACTGTCGTGGTTCGTTGCTCTTACAGATCAGGGATAACAAAAAAGTCTCCTTCTGCAAATCTAATTAAACCAATCATGGACCAAGATTTTCGTACCAACATGTAAATAAGAAAAGAAGTTTATTTTAAAAAAGAACCTATTCATAGCAGAATCTCCAAACTGTTCTCTTGAATTCGATTATACAAATCAAACTATTGTGAATTTAGAATAGACCATTTGTCCCAACTTTTAGAGATCACCAAGTAGTCAAAACTATTCCTATTCTACACTCGCTTTTCTAATGACGGACTAAGCTTTTTGATGCTTCATTATTATCCATCCTTATCATTGGGGTATTATTATCTATAACTCATCAATAGGCATCATTTACGTAAGTAGTTAAAAGTAACGTATAACGTACGCTGGGAATAAAAGCTTTCGACATTCTAAGCATGTACCATACTGAAGGCCACAGCGCCATCATTAGTCTTCGCAATTTTGGGGACAAGTTAACACGCCGAGATTGGACTCCGGTATCTAATGTTCATGATAGCGTACTTCGATCAGCATTATTTCCATATATTTTTTAGGGATGTAACGATACTTGTTTTAGCCAATACGATACCGATACAATCTACAAGAGAACTCGATATAATAAAAAATTGTTCGTTTAGTACACTAAACAATGACCTAAACATTGAAAAGATACTTAAGGCAGGATTCTACTTTGAAACTTTAAAAGGCTAAATTGGATGAAAACACCCACCTGGAACACGTCGAAGGCATATTATATGGCCCAGGCATCGCTGATTGAGGGTCACATAATTTTTTCTACGATTTATCACTCACCAAAACTTTAAACGCGTTTTTCTCGAAACGACATTTTCAAGTACCGTGGTCGTGATAACTCAAAAAGTACTGAACCGATCCTTATGAAATTTGGAACACATATTCTATATGTGTGTACCAACCGACCTAATTACAATCAACTTAAAATTTTGATTAGAACTATTTTTTTATTGCAAAAAAAAATCCAAAAAAACGCATTTTTTTCGTATTTTAGCCGCCATTTTGTTAATTTTGCACGTATATAAAATATTCTGGTTAGGTCGGTTCCTGAAGACATACTGAACATGAAACTATTTGATTTTTTTGTTTCAGACCATCCGTCGGGAAGATTTCACGACCACGGCAACGGTACCTGCTTTTCGAGGCGTTGGCTTTAAACATATTTTACGTGTACAAAAAATGAATAAAATACATTAAACATTTTTTTTTATGTACTTAAAGAGTGTATTTATTGAACAGTTTAAACCCCATATCGATATCTTTAATAGTATTCTCAGAAAAAATTCACGAAAATAGCGTTTTTTTCATGGTTTCAAAGTAGAATCCTGCCTTAAGTAAGAAGATAAAAACGTTAACAATTATTTACCTACCTTGCAGCGGTGAACAGAGTGTCAAAATCGAACAAAAATATAATTATACTAAATATTATTTATTATTAACTTAAAGTTTAGTACTTAAAGTAACCCAAACCTGTAATTGCGCTAAGCTCTAAAACAGGGTTTTAACGTAAGTAGCTTTTAGCTGAGACGTAGATAGTAAGTAATCAAACTTAACCTTAGAGAGGTTTTTGTTGAGAGAGCAGACCTTATTCAGGTTATTTGCTGACAATCGTTTACGCAAATGATTTCGTAAAAGGTCAGCAGTTGAAAAAAGTCGTTCTGAAGCAACCAAGGTCAATCGGGGGCCTTACTGCCAATTTCTCCCGCTAGAGGGAACATTGTATTATAACGTAAACAGAACATGACGTTTAGTGAGATTCTCTTTTGTTTTGCCCGTGTTTCTACGACTACTGTTGAATTCTCTTCACATAATCCGTTTTTCGTGAATAAATCGTGAAGAATTTGTGCAATTGGATGCAGATAAAAGGCGTTCATTTATTCCCTAAAAACGAATAATTTCGCAAGCAATGGGAAATTGCTATACATCGCAAGCACAACCACAAACCATTCAAGGCTATATTCTGATCATTTAAGATCTGCAGACTATAGAAATGAAGGATTTGTTACAGCTCAATGTATAAACATAATATTTTTGACGCTTTTTACTTCTAAAAGTATATTGTAAAGTAGTTAATCATCATAACCTCAAAAATTCTATTTGAAATCTTTGCATCTGTTTAACCTTCTGGTATTATTTCATTACATAATACTTACCTAGCTGATTTTTATTCTTTACGGGGATGAAACTGAGCCAGAAAATATTGAAAAACGGGTTATACCTTCCCTGTTTGTTTGGAGAAAAAAATAAACTTCAAAGAAGAGAAGGAAAAGAATAGAAACCGATTTTTCAATTCCGGTATACTCAAACAACCGTAATTATTGTTCATTATGTCTATTCGTATGATTTTAGTATAAAACAGACATCGTGAAAATGTATCGCGCGCGTTGACAGCTTCTTTTGTTTGCGTTATGTTTACGTGGCGCCATCTGCGCTGAAGTTTATGTAAGTTCCCTATTGATAGGATTGATCTTTCGCGCTGGTGGCGCCAATCTTGCGCGCGGAAGCCACCGCAACGAAGCGCGCGATATTTAAATCGGCGAAGAATCAGTATCGTTACATCCCTAATATTTTTTCCACATTTTCGATTGGCGATCAATTGCAAAGTTACTGCCAATGGATGTTCTGTGGACGTTTGTCACCACAGTATAGCACGCATTCCGGTTGTGCAACTATCTAACTGAAGAAATAAACATTTTTATCATGTGTCGGTACATAACTGAATCTCCGCCGTGTCTTAAGGACATGGCTCACACGTCCAGTCGGTAAAAATCCTACTGCCAAGTTCTCTCGCAGACGGACCACATTTCGGGCAAACGAAGGGAAAGATGCGGTTCGTCATTCAACAGAGTGGAAGATGTTTCTTTTCTTGTTTACAAAAAATCAACCGTTTAGAAGAACAGTGGAAATCTGTAAATCAGCTATCTCTCTCGCACTCGAGGCTACTCGGTCGATATGACACATAGCCTTAAGGGGAGGTACCTGAGTAAACGGCGAGAAAAACAAGTAAACTTCGGGAATTGTGGTCTCAAAAACTAATGTTTCGATTGGAGCCGGGTTTTTTTTTATTGGAAAATATGTACATTGAGATATGTTTAGGATTTTTTAAAAATAAATTCGTTGACCGGAAGAGCCGTTGTTGTGGTCAGCGTCAGACGTGTTGTTCGTTGCCATGGCTTGTGGTGCCAAGGATTCCGGGCAGTCGGTTGATCTGAAACATAAAAACGCAACGGATTCTTGAAATATAACATACAAAGGAGTTCGCCTCGAAGGATTTTTTTGAAATTTTCATTTTTGACGGAATTGCGACCGTTTTAATTTAACGTTCGTTTTTCGTTCGCAACTTGCGACGATTTTGGTTGCATAAAAAAGCAATGGTTCAATCAAATGAAAAAACCCTACGTGGCGAACGAGAAAAACTATCGAAGAATATTGTATCGAAATTTTGACGAAATCGGACAAGCCGTTTTCGAGATACATCTGGCACCGACTTTGAAAACTATGGTTCGAGATAATCGCGTTTGAAAAGTGGGTAAAGAAATGACGCGCTCGGCCGTTGGGCCGCTGCACGATCTTTCGGTAAATTCTCCGTATAATTTTGGCGATTGCGGTATGAAATGTTCACACAATATTCGTCGTTCTTCAAACATTAAAAAAAAGAAGTTAGAATCGATTTTTCAACAACTGTACTTCAATGATGTTTCGAAGTTTATCAGAAAAATTACCCGCAGGATAGAGATATTTTTTACCTTACCGTTAATTGGCAATCCCAAGGCCATACATTGGTCCCTCCGAAGTACTCGCTGCTTCATCAGCTGCAATTCTCGATCGTCAACCGACCGCGCACTCGACGTTCTGCCGCCTTTCGCCGAATAACTCACAACTTCTTCAATATTGCGAATTTCTACATGAAATTTATACACAATATTCTTTGAACTACAAACTAGAAGAAAAATTCGATTTTTTGAAAAATGTACTCAGGTACCTCCCCTTAATATAATAACATGATACGAGAATATTTTTCTGGACATGATGGTATATTCTAATTTTCAAGACCTTTATTGATGAACTTCTCGTCGATATTACAGATACAGATTATGTAAAATGTTCAATATGTTGTTTTTTCGAATAAGAACTCATATTTCCTGGTACACCTTTCGTTTCTAGCAATTTTTTATTCGTTTATCAAATGTACCAAAATGTAACGTTGCAAACAATATAATATTTTCTTCATATTTTCAACGCTAACGCCGATGCCGAGCAAGTCATGACGAATATTCCGCCACAGCGAGATCTCCAAAAAAAATGGATTTTGCAGTGCCGCTCCAGCACTCAAGATTTTCACTCAATATAAACGCAAAAGAATCGGACCAGCATGTAATAGTTCCCTTTTTATCAGTATTATGTACGCAGAAACAAAAAAACGACTTCTTTTTATTTCCGTTTTCAATCCGCCGGCGTGTGGTTAACTGAATAGTCTTTGCATATAAATTCGCAAACACAAGTTTTTTTTTGCAATTAGTATTCCGAACGAGCAGTGTCGAAAGCAATATTTTTAGAACATAGCTTGACTTTCATCAGCTAAGATTTTCCGACATTACAATCTTCAATTCTGAAACAAGTACATTCATGTTTGTCTTCACGTTTTTGATAAACATGAATGGAACTAGAGCATCAATGTTGCACTATAGTAACACTTTTTATTCTTCGAAATCACGAAGTGTGAAGAGAAGTACCAGTTCTAGATTTAGTTTTGGATAAAAATCAACCGTTCGAGCAACAAACGTAAAAGAACGATACTTTTGGTTCGGCAATAGTACTAATATGGTTTCGATTTACAGAATTACAGTTTTGTACGCTTCATATAGACGATGATCGGTGAGAATTTTTTTTTAACGAAATATCCAAAGTTCAAAAGTTACATTGCATTTGAAAATGATTTCGCTCGACTAAACTTCCGAATTTCATTTACTAGACAATCGTGATTTTCGGAGAAATAGTTATTTCCGTTCGTAAATTCGTCCACTATTTTCGATTGGTTCTACATATGTTGCTGGTGCTCTTGATGTTCCGAGTATTAAATGTTGTCTGTTCTTCCACTCGTGTACTTTTCTTTGCTTTCTTATCCCCCTCAAATGGTCACATGGAGGTTCGTGTACGTCTGCGAGCTATTGTTTTTCCTAGTGTCCGTACACATTTTCATCGCTGTAAGCGATGTAAAGGAAGAAGTCCTCCTCGTGGTACTCCTGAAAATGCACGATCTATCAGTATCTTGCCATCACAAACATTGCTCGCCGATTCCAATGGTTGCTGTTTTTCGATCCAATCGTTTGGAAAAAAATCCACAATTTCGGGTCTTCACCGTCAGCTCTCAGGCTCGAATTTCGACGAATTCCTTCTTAGTGGATGCTTATTACTCTTTTACATACCATATGACGGAACATCCGACATGTACCCCGCACACGTAAGTTTGATTTTCGACGTGAGATATTCGCGAGACACCCTGGTGTCCGTACGACACATACTGCTCCCCTTAGTTGATCATTTCTTTCTACCCAATGACAGCGTGCCAGGGATGATTACGTGTCTCGGTATGCTGCTTATGTAATTCCCTTTTAGCAAGTATAGCAAGTGCTCTTTACTTCGAAATTTTTTTATCTACTCTTCACGGTTCCTTCCCCGAGGGTTTTGTAAGATGTAGAACGCAAGATTTTTATGATTATACTTAGCTTTACTAATTTTTACTGCGCATGGCCTGTACTTCTCGCATTAATTTTAACGGAGTGTCTCCCCGTCCGGTTATCGGACGAATAAACGTACGTTATTCGTGCAGATAGCGGCTCAGTTCACGCCGTATATCCAGTAAGCGTACATATTATTGTGATTCGTGTAAGCCAGTTTCCGGACAAGAAACATATATACAGGGTGGATCAATAACTATTAGCACCTTGGATATCTTCGAAACTACAGTACTACCTCTCTAAGAGAGCCCTCGCTAAGAGAGAATTTCCCCGCCGTTCCGCTTGAGCGCATTTTATGGCTTCCCCCACCTAGCTCCAGCTGTCCAGTGTACCCGAGGCCTCTCGAGTTGGTCGCGGACAACAAGCGCGCTAACCTAGCGGTGGGGGAAGGCTTCGGCGACGAATTTCTCAAGAATTTCTTCCCCTAACCGCCCTAGACCGCTCTCTTAGAGAGGTAGTACTGTATAAGGTTCACAGAAATATTTGCTGAAATGAAATTGCACATTACGAAAGGAGCCATCCGATAGCGATAATAGTTTTTTTGCAGGTACTTCGGACATTTAAAGGTCAACTTCATTTTTTTTAATGGATCGGTATGTTTTTTTCTGTATCATGAATGAGGAGCTTAAAACGAGTTCAACGACTTATAACATAAGGTCATTGAAGGTCATAGAAAGTACAGAAAGGCGATAACACTTACAGGTTCGGTAGTAAATAAAATGACTTAGTTGGTTGCGTTTGGGTTTGTTTGATTTGGTTCAGGTGTGTTGGTTTGCATTTGGGTTGTTTGGGTGTCTGCGTCTGTTATTTTGAGTTTATTTTTTGGGTTGATTCGTTTGGGTTTGTGTGTTTGGGATTGCTCGTTTGGGGCGTTGTACAGCGTGAACCGCGTGAACTGAGCTGCTATGTGGACGAATAACATACGTCTATTCGTCCAATAACCGGACGGCTAGACGCAGCGTAAATTTAAAGTACTAGTACTTATGGCCGTATTCATAGTCTCTCCTTATCTCAAGGATAAAGGACGCCTTGATGAAGGCTTCCTTGAATCTCAGAGGCGTCCTTGTTTCATAGTCGCAACTTGACTCTCCCTTCCAGAAGGAAGACATATTTAGGGATATGTGATTGCTTATGGTGGCAAAACCGCTGATAGAAGCGCCACTCGGCTATATTTGAAACTAACTCAAACCGCTTGGGTCTCGATTGTATAGCCTCGTGTGTATAACCTCAAGGTTCAACATTAGAAATTGAGTTGCGACGAGTACAATTATGGATGAAGGAAAGAATGTTCATTATGCAGAGCGCGAAAGGCTGTTATTAGCTCAGCTTTTTTTTTACTTCGTTCACTGCGATACGTTTCGAAACTTTTTACGTGCTCCACTTTTAACTGTTTTTGAGGTTAACCTGTAGACTGGTCTGCGATACAGGTAAAAACTGCACAGACGCCAAGCGTAAGCGCAAGCGTTAGTCATATGAAACGAAACAGCCAATCACAGCGCCGAAGGTTTCCTCAAGGAAGCTCGAGACCTGCCTTGAAATAAGGAGGCCAATAAGGCTCCTTGTTCTGTCAAGGAAGGTCTATGAAACGCGAAATGAGGAACAAGGAATCCTTGTTCCTCAAGAAAGTACTATGAATACGGGTATCAGTCTCGAGCTCTAGCTCTGTTATTCTGTACTTGTATTTCGCTCTCATTCTTTTGCAAAACTACTCCACTGTAATTATTTTTTATTATATCCACGATGTCATTTAATTGCTTTATCTGTTTTCCCATCCTCATTTGTTTCAGTGTGCCAAAGCAGTGGCGAAATATAAGTGTGTCAAGGAAGGGTAAAGGAAAGATTTCTTCACCATTTTCGAGACGCAATTTTTTCAGCAATTTTTTCTGCGCGTGAAGCTGTCGCCCGCTTTAAATGGACTGTGCACCTTAGATTAAGATCCACGCACTGTTTTATACCTTAGGGTATAAAAGCGCTTACTGTTTGTCCTTTTGGATAAATTTTCCATCTTTCTTATTTCTATTCTATGTCCCATACGGCTTCGTTACACTTCTTATATTGTATTGATTCGCCTCACGTATTATTTATTGTTTTTTTTTTAAATTATCTTCTATTATTCTCCATTCGTTTATTTCGCTATCGGTTGAATCTTATTTTGTTTTCATTTTTATATTGTATCACTAATTTAGGCAACCGTAATCAGAGTATAATAAAGTCTATCATTGAAGCAATGTTTGTATGTGGGTGAAGGTCTTCTCTTTCACGCATAAAACAATTGCACACACGCGCGTGTTTGATATTGATTGGACAGATGTGCAGTGACCAAAAAAACAATCGCATCTCAGTGTAGAATTTATGGTAGCGATTAATTTAATTTGCTTTGAGCCCGTTCATGTACACTTGAATATGCTTTCGTTACCTGATACAGAGAACCCATGGTCGCACTCGTCGGGGGGATGATGTTGTTGACGAAAAAGAACAGCGCATCCTCCGGGCGAAGATGGATGCGTTTCCGAATAAGGAAGTAGAATTGTCCAACAGTTAGATCCGACGGAACGAGATACTTTTGTTTATCGAGATCGCTAATTTTTGCTTTTGGGGCTTTCTCAACAATTACCTGGAAATTGTTCGAAACATATTTGTGTCGAGGTCCATTTAAAAGTAAGCTTAAAATCTGCGGTTAAGGGGCTATAGCAGCGTGACACTTGAAACAAATGATTTTTGTGCTCTTTTCGACAGTTTATACTTTCAAGAATATCCTGTAAACATCTCAAGGCCGTATCTCTAATACTCCCCGAATGGCAGCCTTCTAAAGCGCAACCGCTCGTAGGTATAAAATGCCCCAGTTAAATATTTAAACGCGTTTTTCTCGAAATGACGCTTTTCAAATTGCTGACATTGTAACTCAAAGAGTAATTATCCGATTGACTTGAAATTTGAACTGAGTACTCTTGAATATATTTACTCTACAATGACGTAGGCTATTTTTGATTGGATGAAAATTGACGACTTGGCATTGAAAGAAAACGACCATTTTATAGGCAAGAAAACAGACTTGTTTCATAACTACGCCATTTTGTTATATTTTGATATTTTTCGAAAATACTATGTCATTGGACAGGAAATACTTTCCAGTTTAACGACATTTTTTCCTTATTCGGTTTCAGCTACTCAATCGGCCGGGATCATGTCAGCAGTCGAGGAACTTTTTTTTTTGCGCCACCGAAGGCAGCGCATAAGTCGCTTGAATCTCAATATTTTTCTATGAAAAAATTATTTAATATAGGTCAAATATAGCCAAATATATATTTCTTAATTTTCCGAAACCTTTAATTGAGTACTTTTCTTCCAAAAAATTCCCGAAAATCACCCAAATTTTCAGCCTTCACACTGGTATAGCCCCTTAAATATATCTTACGTATAATGGATAGATTTTTTTGTACATCGACGATTAATGAGGCTCAACCATGTGAGGTGGCATTATTCAAACTGTTCCAGCGATACCCCAGTGCACAATTTTTGTGAAATAAATTCCTACTGAAAGCACATTGCGAAAAAAATCGATATTTGACTTCTAGAAAAGTATTCCCAAGAAAATGTTTCACAAGGCTAATTTCCTTGGTGAGCCACATAGATGTAACGCCTTGAATTTGAGCGCAGCTCACAAACTCATCAAATTCATTATTCACGAGAATATTAGCTCTAACTTTGGAAAACTGATTATTGTCAAACTAGTGCTCGTCCATGATATTGAAGTTTGCACAATTGGAACGCAATGAAATTTTAATAGCCCAAACTTGTTTGGGTAAATTTGGGCTTCGAAAGTCACCGAAACGTTTTTTAGGATTCTTATTCGAAATCTGCTGCTCACGTTTGCAGGATAGAATTCTCGATGATAACATAAATGAAGAACAAATAAAAAAGAATTTTCGTTGCACTCCAACGACGCAAACTTCAACATCGTGCTTGTCCAACACATAGATCAACCATGTACAGTTTTGAGTTGAAAAAAACAAGTAGTCATTTAAATTATCACGGTATTGGACATTTCGACGATATTGATTTGCAACGAAAATTGGGCATTGGACGTTTTCTATTAACCCCGGGTCACCATCGGAGGAGGATGTTGAAGCTTGGATCGGTAGAACGCAACGAAATTGTTCTTCAATTGCACACATTTTTGCCCTATTCAGGCTGTGAAAATAACTCAAGGGAGGGGATGACTTTAGGCAAGGAAAAGATGTGCTGAATTGCATGATTTTTTTAAAACAGGGTTGTTACCCATTACTGACTCAGAAATTCTCTGACTTTTCCAGGTTTTCCATACAGGTTTTGCAAAAATTCCAGGTTTTGCAGACTAGCCGAATTAGGGTCAAATAAAGAACACTTTCTTTTCATGAAACATATATTTTTTTGAGTTAGAGAGATATTAGTCTTTGTAAACGTTACAAACTATACGGGAAAACTATATACGTAAAAATAGCAATGACTGATTTTTGTGAAAAAAAACCAAATTTTTAACCGACTTGAAGAAACAAAGGAAATTCTCAACTCGATCCTTCTATTGAAGAATTATGTTGAACTGGATAACATAATTTTTTAAGACCAAATACATGGAAGTTTGATAGCATTGATATTTATTTTTTCAAACTGAAATTCGAAACATAATTTAAACTTTATAAAGTAAAAAAAGACATTAAAAGCAAATACAGAACCTGTTTTTCATTATAAAGAAAAGTTTGTACGCCGGTGAAAATTAACAAGTAATAAATATAAATACTAATGATAATGATGTGGTTGCATATCGACAGATCGAATGCAAATGTATTTTTGTAGCTTTACTTTTAATTTACTTTAATTTACAAATGTAGCTTCACAGTAAATCAGTTTTCAGTTTTTTGAATTCTCAATGTCTGGCAGTGACATAACTTTATTTTGTGTACAATGAAGAATAACACAAATATTAAAAATATACAAAAATATTTATTTTAATCCCGTTCAGTTTTTTCGTCAAATCGATTTCATTTTTCATATCTTTTTCAAAAAGTAAATGGTGAGAAAATTCGAGAGAATTTTAAAAATTCCCTGAATTTTCCCTAATTATCCCGGGATGAAAGAAATTCCCTGAGTTTCTCGGTTTTCCCCGTTTTCCATATGCGTAACAACCCTGTTAATTAACATACGCTTATTCGTCCGATAACCGGACGGGGGCACACTCCGTAAGTATAAGTATATTATGGAATTGAACGAGACGTCATGGAAATATTGGTCAGAGGAGGGAGCAAAGGGCAAGGACAAGGAAATATGGGTGAGGCTAAGATGTGGCAACGTAGGAAGGGCGGGACACAAAGAGGAAAACGATTGGAGGTGCCGCATATGTAAAGAAAAGAATGAGACATCGGAGCACCTATAGATATGTAAAAACGGTAGGGAGTTAGTGTCAGGAAAAGCAAAGAAGAAACCAGAGTGGATGGAAGGAACGGCTGATTTGGCAGTAAAGTGGGAAACCATAAATATGCTGGGAGGGAAAATACAAATGGGGATGTACGAGTACTTCAGGGAAATAGAGGAAGCGTGTGTAAAGATGAGTAAGGAGCATGGGGCAGGAGAGATCGACTAAGTGGACGAAAAAATGAGGAAAGACTGTGAAAATAATGCGAAGTGTAGGAATGTAGGGTGTAGATAATAATGATGTTGAAGTTTGCATCGTTGGAATGCAACGAAGTGTTTTTTTTTACAGAATTTCCCCAATTTGCTTAGGCAGAATTAGACTATGTAAATTCGGTCATCATTTTTTAATTATTTAGCTATCTACAACCCAAATCTACGCAATATGATTTTCGACACTAATAACAATAAGTAAAGAAAAAATCTTTGCATCCCAACGATGCAAACTTCAAGACCATAAATAATAAGCGAAACGTATGTATGTGGAATATTAATGTTTTGCAAAAAGCTTTGCAAAAAAGCCGTGCAAATAAAACTTGCTACTACTACTACTTTTTGCACTTAGATGGTATTCTTTTTATTAATCTTCAAAAAGAGCAGACGTATGGCACGTTCTTCAAAAAGAGCAGACGTATGGCACGTTCTTCTAAACTGCAGTTTCAAAACTGGCATGGTGTATAGCTAAAAAACGTATCTGTAGATTTTGATAAAATTTGGTATAAATATTTCTAACCTTATTGTCGAAAATACGACCCTAAATATTTTTCAAAACAAGAAGAAAAAAAGTCTTTTTTATTGCAAAATGTAGCCACTTTTTTCACGAAATTAAATCTTTTTGTTTCGAATGATACTATTTCATTGATTTTCAATATTTCTCACTTTTTCTTCGTTCATATTCTGCGCATGAGTGTTAAAGAAGTTTAGAAGACTGAGCCATACCTCTCACATTTTAGGCGAATAATTCTTTTAAATAACCATGTAACAGCCAAAAAAAAGTAATAAAACTACGTCTCCAAAATGGTGAAGAAATCTTTCTTTTTAAAAAGAAACCAATTTTTTCCTTGCCTGAAGGTATCACCTCTCTTAAGCGTTTTTACGAATTATTATTAGAGATTTCTAACCTCAATTTTCAAAAGAGGCTATGGATAACCATGAAAATGAAGAAATGGACAATGAAGAAAAAGAATTTCTGCATTCCAACTATGCAGACTTCAACATCGTATGTAAGGTCGCAGATGCTTCGTGTCCATTGAAAACTCAATAAATCATGCTCTTTTTCTGTTCAACTCGAAGTAAGTAGACAAGACGCATCTAGGCAATTTAATTGTAGGTTAAGACAAAAAATCTGGACAATTTGTCGGAACACAAAGTTCATGGTAAACGAAAAAAAGTAACTGTCGATATTTTCAACACAATTCAGTTTATAGGTTAGTTTTGCGAATTCAAAAATTACTCCGTACGAGCGGATTAATTGCTGCCTAAAACACGACGAAATGCCCATTCGTATGAAATTCGCAAATTTCATGTACATTAGCAAAACCAAGATTTATTTCGCTGACGTTGCCTGAATTGGGACAAAAATAGTGCAGAATTTGGTGAAAGCTGATCGGGAAAATTGTTTCCTGCATTCGGCAATTCCGCCGACTTACGTAATCTTGCGAAACGTCACTAAATTCTCCATGCCAGTCGACACTGACATTGAATAAATTTCGTACGTAGCGTTATCATCCATTCGTTGAATTTTGTTCGATTTTTTTTCTTATTCACGATTCAATATAAAAGGTTTTACACATCCCTTAAACATCACTCCATCTTGCTAAATCCGAACGTAGTTGAGAATTTTCATTTTTTCCCTCGTATCCCGAATCGCAAACTTTTTACATGTCCCCGTTAACCTCACATTCGTATACTCACTGGTACTCGGTCGGGGTACTTTCGACGTATTTTCTCGCCCTCGGCCTTTCGTTTCTCAAACGGATGTTCTTCTTTGTATTGGAAATTCATGGTTTCGAAGTTATCGTCGATACTCGTCAAGTGAAAACTACAATTTCGTCGTCTGTTCACGAGTAAATGAATATATGTTTTCCCTTTCTTCGGTTGTCTTTTTTCTTTCCCTATTGACCAGCTCGAGGGAATTCTGCTTCCACGCCTGACTTTTCCGTCTCCCTTTGAATGTAAACGTCAACTGAATAAAATTGAGCTCTATACTTGGGATTTGTTGCACTTTTATTTCGAGTTATAATAAACTGCGTTGTTAAGATAGCTTGACTCAGCAACACGAAATTGGGTACACTAGCGTACTCCTTGTTTGTAGCTAATTCGCGTCTGTCACACCGTCACAACAATCTCCGCACGCTGAAGCGACTGCGCATTTAGTAGTGGGAGGCGACACTCGAATAAGCCCCACCACCTTTACCTATTATTCATATCTGGCAATTCTCTACGTTTTTTATACTCGTAGGATGGCATAAATATTGCGAATTCACAGAGCTGTAAAGAGTGTCGAAAATGACCTGAGATTTTTATTTATTAATTGAACGTATTATTTATTTGAAAAGTACGAATATTTTCATTTTAGTATAAGGTACAAACATGGAGGTTATGTATGGAACACAATATTCGACGAATGGCAAAATCGGCATAGACTTGGAATACATATTCTTCAACAAGATGGCGCAACCTGTCACACTGCGGACGAAGCAATGCGGTAATTGCAGACGGAGTTTCATGGTCTCGTTATCTCGCGCCGTGGCGATGCGAATGGGCCACCAAGTGTGTGAAAAGCATGTGCCAATGATCAACGACTATTTCGAAGCTCAATGAAGCAATTGGACGCACCATTAATGAAATTAGTCCGCAATTATCCCAAAATGTCATTGGAAATTTCATTAAAAGAATGAACGTTTGCGAACAGGGACGAGGCGGCCATCTATCGGTTTTGTGTTCCACACATAACCTCCATATTTATGCCTTACATTGAAATAAAAATATTCGTACTTCTTAGATAAATAATACGTTTTATTAAAAATTAAAATTCTGTAAACTTAGGTGGACATCTGTTTTTGCAAAGAACGATAGGTTATTACTATAGGTTATGGCTAGGTTATTACTAGGAAGACTACAGTCTCATACATATACTATTACGGTTCTCAGTTGGGCTGGAAGACAAAAGTTGGGTTGGAAGTCAAAATGCGAGATTATTCGCGTACATTACTCCACGGTCTTACATACAGATCTGGAAACTCCTAGGGTGGGGAGTGACTCAGATAATGAGACTCAAGGCAGTTCTCGTTTTTGCCACCCGCAGCGCTGCTAGGTAGAAGTTAGCCAATCAAACGCAGGTCCGACCAGCTGTGCAAAGGCGCAGATTTTTTGAAATAAACATAGAATCTGTCCGTTTTAGCTACACTTTCCTCAATTTCAATAGATACAGCAATAGAAAGTCCTCAGAAGGCGTAAGAAGTGTGGAAAAGTGTAGCCAAAACGAACAGACCCAATATTTGTAAGAGCGATATAAATGAAAATGATTGAGTATTTTTCACTCCTGATCCCCCGAGCAAAATGAGAATTATTATTTTAGTAGACTGTATTCTCGTATGCTCTAACTTCTGTAATATTTTTATTTTGTCTTTCGCCATTGGAATAGATGAGATATGAGCAAATTTGTGCGGTCTAAATTGTTTTCCTTATAATTAACGTTTATTCTTAGTAAATTGCATTCCTTGTTTTTTTCTACAACTTTTGTTTTTATTTTGGCTTTTTTAATAATGTCGATATATACCTGAAAACAAATGTAAGGGAAGAGGAATTCAAAAAATGAAATGAACGCATTGTGTATGTTTAAAAGGCACGGTTTTTCTTTATTTGTCGGTTTGGCGAGTTTGTTTTTTACAACAAATTGTTTTTGCCGTTTTGGTATAGTTGATAGGCGAACTGGCGCATCCTCAATCGAATATATTGCGACTTCCCATTTTCGACGCAATCCTTCGCCCTGTGGAACTTTCAACACCGATCGCGTTTAACTATGATTTTGAAAACTTTTCTCACAGTTCGGTACGACGCACGTATTAGACATTTTCTTAATTGAGTGGGTTATTTATCCATTGCAGTATATCTATATCTACAAGACTACTCGTGTACTCGACAGCGCTTCCAGTAGATAAATGTGGAACTGCGTTTTTGCCTCACTGACGATGACACTTTCTACCATGCAAAAACGCCGGAGTTTTCGGGCCTGTATGTATGACCGTGGTTCTGGGACATCCTGTATAACCTCCTCAAAGTACCTAAATCGTATTATCGTGTTCCGTTGTAATGTCGATAGAAAGCAAACGGTCCATTGAATTCAGAAAATGCCCAAAGCGAACATCGTACTGAATTGTTTGAAAAGTTTTAAGAACGATAGTAGAAAGTGTTCGGTATTTGAAGTTTCGCAGGACAGATTTCTGAAATAGTCTTCGATTTATTTTTGCCAATCATTTATGTGTGGCTACAAGATGTATATGAATCAAATGCCGTTTATCTTTCTCATTCGTATTGTTTCGTATTAAAATTTGTTGATGGGCAATTCTGGTTGAAAATCGCGCCACCGTCGATATATTCCTTGTTCCAACCGGACGCCGGCGTGTGCCTAGCCTTCGATGGGCACAACGCTCTACGGTGGCGCCGCGTAGCAATGATTTCTTTCATTTCTCCGCGACCCGCATCATGGCTCCTGTAAGTTTTTCGTCTTCGGAAAAGTAAAAATATCGTTACAGATTTTTCATCAACAAGAAAAATATTATCGTCGAAATGAAGTTGTGTTCTTTTTCACCGTCTCACAATGATTCGGCGGAAATTATTTTTGACGATGTCAAAGATATAACCGGCTTCTCGTTACGTTTCGATAAGCGACGGTTCGTCTGCTTATGAGTGATTCCGCATGGTTGCTGCTACAGCACAGTGAATCTAGAGTGTGGAGGGAAAAATAATAAAACGTTGCTCGCGAGGGACAACGGCAATTCACTCATGGAGCTATCGTTCTTTACAGGTCCCAGGAAAAAAAGCGAAAGGCCCGGCCAACAAAAAACAACACCTCCGCGGGAAGGGCCAGAAGAAAAAAGTTTCCCTGAAGTTTACCATCGATTGTACCCATCCAGTTGAGGACAATATTATGGATGTTGCCAACTTTGTAAGTATTTTCGTATCTTCATTATTGTGTCACGTTGACTCCAATTCATCAAACAAATCCAGTGCACTTGCGAACTCAGTTTTAAGTAATTTGTAAAATTCCATCGGATGCATGCATTGTTGATGGACGACTGTCAAATTCCTAACAAATCGTTTTTTAACCCTTTTGTAGGTGAGTTTATATCTAATGCAACCTGGGTACGAGTCGTTGATTCTATTTGTACCGCTACCGTCTTAACCCTATTTGTGTCAACGTAAATTCAACCTTGCGGACGCAAAACATTTCCGAGCAATGCATTCTCAACGTTTTGAAATTAATTTGAATAGAAGCCACCACGAAATATGCAAACAACAATTTAAGGAGTTTTATCATTTATCACGTATCAATAATATGTAGAATTATATTCTGCCTATCGTGTTAATTCCGCTGACGTAAATCAAGCCTATTTTAATAGGTTGCCGGCTGATTTTCTTTTTTTTCTTTTGTCAGTTTTTACTGTGGATATGTTAATATTGTCTAGACTCTTTAAACTCAATGATGGTCTTTTTCTTCTTAGCTAAACCCAAACAAAACCAACCAACGCAAACAAAACAAACAACCCCAAATAAAAACCAAACAAACCCAAACACAGCCAACCAAACCAGACAAACCCAAACACAACCAACCCAAACCCAAACAAAATTATAAAGATTCCGTTCGATAACCGGACGGGGAGACAGTCCGTTTTGTTTGTTGCTTTTTCTGGTAATTTTTTTTTGACGGGTCATTAAAACACACCCTCTTTGACTCTTTACCACACTTTATGAACATTTTTACGGAATTTTATTTTAAAAAACGTGTTTCGCAATTTGTCACATGGAATGACCGCCTTAAGGTAATACCCGCAAGACAATGAGAGTTGAAAAATGACAGTTTGATGCATCATCAGATAGAGCATATATATATATATGCATTCACGCGTTCTGTTTAGAAGAAATCATAAAATATGTTCGATCTTATAGAATGCCTAATATTCTAAAGATGTTCTAGACTTTTTTTTCGTGATTGTATCGAACTTAAATCACCAGCAGTGAAAAGAAACCCACAGAGGAATAAAAACGATGACTTTAGGAAATTGTCGGCCCGATACTTATCAAAAACATACGTTTTTTGTTCAAAGGAAAAGTACCTTCAGGAGCGCATCAAAGTGAACGGCAAAACTGGCAACTTCGGAAACAACGTCGCCCTGGAGCGTAACAAGATGAAGTTATCCGTCAACAGCGATGTTGACTTCTCCAAACGGTGGGTGTTTTCTTATATGCACTGTATATGAAGTAGCTCTATACAGTTTCTTCCAAAAAAATCTCCCTTTTTTCTCTTATTGCGAAACGCGTCACTCTCCACTAGCGACAATAGTTCCGAATGTTATTTTTCGGCAATTTCGTTAGACAATTGACTTCCGAAAAATGAGCTTAGAATTATTTTTTTGCTGTTTTGTCATTTATTATAAATTGTATTCAGTCGGGGGAAGTGGAAATTCACCCCCCTCCCCATAAAAAGTGATGGGGTTGTGAGGTTGGCGGAAGCGCGTGATAAAATGGGGCACTTTTGAACATTTCGACGCCTATATTGGGTTTGTTTGCGTTTTTGAAAAACTCGAAATGATTTTTAACGATTTTTTGCTCGGGAAAAAATAGTTCTGAAGAATTAGCATTTTTTGGCAATCGTGAGATTATTCGCAGAGGTAAATTAATGCTAATGATCCTTCGATTTTCTGCTCAACAATAGTTGCGTTTTTACTGCGATTTAATATGTTGCCCCATGAAAATACGAAGTTAGCTGGAAGGTTTTGAGTCACTCGAGTGAACGTAACGTGACGGAGTTAACAAGAGTCCTTTTTCGTTCCGAGGGTGATAAAAAATTGCCTCCGTTTTTTTTATATTTAGTCATTACTTTCTTGCTTAAGGTAGTCCTATCGACAGGCTTCAATTCATAGGATTTTCATAACTTTTTTTTTGAGCTTCACTCAATATATATCAATAATCGCCTCTGTAAAAATTCAGCGTCGGTTATCGACCTTACTAGAGAGTAAAGAAATGTCTAAAAATTGCCTACTTTTGTGAAGGAATCCCGAGACGACGTACAGAAAACCCAATTTCCGGTCACTACAAAAGTATATAACACAGTGAGAATCCGTCACATTCTTAAAAATAATCAGATTCACATACTTGACACTTGTAGTAATCCAATGCTCTCAGAAAAAATACGCTTATTGGCCTAATTTTCATGTAATATCAAGTTTAATTTGAACTTCCGGTATTGGATTTATTACCACTATAAATATAAAGAGACCAGGATTTTAAAATACATATGACATATATGTCATATGTATTTTAAAAACGTGGCAAACATACAGCGCGTACTCCACACTTTTCAATCGAATATTAATTTTTTAAAATAAAAAACAAAAAAAAATAGCTGTCACTCCACGGTGTTTAGGAATCCCATAATATAAAAAATACCAAAAATCCGTTTTTCGTATTCACAATTCGGGGAAATTTAAAAAAATAAAATAACGAGTGTCTTTCCTGGAGAAACAAATTTTTTTGGCATATATGGCCCTGAAACGGACGTTCGACTTGCTCATTAAAATCTAAATTAATTTTTTTCTGGAAGGCCATAAAAAGACGCACATTTTCGTATTTTACTAATGTAAATACGTCAAATCCTGCCAAAGATACAGCCATTGGAATGGAAAAGTGTTAAAAAGTGGTAAGACACGAAAAAAAACGTCGGATTTTTTTGTAAATTTCAACACGGCGAATATTTTTCAATAAAGTAACTCGATTTTTCAAAATTATTTGTGGAATTTTTTTTTTACGGGCTGAAGTGACTTGGATCGTCTCATATATTGATTACAAAGGTGCCAATGGTAGTTTCAGTAAAAGATGAGGGGAATCAAGTGCGAAAAACGACTCTTGCAGTGCAATTATTGCTCTGAAATGTTTCGCTAATAATTCTTTGGAAGTCCTATGAATGTTGCCCGTTGATATAATTGAAAATTTATCTTAAAACAGCCAATATCATACTAGTATAATGTACTAAGAAAACTGATAAAAATTACGTTCTTAATATTGATACGGATTCACATTTCGCCACAGGTACCTCAAGTATTTGACGAAAAAATACTTGAAAAAAAATAAATTGCGCGATTGGCTCCGAGTGGTGTCCAAGGACAGAGATACCTATGAACTCAGGTACTTCCAAATAACGAGTCAGGAAGACGATGACGAAGAAGATGCGGAATAAAGTGTTTTTTCCTCACAACTTTTATCCCGCTCATTAGCTCGATACCATTTAACGAAATCTGTGAAATATCTGAATCAATAAATGTCATCGTTTATACGCCTATTTTTTGTGTTTTGTAGAAATCGTTTATTTCCACATTCCTCACGATGCTAATCTTCGTAGGTACGATTTTTCCGACTGAATTATGCGTGGGTTTGTATAGTTACGTTGTAACTTACATTAGTCTGCAGAAACATTTCAGCTTCCACAACTTTGCCCGGTCTATAGGCACACATTTTTTGCGTATTCTGAAAATGTCAACGCGAAAGAATGAAACGAAATTCATCAACTTTATAACACGTGGTAGTTTATGGTGCCTTTAACGTTTCTTACACATTTCACTTTAGAATCTCAAAAATCTAGGAATGTTACACAAAATGCAACCATTTCAGGGCATTGAAAATGTAATCAGACTTTTCAGGTAGTAAAAAAACAAGTACATGTAAATAATATGAGTGGGTTTTTATTATTTTTCGAAAAAGATTCATACACAGAGGTATATAATTGAGTTTGTATAATAATTTTCATATAATTTTTGCAATATATTTGGAAGAATAGAGGGTACGAACATGTGTCGCTGAGCTTCGAGAGCGGCTCGATTGGGCCCTCAAAAGAGCAGGATTGCACAAAGGAACCTTGGAATCTAAGTGCACATTTTAGGACGTCAGTGGCGCTGTCCGCTATTATGACTACTACTGATTTGTAATACAAGTTGTAACATCATTTTTCAATTGATGACAAAATTAGAATTGGGTGGGGAGAGAGCATTATTCAAGCGATCACTGGCATTTAGCATGTCGCAGCTCCCCTCCACTTTAATACAATGCTATGCGTTAGTTTCGTGCAGCCCCCTGTAACCATCAGTTATACGTGGCTCTCGCAATGTCCCTCGCTTTTATTTTCAATCGCTGCCACGTGTGCCAAAATTTACACTACAACGTTCACTCTGTTATGCCCGAATAATCTCTCCCAGGCTGGTTTCTTAACCAGAGGTTCCGCGCACGAAATTTTCGGGCTCGGAGTTCGAGTCGAAGGGGGGGAAGCGCTCGAGTGAGAAACTGGGGAAAGTTTCTTATTGCCGGGTTTCTCATTTGGAGGTCGGACTGTATATACGGGGTGAGGCACATAAAGTGTTTCAGAGCAATAGCACTCAAACTATTGATCATATCTAAAAATGTTTCAGACGAAAGTTTCAGTGTTCGAGAAAGCCGTCATACTGGACCACCCTATTTTTTTTTTCGGTGGAGGCGCTGAAGTTACGTCAAGGTTAACTCCATTTATTAAAATGGAACCATGTATTTTTTTTCGATGACATTATTACCGATTTTAAGTGGAAATTCAGCGACCTACAACAAAAGGTCATTCTAGTCACGCAAAGTATGAAAATAGTCGAAAAATATATCGGAATAAGGTAAATGTCCTAATTATTGAACGGCTAAGGATCTGGGGGATTGAATTCGGTGAGAAAAAAAATAAAATCAAGAAAAAACCATCGATTTCATGTTCAAATGATACTTTGATATTTTTACTTTCGAAAAATCACCGTTTAAATCATTTTTAAATGATTTCAAATGGAAAAAAAGAATAACAATGTGAAGCATGCAAATGTCCCAATTATTGAACATTGGAAGTGCCTATGTCCCTAATATTGAACAGGCATGTCCCAGTTATTGAGCACTCGAGAATTCTCTTTCACTCTTGAAATTTTGTCCCTGAAATATCGGAGAGCAAAAAATATTGAATATTACATTCGTATTTTTAGGTTACATTTAGGTTATATTCTCTTTTTACTTTTCTTTTTATGTTTATTGCACGAAATGACAAATAAAAAATATATTTGACGATTTTAGAGTTATTATTAAAAGAATAAAGGTAAGTTTATTCAGGAACTTACAGTTTTTGTTTGAATAAATCCGATTCACACGATCTGTTACACGTTAACTGTCTCGATGTTTCGATGGGTTTAATGACGCCATCTTGGAGAATTCGGGTGTTCAATAATTGGGACACACTGCATTTTCTATGTCCTAATGATTGAACACCGTATTTTTTAACAAATAATTAATTTAAAACATTTTTTTCAAATTGTTATTTGTAAGAAATTTTCTGAGGAACCTGAAACGCCTTTACTTTTTGAGATGCGACAGTTTTTGAATTTTTTATGCCCTTACGCATGAAGCGGCGCGTCTTAGCAAAAACGATAAACAGTTACCACGAGACGTCAAATCGGGTCACCGTTGCTGATTGAATATTTTTTTTCTCCATTAATTAAAGCTTTTTTTGCACAAGTAAGGTAAGATTTCGATAGCTAAAAGTTCCATATATGTAATGAAGCTTTTATAAATAAGTAAATGCATGCAGGTGAATGAGAAATAATAAAAAATACAAGATAGTGTTCAATAATTGGGACATTTACCTTAATCACTTTTAAAGGATCCACTAACCTGGTTTGGGTCGACCTACAGAAGGTGCTCGAGGTGATGACCCTCGACTTGTATCGAACATTGGATGTGATGTTCACAGCACACATCGGTAGTCTTACGCGGAGAAATTTTCGCGCATTCCATGTACGCCGATTTTATGTTTTCAATTGAAATTAAATACTTTTATCGCACGGCTACGTATAATTGCTATGAAGGCTTTGCGCCGAATGTACTTCGATTTTCCGACATCCGATGTCATATCGCCATTTGACAGATCCCTATACCCAGCCTACCTCAACAAACGTATACAGTTTTAAAAGCTTGTTATTGAGGAGACGGAGGAGAGTTTTTATTTGACTCAACTTTAATTTGCGATTCTTGGTCAATATGAATGTCATTCGGCAGCTGTTTGAGCATATCGGATCGGTTTTTTTAAGAAATCTTGAGCTCGGTAAGCCACATTCGGGCTTTACTGATCGATCACTTGTAGTGGCGCTCTTCTACTTTCTATCTAGAAATACCAACAATTTCGGGAATTTCCCGAATTTTAATACTGCCGATAGCTTAAGGGGGTCATCCCACACCACACCAATTTATTTCGCTTTTTTGGGGATTTTTTTAGGAAGCATTAAAACTATCTTTGAATTTTTACTACACATTTATTCACATATTTGCAGTCCTTGAGAATTTTATCGAACTAAAATAACGAGTTGAATCAACTTTACACCGTTCGGAAGATGTGCAAAAAAGTTGGTTGAGGGCCGCCATGGTTCCGGAGGTTTTGCTCATCTCAAATTTAAAAAAATCAAACGACATTTTAATTTGTACACCTGAGGCCATCATAGGAAATGGTGTAAAGTGAAAAGATCGAAAATTGCATTTTTGGCACTATTTTAAAAGTTCAGTTCCAAGTTTCGTCATTTTTTTCGTCTGTTTTGGCTTTAAAAAGAAGCAATATTTTTTTTCAATTTTTTGGACCGGTCACATAGGATGATCCCCTTAAGGTAGTTCTGTAGGTACACGTTGGAGCCAAAAGTTCCGGTCGAAGCGTATAGTAACATCCAGTGCCTGTGAGATGCTGTTGGTTGTAAATTATTGACAGAGCTTGTACCCTCTATATGTACCACACATTCGCACGTCATTCGTAGGCAGGTCTCATACTCGTATAGAGAACCCAATGTCAACTCAAATGCGATACAAAGGAAAGTTTACAAGAAAAAAGGCGCTTGCTAAAAGACTGAAAGCTGTGGCAGCCATGTGTCAAGCAAATGCGGCTAAACGCAATGAGGTGGGTTTTTCTTCTCCTAGTCTACTAAAGTCTTCTTCTAAATGTTTCGAAATATTTAGTTTGCGTTAATCCGTTGTTAGAACAGGTTTATTCTGGTGCTAAATAATCGAAAAGTTACATCACCCGTAGCGTGAACGTCTTGCCCATGTAACCGCACGTAAAATTACATAAATTAAACTATTTTTCATCTCTATTGTTTTGTGGAGAAAACACTTCAAGAAATTTGTAGACAAAGTAATCTGGACAATAAAAAATATATAATCTTTTTTAAATTTCGTATTGTCCTTAAAACTCCGACATACTTAAACACTGAACACTTTCGCGTATCGTTGTTGAAACTTTTCCAACAGTTCGGTATGAGTCGCACTTCAGGCATTTTCCGAATTCAATTCACATCTTTCACGCCCTAGAGATGGCGATAATTTCAATATGGCCGGTCAAAGTATAGCCTCAAACGTAAGCAATTACTTCGTCCTTGATTTTCTGCGAGTTGACTATTGGATTTACCTCCATGGAAGATTGTAAAGATGCTAACGCAGTGAATAATTTATTTTCCGCTCTTTTTTTAGTTATGTCTGCTCTGGATTTAGTTTGTTTGAGGTTATGAGAGTCACTCGCAGGTTTCGGGAAGAGGTGATTGTATTTTTTAGAGTATACTTTTTGCCAGGGACGTCTAAAAATATATTTGTATATTGTATATAACAAAAATAACGTTTGATACTGCTTGGTTCATTATTTATAAAGATACAAACTTGGAAGGAAAAAATATGTCGTGGAGTAACTAAAAACTCGCTTTGAGGGCCTCAAGAGTCATTTTCAGTGCCAACAACCACTCTTTTCAGACTTTATCTTTAGGTGGCTTATGGAACGTCAGTTCACTTTTATTATCCATCTTGGACTCGGAGCACAGCAGAATTTCGAGTAATTGTTCGTTATTGTAATTTTGTCAGTTGTTATCAATGTATTTTGACAAAGTTCAGAATACTAGTAAAGCTTTTGCCTTAGGTCGCGAGAGTGTCACGTCCTGAGGGGACGTGGGCATATATATATATGTGGTATCCCTCTTTCTTGCCTACGCCTAGCGCAATAGCACGGGATGAGGGTTAAAAAGGGGACGTGCTGGTGGAAAGGATAATTTTAAAGAATTTCGTGGATGATCCAATCGTTGAAAATAATGGTTGTGACACTTGTGTTCGATTGACTCGTAATTTATTAGAATCAGCCGTATGGGTTGATCCTATTATTTTAAAGATACAAATTGAAGACGAAAGGGTGAAAATGTGTTCGCTTACATTGATACGTCTCGGCGTTGACCCAGTCGCTTGGGTGTCAGGTACGGTCGTAAAACTATGGGCCCTTCGTCGATGGCCCGAACGCTCGCAGATGGTGTGGGTGTGTGTGTGACGGATACAGCAAATGTTCGGTGACACAGATTCTAGTGTTCGTGGATTTCGCGGTTCGAGAATGGAAAATACAATGAAATATTGCGCGTAATACAAATGTCAAAATTCTTAAGATTATCGCGTAACTGTTAGAGAACTTTCGAAGTACAAGATTTGTATAAACTCGAGTTGCAAGACAACGTACGCTTTACAAGAAGGGAAATGAATATTCAACGCGATGGATATCGGTTAAGGAACTCTAGATATGAGCCCGCTGGATTTTGACTGGAGTCTCGGATTGAGACTCGATAAAAAGAAGTTTGTGTGATCGTGGTTGCCGGAAGACTGACTTGGTCATTTTCCTCTTTTAGGATGTAGGAAAAATTGGGATGCTGAGGTGGTGGGAGACTGGCCCCCTGGGAGGGTGCACATTTGGGGGTGCATTCTTTTGGATTGGTGGAAAATATGTATAAGTTGGAATGAGAGTGGGAGCGAGGAGTAGGTTGCGATAGCCACAACCGTCGCTCTATTTCCGGGAATTGGAGCTGCGCTTCTTTATCTGGAGCGCGGAAAAATATAGACGAAAAAAGGGGCCTCGTCGGCGCCAAGAACGCACGCTCGAGATAGGGCTTGTTGACCGAGGCCCGCGAGTCCGCATGGGAAATATCAACGCAGTTTTATGACCGCAGCAACCTCCTGGGTCGGAGGATTTTCTCCTAGCGAGTGTATATTTTTTAGGATTTGGACATTTTTCCGTTCTTGGATGGTCGTTAGCATTCGGTATCGTTGCGTCGTTATATATTTACGTCTTTATGAATATCATCACGCATTTCTTGCGTGTCGCTTCACGTGTTCGTCATCCTTGTAACCCGAAGGTTTCCTTTGTGTATTTTTGGTCTTAAGGACACTCGGACTCTGTTCGGGTTACAACGAGACTGTTCGAAATTTTCCCGCTTATATATTTGTTCTCGATATCGTTAAGATCGCTACGCTTTCGCGTGGGAAGGTACGAGAAACGCTTAGTTATATTATTATGGATAGGCTACGTTTCCGCCGTGGTAGGCCTAACTCTAAAGAAAATATTCAGATCCGTCGAAAAATGAGAATTCCGCTATCGTGCGTATTAGGCTTAAAAAGACATTGTACGCATTTGGTCGCGACGTGACACCTCCCCCCTTGAGGATTGAGCGTCTCGCTCGATCAGGTTCGTTGAGGGTTGCAACCGAAAATTTAGTGGCACGATAGTATCAATTCGCATTGTCATTGATCGACTTACAATGTGACTTAAATATGTTCGAAGATTGTTGTCTAATATGGCGATGTAAATGTGATTATCGCCTTACAAGAAAGTTTTTTTTTTAATGTATATATACCTTTTTACTTCACTATGAAATATATAATAGGTGCGCGTTTTCTTCTCTTTCTTTTTCCTTATGCATATATACTTATTTACTTATTGCAACTCATCTTTCTTGACAAGGTTAAAAGAACAATAATAATGAGGATAGAGAAACAGATTATTGAGCATTATGAGAGTGGTTGTTTTGATACTAGAAAGTCTTCTCGTGCGAACTCAAGGGAAAGGGACGTAGATTAGGAGGTTGATCGTACCTTGAACGATCAGAGACGTTAATGTAGAGATCGGGTGTTGCAGCGTTGGCCTTGGCATGACTCTTTGGTTCGACAGAAGGAGCTGTGACGAGTTTATGAAGTTCTTGCCCAGTTTCATGGCTGAGGTTTTCTTCTTAGGTCGTTTAGCCAGGTGCATCAGGAGGTGCGTAACCGAGTCCTATACTGCACCGACGAGGTAGACCGACCGGCCGTACACAGTATGTAGGCTGCATGTATGGATCTCCGATGAGCGTGATCGTTTCCACAACGGGTATCATCCGGGTGACACCAGCGTTTGCTGTACCGAATGGAAGGAATTTTTCCCCAGGTGCGATTTCAGGTGGAGTCCGCTTGATATTGTAGTTTGTTGTTGTCCAGGAGATTCAACAACTTCTCTCTTTGGTTGACAGTGTTTAGACCACTGATGCCCCGTGCCATATTGTTTAGGACAGCGGGTTTTCTACGGGAAACATTACACATTCTCGTACGTTGTCGATATCTTCTTTGGAATAGATCCCACATGATGTTGGGTGATGTTGGGTTGGTGTATCGCCAAGTAGACTGCGTCGTTGATTTCATGATTGCAGGTGGTGTGGCTTCGACCGGAACAGGAATGAACTTGTACTAGGTGTTTCCAAAAAGGTAATATGGGGGAAGTAAGGAATTGCAGGTTGTTTCGCCTGTTTGGTAATATATTCGTTCGAGAAGTAAGGGGATGTGTTGCGTTCCCACGAGTGACAGCAATTGATCGGAAAATTCTTTTAACCTGATCAGATCTCCTTGTATTCTTATACATTAAATTACGTGTACTCTTTCGCCAGTAAGTATCGCCATATAACTCGGCTTCTTCACTAAATTGTATACAATTTGTCCGAGGCCTGGATCGCTACTATCAAACTATTTTGGAGTATATGACGCTCCCCTTTTTCACTGCTTCGTAGGCGTATCTTAATATAATGGTTTTCTAATATAATATAATGGCTACGTATACAAATTTCGAATTGGTACAGGCGATTATATGTAGGTCTGCGACTGGACATTTTTCTCGGATTATGAAACAGTTAGTTCAGCGAGTTTTGAATTTTGATGCCTTATGTTACTCTGTTGGGTATGCATATCGTAATATGATGATTTCCTAATATAACATAATGATTACGTATATGAATTTGGAATTGACGTAAGCGATTATATGTAGGATTGCGATGGGGATTTTTTTTTTTTTTTTTTTGAATTATGAAACAGTTAGTTCGGCGAGTTTCGAATATAAACAATTTCGGGTGTTCTGCACTGAGGATACTGTAACTAAAAATTTAATCTGTTTCTCTGGCTGCAAGTGCAAAGGTGATATGGTTAGATGTTACTGAATAGGTTGATCACGGCCATCTGAAAAACAAGGTCATTATTATGATTATTTATTCAATTAGGATTAAAATTGGGTTTTCAGACACCCTTGTGTCCTCCGATTGGGGACTTGTGCATTTCGTTGAAAATGAGATCGCCTTGTTCAGTCGGTACATATTGCAAAGTTCCCAAACATATTTATATTTTGATTCGATTGTTCTTGAATGCTCTTTTCATGGTATTAATTACATCTGCCCAAGTCGAATGTTCGACGGGCTCGATCCTCGATCATACCCCACCATGCTGACGGCAGGGTTGATTAAAAAAAATGAGCCATATTAAATGGGTAGCGATCATCTGAAAACAATGGAATAAATATTATTAATTGATTACTTGCTAATTTAAAATTCGGAGTCGTCGACTCTCGTTGGTTTGGGTTTTCTTTTAGGCTTTACTTCGGCGTTGATGTGCGAATATCGTAATCTATTTTCATGCACGACTCGTGGCTTGCCTTGGTACTGGATCTTTACGTTACCCTTATCTATTTTTTCCAGGACCTTATGAGGTCCCGTGTAATGATCTCCGAGTTTCCCTGGTTTGGGCCCTTTCTGGAGGAAAACGAAATCTCCGACTTTGAAACTCTTGGGATTCGCGTTTTTATCATAATATTTTTTTGAGCGATGTTTTGATGAGACTAGATTTTCGTAGGCGAGGGTCCTGATTCCGTTTATACGGGTGATCAATTCGATCAAATATCCACGATACGTAGGTAACTGATCCGATTCCCTAAGCGGTTCGCTTGATGGGATTCGTGCTAATTTACCGAAAACTACCTCGAAGGGTGTGTATTTGGTGCTTTCGTGGACACTTGTATTGTAGGAAAGCATTGCTAATTCGAGCCATTGATCCCATTCGTTATCCTTATCTGTGTATTGCTTAAGGAATTCGGCTAGAGAGTGGTGAGACCTCTCCAGCGATCCGTTCGATTGGGGATGAAATGCGGTCGTTCGACATCGCTTAATTCGGAATCTTTTTGCTACTCTTCGCATCAGGCCGCTGAGGAAGTTACTCCCTTGGTCCGTCAGGAGTGCTTTTGGTGCGCCGAAGACGCATATGAACCTCTTTATGAATGCGTCGGCGATTGTCGTCGCTAGTGCGTTTGGAAGTGGAATTGCAATGCAATATTTTGACAAGTGGTCTTGAATTGTGAGGATATATTCATTTTTGCTGGACGTCCGTTGCATTGGACCTACTATATCCATTGAAATTTTCTCAAAAACTGTACCTGGGGTGTCTGTTATTATCATCGGCTGCTTTGTCTTGACTCTGACCAACTTCTTTAGCTGACACTCCAAGCATTGCTGCACCCGCCTTTGAACGTCCGATTTTAAATCTTCCCAGATATAGTCGCGTTTGATTCTATTGTAAGTCTTGGAAACCCCTTTGTGGCCCCCGATTGGGGAGTTATGCATTTCGTAGAAAATGGAGTCACGTTTTTCGATTGGTACGTAGCGCAAAGTTCCGAGGCAGATCAGTATCTTAACCGGACTGTCTTTAAATACATCTTTTACGATATTCAGCACATCTGCCCATATTAAGTGCTCGACGTGTTGGCAATGACAAAAGCTGATCGACTGGAGGTCGAGTGTTTCGCAAATCGACTTTAATTCTTCCATGCTCTGATTAATTCTTTCGGTTATTAAAGCGAGCGATGCAGACTGCTCTCCCTTAATGACCAAAGCGATGTGATATTTTTTTCCAACCTTTTTGCTGTAGGCTCGGCCTAACGACAGATCCTTCCAGATGGGGAACTTACTGGATTCTAATAGTTTTTGTCCTCCAGGGTCACAAGGTTTCCCTGTTGAGTCTATGAAATAGACTAGATTGTCGTTCCGAAATTGGAACTGTTCCTTCGTACTGACGCAATTAGCAATTTTTAATTCTGGCCTCTTAATTTCTTTGACTGGAGGATTTTCGTCGGAAAGTTTTGAGTCAATCGAACTGGAGTCTGAATCTGTTGGATCATCGGAGTTAGGAATGGAGGAGTTTCCGGAATAAATGGCAGGAGGTGCTTGGCGCCGGTCGGGGACCTCAGCTGTTTTGGGGTTGATGCCCTTAGTGGGTCGCCTAACACGTGCGGGACTTATTATTTCGGCCTCCGTTTCCTCGCTACTACTCTCCTCATAGTTTATGGCTCTTCGAGTTCGGCGCGGAGGGTTGTGGGTCCTAGCGCGTGCATCTGTGGCTTCGGGCGTAGGCACGCTGACCCTTGTTGGTGTTTCCTCGACAAGTGTGCCTTCCACTTGCCGATCGTCTCCATCTGGGACGGGGGGTTCGTCGTTCTTCGCTCGAGAGCGAGTGATGACGTTTATTTCATTTGATCGCGGCGGCGGGTGGATTTCTACCTGAGTGGTAAATCTTGTGGGATTTTCGTCGCTGTCGGAAATTTCGAGTATTTCGTGTACCGCCTTTCGCCATGCGTCTGCCGACATTTCGTTTTGTTTCCGATCGTAGTGGGGAATGGTTTTAACCTCTTCCGATTGCTCAACTGGGTTACGCGACAAAGCGTCGGCATTTACGTTTAACGTTCCAGGTTTATAAACGACGTCGTAGTCGTACTCAGAGAGCTTGAGTCGCCATTTTAGAACGCGTGTGTTTGCGTCTTTGGCGGTTTTAAACCAAACCAAGGGTTTGTGATCGGTGACGAGAGTAAACCTTCTACCATAGATGTAGGGACGGAAAGCTTTCACGCTGTGAATAATCGCCATTGCTTCTTTTTCATACGTGTCGTAACGAAGAGCTGCGCCACGTAGTACACAGGATGTGTAGGCAATGGGTTTATCCTTGCCTATTTCTCCCTGTGAGAGGACTCCGCCTAAGGCGTAGCCCGAAGCATCTGTCGTTATGATAAATGGTTTTTCAAAATCCGGGTATTGGAGGATTGGGGCTTCGCACAATTTGCCCTTGAGTATGTCGAAAGCTTTCTGGGTCTCGTCTTTCCATTCAAAATCGACTTTATCTTCTAGAAGATGAGTTAAGGGTTTTGCAATTTTTGAGAAGTCTTTGATAAATCGACGGTAATAACCGGTTAGGCCTAGGAATTGGCGTATGTTTTTGACGTTTTTGGGGACTGGAAAATCTTTTACGGCCAATAGCTTGTTAGGATCTGGTCTCAGGCCGTCTTTTCCGATTATGTGGCCGAGGTAGTTGACCTCTGGCCTGAGGAATTCGCATTTGTCTGGTTGTAATTTGAGATTTGCTTTACGCAGACGTTCCATTAATTCGCGAATTTTCCTCTCGTGTTCGTCCAAATCTTTGGCGTAAATCACGATATCATCCAAATACACGAAAAGCGATACCCCTTGGAGTCCGCTGAGTACAATGTCCATTAAGCGCTGGAATGTTGCCGGGGCATTTTTAAGCCCAAAAGGCATTCTCGCGAATTCGTAATGACCGTGTGGGGTCGAAAACGCGGTTTTTGGTTTGTCTTCGGGGTTCATTTCGATTTGATGGAATCCGGAAGCGAGATCGAATACTGAGAAATAATTTGCGTTCCCTAGTTGATCGAGGATGTCTGTGATATTTGGCAATGGGTAGGAATCGCCAATTGTTTTTTCATTCAATGCGCGGAAATCGATTACCATTCGCCAGCGTTTGTTTCCGCTGGAGTCCGGTTTTTTCGGTACTATCCAAACAGGGCTGTTGTTAGGAGACTCTGAATGGTCTATTACCCTCGTCCCTAATAGCTCGTCCACTTGTCGCTGGACTTCGCCTTTGAGCGCCTGGGGAAACCTATACTGTTTCGTGTTGATCGGTAGGTCGTCGACCGTGGGGATCTTGTGTCGGAGAACATGTGTTGCTTCGAGAGGCTCACCCTTTATGTGGAATCTATCTGAATATTTTTCAATGATTTTTTCGACATGTTCTAATCCGTCTTGCGCGAGGTGCTCTAAACGTAGGAGAGATTTTATTACTTGGGAACGCTCCGAGTTGTTTTTTATTTTATCCGATGTTGTCTGATAGGTGGAGATTGAATTTACTTTTTTACCTTTGTTTGATTCGACAATTGCATCTTCCTTTCTAATTGAATTCTTGTTTTGTTTTTTATATGTTTTTGGTTTAGTTTTTTCCTCACTACTGGAGGTTTGTTTTGTTTTTCCTTGGTCATCGTTTTCGTTATAGCGATGGCAAGGTTTTATCTCGACTCGGCTGGTCGAGGTTTTTTTACGGGCCGCGGAAGGACCCTGGAACAACGTAGTCGTCATGCGATCTACGCTGGAAATAGAAGAATTGAAAGGATTTATCTCGACTCGGCTGGTCGAGCGTTTTTTACGGGCCGCGGAAGGACCCTGGAACAACGTAGTCGTCATGCGATCTACGCTGGGAATAGAAGAATTGAAAGGATTTATCTCGACTCGGCTGGTCGAGCGTTTTTTACGGGCCGCGGAAGGACCCTGGAACAACGTAGTCGTCATGCGATCTACGCTGGGAATAGAAGAATTGAAAGGATTGATCTCGACTCGGCTGGTCGAGCGTTTTTTACGGGCCGCGGAAGGACCCTGGAACAACGTAGTCGTCATGCGATCTACGCTGGGAATAGAAGAATTGAAAGGATTTGAAATTTTCGAAGAATATGATTCAATCTCGTCTGCTGACAAGGTTTCGACCGTATCGAAAGCCTGCAGTCTTACGACCGGCACGATTAACCTTACGGCGTCACTAGTGGTATTATAAACCTTCAAATGAGCCTTCCCGTTGATGGTTGTCACCAGGCAGTCGCCGGCATAGACACCTTCAGGGGCTATGAAAGGGGCGATATATCCCTCTTTCATCGTGCTATCCACCACTTTCACATGGAAGGAGGTTTCCGAACGTGCGGGAATTTCGATTTCCTCAACGCGTTCGTTTGGTTTTTCAAAAGGCCATAGATTATTTCCACACTCGAAACATTCTATCTCGTAATTAATTTTGGATTTCGTTTCAAAGAAGTATCTGGATCCCAACAACCCTGGATAAGGAAGTGGCACATCGTCTGGTATGATGTGAAAGAGCGTTGCGAAACCTAATACGCGGAACCACACACTACCTAGCGCGAAGACTGGTAGTTCAGATATTCCGTTTAATCTTATGATATCATTTTCATCAATTCCGGTGAAACCTTTTGTACATTTCTTTTTGATCAAATTTGGAACGGCACCACTATCTAATAGCATTGAAATTTTCCCTGTTTCTGGTAGTGCTCCGATACACACCGAGGGTAGCGTGACGAATTTTTCTGCTTCTATTGTATAAGTTGGGTACCGCCGTTCGGCTGGCCTAAAGCTATCGCGTGAACCGGACGCTCTGTCGGGGACGGGCCACTCGGTGCGTCCGTCCGAGTGGTGTTCAACCCGTTTCCCGGCTGGCTTCGCAATTTATTGTTATATTCGAGAGTCCGACAGTTTGCTATGGAGTGCCCTTCTCGTTTGCAATAACGGCATGTAAGTTGATCGGGACTCAGAGCTGCGCTGTTCCTTAGTTTGAAACAGTTGTCAGCGGTATGTCCGCGGTTATGACAAAACTGGCACTCAATGCTTGGAGCGCTGTTTATTTTTAACTTGGGGCAATTATCTGCCGTGTGGCCGCGATTGCGGCAGAACTGGCACTCGACGCTGGGGGAGCTACTGTTTTTTAACTTGAAACAATTGTCCGCGGTATGTCCGCGGTTGTGACAAAATTGACATTCGAGACTCGAAGTGTTATTTTTTAATTTGAAGCAATTGTCTGCGGTATGCCCACGATTGTGGCAATACTGGCACTCGGGAACGCTTTCAAAACGCGGACGGTCCTCTGAAGGGTTAAGAGATTTATTACGAGTAGGGCAATCAGGGGCCATGTGGCCCGAGGTCTTGCATAGTTGACAGGATACTATACGGGACCGTTGTCCTAAATGGCATTTGTCCGCGCTGTGCCCGGCACCTTTGCACACCTGGCAGGTCAATACCTCCCATTCGTCCTGTTTCTTTTTGCACTGGTCGGCGCTATGGCCCTGGTTTTTGCATAATTGGCAAGTGAGCAACGAGAAACGACAATTTTCCGACGTGTGGTTATCCTTTTTACAGATATTACAGATTTTAACCGATTTGAGGGGAGGGAAGTTTTCTAATTTGTTCGAGGCCGACTGTAGTTCCCGTCGTGCTTCAAGATCGCGTTCAATTTCAACTGCATGATCGATAGCAATGGAAATGTTATCGCAATGGGGGAGTCGCTGTTCGATCTCCTCCCTTAATCCACGCTTGAAACACGAGAGGAAATAATCGTCCATTCTTTTCTTGAAATACTCGTTTTCTAGCCTGTTATCTGATGGTCTTTCTGTATCAAGTATCTCTTTTCCTTTCCTTTTAATTCGCATAGAAAATTCAGCTACAGTTTCGTTCTTCTTTTGGCAAATAGTACTGAGTTCTCCGACTAGTTGCATTTCAGTTTTGTTGGGTGCATAAAGCTTCTTAAGATATCCTAATAGGTCCTGTACTTTCTCGAATTTTGACGCGTGGATCATTTCTCTAGCGGGGTTTAACAATCTATTCCGGATCATCTTCACCAGGTACTTTTCGGCCGCAGGGGAAACCACTTCCCTTGCGTCCTCACACCCGGCGGCGAAATCCGAAAACGGAACATTTTTCCCATCGAACTCTGGGATTATCTTAACAACGTCTTTTATCAACATCAAGTCGTTTATACTCAAAGTTGCGGTTTCTGGGTTCATGGCTCCGCCTTTTCGGGGTAAATCTGGTCGTTTTGAAGATCTACTGGGAGGTACAAGACCAGGAAATAGTGGAAGGTTTGATCCCCTCAGAGCATAACCTGAACTACCGGTCTCAACTGATTCGTTTGGTTCTGTATACGACAAGTCCTCAGTTATATTTAGATCTAGTGTCTCGCAAGTTGATTCCTTATCCATGAGATTAATATGCAAAGGCACATTCCCTTTTTAAACAATCCCGGACGAGCCCCCAAAAATTATATGTCACGTCCTGAGGGGACGTGGGCATATATATATATGTGGTATCCCTCTTTCTTGCCTACGCCTAGCGCAATAGCACGGGATGAGGGTTAAAAAGGGGACGTGCTGGTGGAAAGGATAATTTTAAAGAATTTCGTGGATGATCCAATCGTTGAAAATAATGGTTGTGACACTTGTGTTCGATTGACTCGTAATTTATTAGAATCAGCCGTATGGGTTGATCCTATTATTTTAAAGATACAAATTGAAGACGAAAGGGTGAAAATGTGTTCGCTTACATTGATACGTCTCGGCGTTGACCCAGTCGCTTGGGTGTCAGGTACGGTCGTAAAACTATGGGCCCTTCGTCGATGGCCCGAACGCTCGCAGATGGTGTGGGTGTGTGTGTGACGGATACAGCAAATGTTCGGTGACACAGATTCTAGTGTTCGTGGATTTCGCGGTTCGAGAATGGAAAATACAATGAAATATTGCGCGTAATACAAATGTCAAAATTCTTAAGATTATCGCGTAACTGTTAGAGAACTTTCGAAGTACAAGATTTGTATAAACTCGAGTTGCAAGACAACGTACGCTTTACAAGAAGGGAAATGAATATTCAACGCGATGGATATCGGTTAAGGAACTCTAGATATGAGCCCGCTGGATTTTGACTGGAGTCTCGGATTGAGACTCGATAAAAAGAAGTTTGTGTGATCGTGGTTGCCGGAAGACTGACTTGGTCATTTTCCTCTTTTAGGATGTAGGAAAAATTGGGATGCTGAGGTGGTGGGAGACTGGCCCCCTGGGAGGGTGCACATTTGGGGGTGCATTCTTTTGGATTGGTGGAAAATATGTATAAGTTGGAATGAGAGTGGGAGCGAGGAGTAGGTTGCGATAGCCACAACCGTCGCTCTATTTCCGGGAATTGGAGCTGCGCTTCTTTATCTGGAGCGCGGAAAAATATAGACGAAAAAAGGGGCCTCGTCGGCGCCAAGAACGCACGCTCGAGATAGGGCTTGTTGACCGAGGCCCGCGAGTCCGCATGGGAAATATCAACGCAGTTTTATGACCGCAGCAACCTCCTGGGTCGGAGGATTTTCTCCTAGCGAGTGTATATTTTTTAGGATTTGGACATTTTTCCGTTCTTGGATGGTCGTTAGCATTCGGTATCGTTGCGTCGTTATATATTTACGTCTTTATGAATATCATCACGCATTTCTTGCGTGTCGCTTCACGTGTTCGTCATCCTTGTAACCCGAAGGTTTCCTTTGTGTATTTTTGGTCTTAAGGACACTCGGACTCTGTTCGGGTTACAACGAGACTGTTCGAAATTTTCCCGCTTATATATTTGTTCTCGATATCGTTAAGATCGCTACGCTTTCGCGTGGGAAGGTACGAGAAACGCTTAGTTATATTATTATGGATAGGCTACGTTTCCGCCGTGGTAGGCCTAACTCTAAAGAAAATATTCAGATCCGTCGAAAAATGAGAATTCCGCTATCGTGCGTATTAGGCTTAAAAAGACATTGTACGCATTTGGTCGCGACGTGACAAGAGGCGCCAACACTTTTGGGCATCGCGGATAGACCGTTTGCTTTCTTTGACATGACAACGGTGGACGGTAACACAATTTAGAGAATGAGGAGGTTATCTATTGGGATCAGGGGGCTGACACTAGTAGATAAATGCCGTTCGCAAAATGTCATTGCCGCACTGTGGCGCTTGTAGTCATGTGAGCGGCATGCATATATATGTATGTTGCACCGGTGTTCAAATATTTTACATAAACAAAAGTCTGTTGTAGATAACTTCATGAAAATCATTATTCGCGTGTATGATGGATTTGAATTATAATTTCTGTGCGTTTCACAGCGATTTTCCATTGTTTTGCAGTATCAAATCGTTTAGCTGATCAGGGTATTTAGAGCCGGTGGCGGTCACGTAACAGCCAACGCTAGGCCGTGGCGATTTTCAGAATTAAAAAGCCGGGACAAAACGCGTTTTCGTTTAGCGTATAGGAATAGTAGGCCAGTGTCAGCCCTCTGATTGGGATCTGTTAAATGGCGATATGACATCTGGTGGCGAAAAATTAAAGTACATTCGGGGCTAAGCCTTCATTGGCAATTGCACGTAGATAAAAGTATTTAATTTCAATAAAAAAAACATAAAATCGGTGTAAATGGAATACGCGAAGTTTTCTCCGCGTAAGAACTACCGAAAGAACATTCAATGTGGTGTGAAAGATTGCGAAAGCACTTCGAGTTAAACGTCCGTTTCCACAAGTTTCCGATTGCAGGGAAACGCTTCGTGTATGTGAAAAATTATTTCGGAAATGTGCAAAAAATCGGATCAATTAGAGGCTTGCATGAGAGCCTTGAAAATCAAAAAAGTGAATTCAGACATGAAAGTGGGCTCACTGCAGTGTTTAACAGCACCGATATCACAGAAAATAATCACAGAAAATTTGCGTTAAACTACACGACTGTTTGCTTTTGACGATCCTCACATCGCTGCCATGATTTTTAGGGTCTGCCCACGTGACAGATCCCAATTGCTACATACCTATATCTACAAGACCCCTACGTGACAGCGCTTCCTGTGAATAGACAAGGAACTAAGTTTTTTGCCTCACTCAGCGCGGCACTTCCAACCACTCAAAAACGCCGGAGTTTCCCGACGTATACGTAAGATCGTAGATCGGATATAAAACTCACAACAGCTGTCACCTTTCAAGCTGTGAACCTGGCAATTACCAAAATTCAAGAAAAATCCTGTCCCCTACACACTTCAAAAATAAAACAAGTGGAAAGAGTAGCAACAAAAGATCCAATTTTTTGACATTTCTGTACCGGAGCCGCCCCCTGAGGTTTTGGCTTCGTCTGTACGTTCGCGGCCGAACGACGTGTGGAGGGGGGGGGAATGTGCGTGTGCAATGGAAATCGCGTGCAAGTGCGATAGCCGTGCCCACTAGCGCCGTGCGTAGACAAGATTGGCGAAATATCAGCTACTACTCGGACCGCCTGAGCTTGGCGAGGCTGGTCTGTTGCCCCACTCGGATTATGATACGGGCGAATTTTCCGTGGACATTGGCGGGTACGGAAATTCAGAGATCTAGGAGGGTTGCCCCGTTGCTCGTGTGGTGGTCCCTGTTGTCATATCGGACTAAGACAAAGAATACGATTGTTTCGTGTTGTGGACGTTTATTTTTCTTCTATTGATTATGCAAGGCGCACTAAGAAGATCCCTATCAGAGATAGCTCCGAGTGGTCGACGTATCGTCGAATGAAGTGATCACTGCCACATTTAAATGTTCCCAAATTGGTAAGCGGGATTATTGTTTTGAATGTGTTTTCATCCCAAATATCGAATATCTCATTGGTCGCTGTTGTCATTGTAGAAAAATATCTTTCTCCCATTATCACTCTCTCTGCGATCTTTGATATTTCTTTCGATATTCTTCATCCTGCAATATCGCGAAATGAAAATAAAGTTGCTTTCGCTGACTGAAAAGTCGCCCGTGGTTTCTTGCATTTGTTTTGTCATGTTTTTCCAGTCGTGTCGTCGTGTGCATGGATTATGTTTTTTTGCCCCTAGCAACGTTACACTTACGATATTCAGGCTATGTAAGTTATGCACGTGCATGTTTCTGCTTTATCGAATTAGCTTGAAAGAATTCGAGAAGGTGTACGTCGAAATCGTCAAACGCTTTAAATACTTTTCGACATTTTGTCAACAGTCGTTGGAACGTTGATTGATTTGCCATCGTTTTACTTTAATATCGACTGTATCAGCTGTACGTGTCCTGCGAATAATTTTTTCCCAACTGCGTTGTGTCTGCTCGGGTGAATTGTTTCAAAAAATTCTCTCGCCAGTGTCGAGTGACATTTTCTTCAGATTCACAAAGAATATCAATATTATCGAATATTGGCAGAAAAGAGTACAGAAAACAGAACATACAACCGTACGGACAAGGTAACATTTACACATAGCTTTAGAGCATCCACTTTGTTTTTATTAAAAGTAGTTCTTAAGGTGTTCCTTTCACGAATATTCAACAATTAACTGGCTTTCGTCTTATCGGGTAAAATAATCGATATATATAATCCATCTATAATCAATGTAAATCTATAATCAAGCGAAAATGGATTCCGGTGTACTGGAAAAATTTCAAGCCAAGTTGACCAACTTTTAACGAAAAATGACGCCTTCAAAAATCGTCTCGTACGGCACTTCGTGGAGATGAGACGGGTCACATTTCCATCCAATAATATATATACTAAATAACTAGATGCCTGCAATGTGCTTAATGCGTGTAAAAAAATTGTAAACATTCCTTAAGGGCTTTGAATTTGGAAAAAAAATAAGAAAATTTCTATCAATTGACACGAGTATAGCTAGTGAAGTACGTAGAAGATTTTCAAAATATGAATTTTTGGGTAATCGGCAACCATTTGAAGGAAAAATTCAATTTTCGACAGAAAAAAGGACAATCAGTTTTTAATAACTAATGTTACAATTAACTCGTGAAAAATCCCGTTCGTATTTCGTTTCGGAATGTTGTTTCAAAGATGTGCTCAAAATTTTGAGTGACAAGAATGAAAATTGTTGGAGTTGTGCTTTATGCCATTTTGGAAATTGGTTCCGAGAAAAACGGTCGGTCAATTTTTTTCCATTTCGAACGATTAATTTTTTTCCATTTCTACAGTGGTGAAACCCCTTAATGAAGATAAAACCAGGCCTCCAAATTTTTAGACAAAATATTAACGATAAAACTTCGAAAAATGTGCCGAGCAGAATTTTCATAGACGCGATTTTTCAGAAAGAAATGTCTGAGTTTACTAAGTTTGCGCAATTGTTTAAATTCTAGTTTATCGCTTTCTATAATAATTGATTGTTGCTTGTTTTTATTCAATGCTACTTTTATATGTGACTACCTTTATAGATCTTTATAGACTACCTTTATATGTGGAGAAAAATGACATGTATTTTTCATCCGTGAGAGTTGAATTTACTAATTTTCTTGTTTATGTGGCAGAGAGGATCCTTTTTCGTTTGGGTTTGTTTGGGCAAAGTACAACATTTATTTGCCAATTGGTACCAATGAAAGCATGAACAAAAAATCTGTATGTGAGCGTTCTTCGATACTCAGAATGATAAGATTTTCATCTGCATTGTTCTCGAATAATTTGTTCGCGAATCCTGTTCCTATTTGTCAACAAAATCTACGCTTTGTCTTTTGTGCAAACCAAGAGGGTTACATGCAGCAAAAAATGGAAGAAAGATCATTCGAGCACGGCCCTATATTTAAGGAAGATGAAAAAATTGGGCTCTGCGTTATCGGAGCGGAATAACATTTGAAAAGATTATGCAAAGTCCGTGAAATAAGTTTGGTTGAACGGAAGTAGGAGTACTGTTTCAAGTATAAAGGATATTTCTTGTACACATTGCCAGCTTAGGCCCTAAACATACAGCTAATACCTGCACCTTGAAACTTATATTTGTATAAGTTTTTTCAATATTGCATTGCATTGGCTTTGATGCCTTCGTACACAAATGAACCTGCAATGGTAATTGGAATTTCGTTTTGCAAGATTCTTTATAAAAGAATTCTGCTTTATGTGTGAGCTTAACTCCAGATTGCGGAAATTCAATTACATAGCCAAAAACATAGTTAACACTAGACATATTTGATATTGCTTCTTGCTAATTTTTAGATTTGCACAGTTTTTATTCTACATTGGTATGAATCTTAGAAAAGGACTTGCTGATTCGCATTGGTGTGAATTTTAGAAAAGAACTCGGAGAAAGCTTTGTGTACAAGAAATTGACAGTAGAACAATGCATATTCTACAGTTAATGCTTGGTGGATGGATAAAGATAACTTTAGCCTGATAAAGTTAGTACTATCCAAGGTCTCTGGCTAAAATTAGAAATTCGCAGCAAAGTGGATGCTGTTGGAAATTGTCGAGCCATCATTGGATAATCTCAACTTTATCCAGCCTCAACTGGTTAAAAAACGATATGACTATATATTTGGGTTTGTTTGTTGTAACTGCGAAACAAAGTATGGTTCTAGAAAATGTTTGGGCTTGGGTATGTTGTAACCAAAAAATCAAAGTGTAGCTCCAGGAAATGTTTGGGTTTAGGTTTGTTTGTTGCAACCGAAAAAAACAAAGTATAGTTCCGGAACATTTTTGGGTTTGGGTTTGTTCGTTGTAACTGCAAAACAGCGTGTGGTTTTCGAAAATGTTTGGGTTTAGGTTTGTTTGTTGCGACTGAAAAAACAAAGTGTAGTTCCAGAACATTATTGGATTTGGGTTTGTTTGTTGTAACTTAAAAAAACAAAGTGTGGTTCCAGAAAATGTTTGGGTTTGGGTTTGTTGTTGTATGCATATATAGTTGCATTCTTGCTATCATGCGGTCGCACGTTCTTGGGTTCACTTTGCCTTTGACACCCTGCATACGAATGTATGTTGAGTGTTTTCATGAGGAACAAGCTTATTTGGCAATTCAATCAGCTCAATCCCCATGACCAATAACCATTATGGCTTTGAACACTTGGGCTTCTAATCTCAAAGCTCGAGCGTTAGCATTCTGCAAACAAATTTTTTCAAACGCCTTCGTAAGTTTTAACTCGCCGGGCTTATATATTGGTACAATTTTCTTTTCTTCTTCCCAAGAGGGTGTCTTTAGGGGACGGTAGAAAAAAGATTAGTACAGCGTCAAGTCCCGCACCAGCCAGCGGTCTTGCAATGGCAGCTCCAAAGTTTGGGACTCTAGTACCAAATCGTATATTCGTCGGTGGCATATCGGCAAACACGAGTGAAGCAGAACTCACTCAACTATTCTCAGCATACGGGAATGTCAAAGCTACTAAAATTATATCGGACAGAGCTGGGGTGTCGAAGGGTTATGGCTTCGTCACGTTTGAAACCGATGAGGAAGCTCGAAGACTTCAGCAAGAGGTAAAAAACACGGTTTTTCAAATGCATTCGTTACTATTTCATTTGAAACAGTTGAACTTCAACTCGGTCACAGTTAAACTTCACTAAGTCACAGTCTTCAGTTGAACTTCAATAGTTAGCGTAGTCCGTTCAATAAGTTTGGCAACGCTGCACCAAGCGCGACCGCGTATCCTGTACAGTAGCCATGCGCTAGAAATTTTTCACTCGCGTCCATGGTTCATCGTCGATCTCTTTTTCGACCATGGAAGAAAATTCAAAAAAGAAAGCGTTTTTCTGGTAAGGCAAACAAAATCAATTTTCGAAAATCAAATTTTTTCTCAATCTCGAAATCAATTTTTTATGTGTTATTATTTCGTATCTTTTTTTTATAACAACAATGATTTTATTTGCGATCAATTTATTTGATTTTATTCTTCAAGCCGATTTAGTTATTACATTTCTAGTCACTTCTGTATAATTTGCTGTTGAAGTGTAGTGCACATTGCGTCGTTCGGAAAGTATTAGTGTTGATTTACAAAAGCGCGCGGTTGCGACGTTGCCATCATAATATGTGACTGGAGTAATATGGAGGTTAACCTCCAAAAAATCAGCATTTTTCGAGACAAATTAATTTATTCTGAAGTTCACAAGTATCTAATGGATTTTAGAAAGCTGTCCAAACGTTCTTTAGATATTTTTTTATCCATTATAAAAGTTTCTTTCGAAACTGTTTGTCAATGCTTGCAAATTTCACGTTTATAGACGGGAAAAACACGACAATCCATAAGAGACCATGTTAATTTAGAAAAAATTTATTTATTAATTGCTCACAAACAAGGTATCCGGAGGGTTTGAACTTTGAACAGGTGACTTTTTAGATACTCATAAGTGAACTCGAATTTTTTAAATCAATATCTGTTTGTTAATTCGATCATCAGATGAACTTCCTTAATATTTTCTTTCCTGCCCTATTATCAATCAACTCTGAAAACTGTACCTGAACATTTCAAGTCTCTCTCCTGCCGTTGTGTGTTTGATATTACACATTCCACTGTTTGTTAAGCATCATGGTTCTTGCACATACTTCCGAACAAAAGTTACAGATTGGCCTTTGTAAATTATTTCAGTCCGAATGTATAATCCTCAGAGAAAGGAAGCTGAATATTGCACCAGCAATAAAAAAACAACCATTCAATCGACCGTACGACAGCGGTTCGGGTTCGCCACCCGCTGCACCTACTAGCACTTACTATTACGCAAATGGTGAGTCTTATTCCTATACTGCACCCACATATTTCTCCACGACCCCAAAATAACACCCATTTTTCGTATTCAGGTATCCGAAAGGCTAGACAAAGTCGATGCTTCTCATCCTCATGATTATCGTAGTGCATGATAGCCAAAGAGACTCAACATCCAGCCCCATAATTTCACGTCACAGATTTTACCTTCAACCGTTATGATTCTGTTTTCAGGAACGGGATTAGGGTATCAAAGTGGCTTGGCGTTCTACAATACAGGAGCTGCGCCCAGCACGCCTATCGCTACGCCGGCTGATTCGACCGCAATTTACCATTCCTCCGGTATTTTCGGTTAGTTATCGTCTACCGTACCGTTCATCTACCTACTACATCGCAGTAATTATACATTTGCCATTTAAAAACAGAGGACTGCGCATTTGGACTTTCATATCGTTTTGACATAGCTTGCGCGCATACGCGAAGCTTTCCTTATGAAGAATTAATGGCCGTATTCATAGTCTCTCCTTATCTCAAGGATAAAGGACGCCTTGATGAAGGCTTCTTTGAATCTCAGAGGCGTCCTTGTTTCGTAGTCGCAACTCGACTCTCCCTTCCAGAAGGAAGACATATTTAGGGATATGTGATTGCTTATGGTGGTAAAACCGCTGATAGAAGCGCCACTCGGTTATATTTGAAACTAACTCAAACCGCTTGGCTCTCGATTGTATAGCCTCGAGTGTATAACTTCAAAGTTCAAAATTAGAAATTGAGTTGCGACGAGTACAATTGTGGATGAAGGAAAGAATGTTCATTATACAGAGTGCGAAAGGCTGTTATTAGCTCAGCTTTTTTTTAACTTCGTTCACTGCGATACATTTCGAAACTTTTTACGTGCTCCACTTTTAACTGTTTTTGAGGTTAACCTGTAGACAGGTCTGTGATACAGGTAAAAATTGCATAGACGCCAAGAGCAAGCGCAAGCGTTAGTCATATGAAACGAAACAGCCAATCACAGCGCCGAAGGTTTCCTCAAGGAAGCTCGAGACCTGCCTTGAAATAAGGAGGCCAATAAGGCTCCTTGTTCTGCCAAGGAAGGTCTATGGAACGCGAAATGAGGAACGAGGAATCCTTGTTCCTCAAGGAAGGACTATGAACACGGGTATTAATCTCACATTGACGGGTTACACCCATTTTGTGGACGGAAAAAAGAAGTTTTTTCGTGAATTCTTTTTGGGAAATGGGTGCAGGTCTTTAACTTTTTTTTCATATTGAAGGGTATCGTTTGAAGTATCTTTGACAATGGATGGTAATTATTCGGAAAATGACCCCCACCTCCGAGGGGGGGGGGGGGGGGCGTTAATAGATTTTGACCCCCTGAACACGATGGTGAAGAGAAATCGCGGCGGTCACCGTCCCATAAAAAGTTATGGGGTTTTGAAGTTCCAGTAGTCGCTACTGGAGTGGGTGGCTACTGGACCACGGTGTGGTCCGCGAGGTCCCCCCCCCCCCGCGGGGCGGAAGGCGCAGAGCCTCTCCCACGGAGGGTCGGGCTTGTTTGGACTTGTTTGGGTTTGCTTGGGTGCTACCGGATAATAATGACTCCCCCAATTTTCAACGGACCGATTCGACATTTTCAGAGAATATTTTTGAATGGTTATATTATAAGAATCCGTCGAAAACGAAAAATGGGTTTTTTTATAAATTCCAACCAGGTGTAACCCCTTAAGAATGAGTTAAATCGTAAATGCGTATGTGGAGTTTCGCAGAAATCGTATGAAAGTCTACTAAAAAATCGTTTGGTTTCTCCATTCTCAGCGTGAGGCTTGCTCGACTCTGAATGTTAGACACTTTTTAGACAAATTCGCAATTTTGTGAGCCCAGGAGCACTGCCATGGTTTTCACTAACTTGAATGTGAAAGATGAATACTGGGTCAGCTGTGCAAAGAATTTCTTTCCGGCACCTCCATGCACACTATATTAGAAGTATGAAGGTGAACTAAAGGACCAGATGAGCAGCTGAATATTTGGTTTTTCAAACTTTCGCCCGATCGATTGTTTCGGGGAAAAAGAGAAAAACGATCTTTTGCGCTGTTAAGGAGGTACGATAATTTCTACGAATCCAACTTTGGATTTGAAATTTTTACCTGATTCTGACGAATACTTTATGCGCTTATGGCCGAAATTTGCGCTGTTTTGACTGTTTAGCTTTCTTGCAATAAAACTGCAAAGTCGAGCACTTTGAGTTACCGAAGCACGTCGTCTTATGGAGACGGTCAACCGGAAGTGCGGTGATTGTGGTTTTTCTGCTCACGTATCCAACTAAACCCGTTGGAAAACTGAAATTCGATAGATTAGATATAATAGATATTGTCAAAAATAAGAAAATCAATCTTCACCGTGTAGTTAAAGCACTGCATTACAAGAAAGTTTCAATTTCCGGTTGAAAATGGTCAGAACGACAAAACAGCACCCACAGACTTAGCAACGTCGCGAGTAACAGCTGATGCGTTTGGGGAACATAACCAGCTTTGTTTTGAAATTAATTTGAATAGAAGCCGCCGCAAAATATGCAAACAACAATTTATGGAGATTTATCATTTATCACGTAACAATAATACGTATAATTATATTCTGCCTATCGTGTTAATTCCGCTAAGGTAATTCAAGCCTATTTTAATAGGTTTCCGGCTGAATTTTTTTTGTCTTTTTAGTCCATTTTTATGGTGGATATGTTAATATTATTATTACGAAGATTACTACTGAGTCGTTGGCAATCTAATTTTTCAGTTTTTATTCACGTGCAATAAATTCATCATTTACCACAACATTTGGCACGCTATAATCGATAATAGGAATAATCAACATAAGTAAACATCGATCAAAGCAGCTGTGGGTAAAATAAATTTAGACTCTTTTCTGACCCCGTGGAAGTGACCGTACCTCCTTAAGGGTGGAGATACCTTTAGGCCAGGAAAAAATGGCTCATTTTCATGATTTTTTGTTAACAGGAAAGTTTACTTCATAATTTTTAAAGCTTACAAGGGGAGGCCGTCAATTGTCGAATGCAGATTACCCAATAAACTACGCAAATAAAATTTCAAGGAGTGCGTGACACAACGAGCAAGCTCTCTGCTTCATAAGCTCGTCGTCGCTGGTTCGAATCTCGCTGCTGGAAACTTTTATTTATCTCTATTCAAATGTGTACACAGATCATTCCCGGCAATCAGTTTCAACAATTATGCATATAATAAGTTTTGTAAATGCCGTTCGTTGTGGAAAAACCGACCCTTTCGAACTTCATTATGTTATTTGCAAACAAAGTTATATTTCAAAAGTAGAAATACTTGCTGCGGCAGGTACGAAATACACTCCATTAGTTTGAAAGCCATGGGAAAGTTTCAGAAAGTGGGAAAATGAGTTTTTACAAAAACGTTTACAAAAAAATTCCGGTTTCATACTTCTACACCTGGTAAATACATACCCCATGGCCTCGCCATACATCAAACTTATTAGGTTGATGCCCGTACGACGCCCGTACGACGCCCGATGATCCATACACAAACGAAACAGATAATACTGTTTTCAGGAATTTTTCTGTCTTTCTTTAGGTCCTCAATCTACGTCGAGCCATCAACCTTTCGCACCAATGGTCTATTCGTGCCCCACGCCGTCGCTCTATATGCCTCAACAGTTTCAGTACTCCCCGATGTCGGTAAGTGCTTCTCATAAGACCGTTACATATTCAGAAATTAGATGCAACGGCAATTTTAATGCTACGTACTGAAAAACAGCGATCGTATCAAAGGTACTGAGAACATTGAGTACTAAGAACATTGAGAACTGCGGAAATGTGTTAAGAAACATTTGTTTACCAAATAAATATTCTGTCAAGATATCAACAAGCCTTTTGTTGAAATAAATTTTGTTCCGTGAGAAAAAAGACGATTCAAAAAGATTCATGCTCATTTTTTAAAGTTATTCTGACCCAATGTATGAAAGCTTAGTAGTCAGGCGATGATGTGAAGGACAAAGTCTAAACATACCGATGGGTGTGCGCTCGTTTGTTCACTAATTGGTGCTATAGATGAAAAACGCCGTAGAGAATACAATATAAAAAAGGCAATCTTCAAATTCGAGAAGAAACAAACAACTTTCAAATTTTTATTGAGAGAAACTACCCGCGAATAGAACATTTTACGTGTAACAACATTTTTTGAAATATAACTGCGAATTGTGCAAGTCATGCAAATGACCAAAATGTGAAACGGTACGTTTTTTTTGTAAAGATACTATTTTATTAATTGATGATTTATATCGAATCACAAAGAATAGATAAGAAAAATTCCAAAGAAATAATTGCAACGAGAATCTACTTTTTCCGAATGCGATTACTATGAATTCGTAACATTTTACGGTAAAGGCGATCCAGTTGCCGAAGGCCTGCTTTCCACGCAACTTATTGTTAAAATTAAATAGTCGGTGCCATAGTTTTATACAATCAGTGTCAGCAAAGGACTATATCGATAAATGGCACTTCAATAAATCGCTGACCCCAGCTGCACGGTGTCAATGTTAATGTACGGAACATACGAAAATAAAGTCCCATATTCGTTCTAACAAAGATATCTTCAAAATGAAGCTTTAGTAGGCCCGAGCAATATTTCGAATTGCGTTCATGATAATTCTTTAATTCATTTTTTTTTACCACTTTTATAATATCTTTGCTATATCTAAAACTGCCAATGCTACCGTGCAGTGAGTTTAATAATTTAGCTTCTAGATGTTAGAAAGTGTCACGAATCCGTTCAGCTGTGCATAATCCCGAGAAAAACCTTTAAGACGGAATGACACCTCATCGCGGTCGGTATGGTAGAACAGAATTATAGATACCCAAAAATCTCTGGAACGGCTCTTCAGATTCCGTCGAAACTTTGCCAAACGACGTCAAATAGATAGTCGAATAGCTGTCTGCCCCTCAAATTTCCTGAATGTGAGAAAAAAAACGTAGATTGGCTTATCATGCGGAACTCGAGACCGAAAAGATGAAAAATCAGATGTTTGGCTAATGTCACGACTTAGAGAAAAGTTAGACCGGGTAGCCACATAAAAAATGAACAATTTGAGCTCTCAATCACTGCACTTCGTTGCATATCTTAGGAGAAAAGTGGTAATCTAGATTTGTCGTGTAATTGTTGATAATTGCGAGCAAATGTCGCCCGAACTTCGATGTGCTCAGTTCACGAGAATTCCGCGCGCGGCGCTCGCCGCGTGGTCTGCAGACGACGCGCATCGAGGCCCGTGGCAGCGCCAATAACGTCTCTCCACACCTTGGTGTAGACGCGCACCGACACGCACGCACACATGCGTTGCGGAGCGTGTCGAGGCCCGTGGAAGGCGAGACGCAATGTCTCCGCGCGCGTCGGCGACGAACGCGCGCGGTGACATCCGCCGGTGGGGCGCAGAAGCTCAATTGAGTTCTGCCCTACCGGTCGGAAGCCGGGGCTGCATCGAAGTTTCGCATCGGGTGTCATTCCGTCTTAATGACAATCCGAAATACAGAAATGCACTATTTTTTTACAAAATTTGGTTTCGTGCTATCTTTACTACCGAAGCATTTACGTTCACTATAGACTAACCAAAAATTGTACAGGGTGTCCAATAGGAAGTTGCTGAAACTAATCGACTGTCATTTTAAAACACGTGCACAGACTCAGAAAAGCCAAATGGCTTTAAATAGAGGAAACTCTGCAGTTTTAACCGCACATAAATAAAACCCAGTCAAATATTTTTTATGTCAATTTATTACATCTTATAAAAATAACGAAAAAGTACAGTGATTAATGATAGAGATTTTCGAAGTGCGAACCGTTAGATTGTGCACAAAAATCAATTCTCTTTTGAAAACTGTGAAAAACTGTGTCCAACATATCGTTCGTAATGCCGCGAACCACTTCCTGGATGGCCGCGATCAGTTCTTCTACTGTGCTGGGATTTTTAGCGTAACAATGATCTTTAATGTAATCCCACAAGAAAAACTCACAAGGGTTCAGGTCCGGTGAGTACGGAGGCTATTTTAGTCCGCTTTGAGCAAATTTAGGGTACCCCAGACCGATTACTCGAGTCCCATATACGCGATGAACAGCTTCAAACACCTCATGAGTCCGGTGCGGCGTCGCTCCATCTTGCATGAAGTAAACATTTTTAACCAGTCCTCTCTTTTTTGCATAAGGGAAGAATTTCGTTTCCAAAAGCTGTTTGTAACTCTGTCCTGTTACCGTAGATTCCAAGAATTGCAAATAAATTCCTTTTACTGAAGTCGCTGCCCATGCCGTTACTTTCTGTGGATGAAGGGACTTCGCTAGCGATATGTTGGGATTTTCCGTTCCTCAAAACTGCTAATTTTGCTTGTTCACGTACCCATTCATCCAAAAATGTGCTTCATCGGAATAAATAATCAATTTCTCATTAAGTTCTTCGGCTTCAAACATTCCCGTTATAGTGTTACAAAATTCGATGCGTTTCGTCATGGCATGTTCAGTTAACAATTGATGAGTGCTTATTTTATACGGATGAAACTTTAAAAAATATTTCAAAATGTTGTGTAATGATGATTTGGTTATTTTTAATGCTTGAGCAGCTTTCCGAATCGAATCCTTTGGATTTTGTTTGAAATAATTCTCAACTTCGTTGATCTTCTCTGGTGTAGTCACCGTAACAGATGGACCTGGCAACTCGTGTCTACGGTCCTGGAGTGTACCATACTTCACGAAGTTATCGATTATCCGACAAAAATGACCGTAAAATTACTTCAATGCAGTTTAATTGAATTGAAACACAAGTTGTGTGATAGATGAATATGAATAAACATTAAATTCTTACCTTTTCAGAGTGTTTTCGCTGGCAACTCTATGAGTTCCAAACTTAGTACGAAACCCTCATACGCATTACTATACATTTTTCCCCTCGAGAAGAAGCACTCAATAAGATATACTTTTTCTTCCGTGGTGAGCTCACTTATTTTGACGCGCGCGCACTTGCTTCAACCACGGCTGGAATAAAACTGCGGGCTTCAGGTATGCGCCTTAGAAAAAGGGACTCCTATTGAATTCATGGAGGGAAGAGACACTTATTTAGTTTTAGGAACTTCCTATTGGACACCCTGTACATCTCCTGAGAAGCAGAAGTAGCCATTAAACAGTGATTACATATAATGCATGGAATCAAGGAGCACGCATGGTTTGTTTACTTTAAACCATAAGTGACTAGTGATTGTTTTATTCAGCCATTGGGAATTTGATCGCGAATATCGTTCAATTTGTGCAAGACGTGAATGTGAAGCAATATGTAACACAATCGACGGGAGGCGATACAATTCCACTCTCTCTAGAACCAATAACGATTTTGATGATCCTTCATTCTCGTCCTCTAACCATATTAACAGATCAACCATCGAGCTTGCTCCTCCTCCTACGAACGTGACTCGACCTACTTCATCTTCCTTTACTCTAGCGTTCATTGCTCTGAGACCCAACTCGTCATAACAATTCAGAAGTTTCTTTCCTTCTGCATATACTACTTTATCCTCTGAGTTTCTTATCCATTTTCCACAGCCCGATTTTTCACACTCTTAGGTTCGACTTTTTTCCCAATTCTAGTGGTTCAATCTAGTTTTAATTGATCCATCTATCTGATCTATGTCTTCTACACATTGTCTCGGGATCTCCTAGATGACTTTGAAACCCACGGAGTTATACACCTCTATTATCCATAACCATTTTTCTCCTTCTTTTCTCGATCTTAATTATTGTTCGAAATTTTCACTCTTCCAGATGATATTGTTCTCTGAAATTTTTCTGTACTCCTATCGAATGATAGGAGTACCCACTTTCTCTACCCCTCCCTCTTTTTCTTTCTTCCGCTTTTTAATACTATGCGAATCCCTTTGCTATTTTATTCAGTGATTGTTTCTCCTAATCGTAAGCCACCACTTTCAATGCATTAGGGTAAAAAAGACTTACCCCTGCCTTTTTGCGCTTTCTGTTTTGCCGAGCGGTTTCCCGCGTCGGTGCTCAAACAAAGTTGAATCGTCGAACAAATTTATACTAGTCAATAGGTAAATTATTTTAGATTGTTGTATTAATGCATTTCGACATAACAATAATTACTTAATATACTCAATGTTCTTAGTGCTATCTTCAGATTATCGATTTGGATCTTCGAATTTGCATCATATGGCTGTTCTAAATTTGACACCGCATCTAATTCGTGGATGTAACTGTATACACTAATTCTTATGCAATAGAGGTACACAAAATGCAAAGAAACTTGTGTATGTGTCGGTTATGGTGCTTGGCAGACAAACGGTTTGATGGGAGAGGTTATACCACCAGCATTTGTGCCCAATCATCAGCAAATGCTCACTTACGTACTTCACGGTGCCATACATTATTGAAGTCTAAAGGTACATGACTCAGTTTGCCCAAGCCTCCTTGCATGCTGTTATTTCGAAATGTTTACTCTGATGTTATCAATCGTTTCATTTATTGGCGTTACCATGTTGCTTTTCGATTTTTGCATTGACATGAATAGCAGCTTTCCGAATGCATGTGTCTTTTTCGATTTCGGCTAAAACCAGCACGAAGGTTCGGAATTTACTGACGCAGCATACAGATACGACGAAATTCTTTACGCAATCATTTAATTCGAGCTTGATATACTTTCTGCAAAGCAAGATTTGATGTATTAGCAAGAGTGGAATTCGTGACAAGTCCTTTGTATGACTCGCGACACTATTTATGTTTCGCGCGTGGTGTTGTTAGTGCGTTATCATCTCTTCTGAAAAGTATCTTGTATCAACGAGAGGTCAGCAACAAGGATTAATTTGGCTCTACCTTAAAAAGCCGCATATTCTGCTATAAAATAACGTATATGTCAACGGCACTATCTGCTTGCGAGCGAGAGCATCCAAACGCGTTAAAAAAGAAGTTGCGTTACAAGTTGTGGAGTGACATCTTCAATAGAATTATCAAAATAATAAAATAAATAACAGAACATATAATTAGTACAAAATAAAAACCATTGTATATGTCAGGAGAATGCAAAGCTTGAGTGGAATAATTAAGCTTGCATTTTCTCTATTTCATTTTGAAAGTACTACTTCCTCTTGAATTCGAAATTTATCTACATTACGAATGTCGCAACAAAAATATGCGGGGAAAACATTCTACCGTAGGACGTTCACATAGAGGTTTTATTTTCGGTCTATTCGGAAGTAAACCCACCCATTCGCAGGAATGCTGAGAGAAGTTGAAACACTTACTCGTGACAGCCAGAAGTCATGTCGCCGCGATGACATTAGACGAGTCATGCCTGAGGCTCTTGACGACGAAGTGGCTACCGGCTCGCGCGAACGGCTGGCCTCGCGGAGTCCCGCAAAAGGCCGACCGTGAAATGACGGCCTCGAGTGGGACCTCCGCGAACTACGGACTTTTCTAAACAGATATATACGATCTCTTTAACTGTCCGCTGCTTCTTTTCGATCGAAATTCATACAATCATTCCACCGTAAGCAAAGTGACGTGCGGGCGCGTCACTCCAACGGCCGTCCTGATACTACGTGAATATTTTTGGGCTTTGTCTACTACTTAAACCACCTGTGGTTTCAATGGGTCGCTTAGAATATCTTAGAATTTGCGGGCAAGTTGGTGCCTTCATTATTCCGAGAGGTACAGTTATGAAAGCAGCGAGCCGCACACTTGAAGGTGACTGGAAGTGCACTATGAGATGCTCAGCTGCAGTCCACGAAATAAGCACTTAAATGTTTTCCCCTGATAAATCTTACTGTACCTGATTTTTAAGACCCCAAGCCATCATTGACGTTTAACAATGCAGAATTGTCGCAATATTCTAGAATGGCATTGTCGCTTAATCTAACAATGATAAGAGGTAAACATTATGATTTTAAGAAGTTGGGGGGGGGGGGGGCGTGCGAGATACCTTTAGGCGAGCAAAAATAGCTGATTTCCATGACTGCTTTTGAAAGGAAAGATTCCTTCTCCATTTTTTAGACTTAAGGTATGCTTTATTACTACTTTTTGGCTGCTATATGATATTTTTTCATTAATCGTTAAAAATCGCGAAGGTATGGCACTGTTTTCTAACCAGGTTGCGCGGTTGTTAGACGGCGTAAAAAACCTACGAAGATTATTCTTTTATTAACACTTATACGCAGAATATAAACCAAGAAAAAGTGAGAAATGTTGAAAATGGATAAAATGGTACGCTTTAATACAAAAAAGATCGAATTTTCCGTACAAAGGGCTACATTTTGCGATGAAAAAATACTTTTTAACATTTTCTATAACATTTAGGGTCATGTTTTACAAAACAAGGTTAGAAAGTTTTATACCAATTTCAGTCAGAATCGGCAGATTAGTTTTTCAGCTATACGTCACGGCAGTTTTGGAAATGCAGTTTAGAAGACCGTGGCATACCTCCGCTATTTTCAAAGATTAATAAATTTGAAAAATACCATGTAACAGACCGAAGTAGTAATAAAACTTACCCTAAGTTTAAAAAACGGTGAAGCAATCTTTCCTTTTAAAAAACAATTATGAAAATCACCAACTTTTTTCCTCCGCTAAAGATATCTCGCCTCTTAAGCCACGTTGCTGATTGTCAAAGAAACACCGTTAATGCAATTAATACAATTTACATGCAATGAGTAAATAATGAATTGTTTGTGTTGGTCACCAGCAGTACGAGCCATATTACGCAACAGCGTCTGCCGGAAGTGGTCTGTCGCAGTACTCATTATACGCGACATCCTCCGGCACAAATTCACACGAGCAACTACAATCACAGCAGGTTCAGAGCAATGGGTGCGCTGCCGGGAATGCTGTAGCAAGTAATGCCAGCGCTGGAGGTGCAAATGGAACGAACGTATCACATTCGCCGGCTCTCACATCTTTAGTACCACCGTCAAGTCACTTTTACGCTTCTTCCGCTCTGCCCCCGTCGTCGCGCCATCATCAACCGCTGTTGGTATCAGGGCCCGTGGCGCCACCTCCACAGCTGGATCAACTTTACTATTCATTCGCAGCACCAGGCCCGCCGCAAGCGCCGCCACAAACTATAAGCATTGGTGATCAGCAGCTTCTTCTGTATACGAACGATCCTACCAATTGCCAGCAGCTAGCTGCGCCGCTGGATAGTCAAGCTTCCGCTCAAGAGGTAAAATAACTTCTATTAGTATTCAGTAATGTACTAAACTCTTGCATTGCTACAGTGCGGTCTGTGATATCACGTACACAAAGCTCGAATTCTCGAAGAAAAAAGAGATTTTCATTATATGGAGTATCTGGCCCACTCTATTTGTATATTTTCTTAGGAGAGCCTTGAACATGCACTCATCCAAAGTAAGATGCAAACTGCATAAAGGTGAGTTGTCAATGTTCAATATATTGCCATAAGCGAGCCCCGCAGTACAAAAATTTCGTAGTGAAATCATTTATCGACCAACAGACACGTGCAGTATCCCTAAACGGAAGAGCGCATTCTGTACCTATATCACAATTGAATCCAGACTGCCCTATTTTTATTATAAATGAGTCGTCGACCCCTTGAGCGGCAGGACAAATGTTACGATGAGTTCCCCAAACGCGGAAAAAAAAGTATTCGGTTTTTCACGAAATTTGGTACCCCGGGGTTTTCGACGTCACTGATTACGAATCTGCCCTCAAAATGCATAAATTCAAAATGGCGGATCCAATATGGCGGACGAAAGTGCAAAAGTTGACTTGAATCGAATGAAACTTGGCACTCGGGGGTTCTCGCGGTCGGTGATTACGAATCTGCCCTCAAAATGCACAAATTCAAAATGGCGGACCCAATTCCCGGACCAAAATGCAAAAATTGAATTGAATCGGATGAAACTTGGTACTTGAGGGTTTTCGCGGACGCTGATTACGAATCTGCTCTCAAAATGCAGAAATTCAAAATGGCGGATGCAATATGGCGGACCAAAATGCAAAAATTAGTTCGAATCGAATGAGATTCGGTACTCGGGGGTTTTCGTGGTCGCTGATTACGAAGCTGGCGTCAGAAGTAATAAATTTAAATTTTTCGATAAAACTTGGTGGACTTAAAAAAACAAAAAAAAATTTTTTTAAACCAGGATTATCGAAAAAAAGTGTAAAAGAGTGAAAAGCCCTACGAATGCAGTCTCCTCGTGGCACACTCTGCGGATGTAGATCTAACTTCACCAGCTAATGCACGGGGCAATTTTCACTAATATTTATACTAAATAGTAAATATAAGTGTGAAAAAAGAAAGTCTCAATCCAATCATTTTACGTTTTGAATTCGTGTGCGCGATATAGGTTCAACTATTTTGAATTTCTGTACTTTGACGGCTGATTCGTAAGCCGCGACTTCGAAAACCCCGGGGTACCAACTTTCGTGAAAATCGATCGACCCAATCACGAAATAATCGATGTGCGCCACATGGCGTCGATGCCGCTTCGGGCACGGAAAAAATGCGCGCCATATGGCGTCAATGCCGCTTAAAGGGTTAACGGCTTTGCGGTCAGGGTATCCGTATTTCCAAACAAGGTTTTGAAAAAAATCGCTAATCGACAATAGCAGGACGCATATTAAAGATGAATAGTTAAATCAATAATAAAAGGTATCGTTGATTTTTTAGGTTAACGTGTTTCAGTATAAAATAGAACTTTCTCCTCGTGTCACCGTGATCGAATTTTGAAAGAACAGTATTTTCTTGTGAATAGTCTTTCGATACAATAAGAAGTATATTCAGGTCTTGTAGATAAAATAAAAAGGACAATAAAAAGATAAAGATACGATAAAACGTACATTAAGGTCCTTCGGACCGCTAAAGCTTAATTGTTTGTTAGTTTCTGACAACAGCTTCGTTCGTTCATTTGTTAAATGTGGAAGTCATTTGATTTGCTCGACCGAAAATCCAAAAAACAATATAAGCTCTGACAAAGTGTTTAAAAGTATTAACCTAAAAAAGTCCGATAAAAAATGCAGTGTCATATCAGGTGTACGAATTAATTCGGTGCCCTTTATAAATGTTGCGTGTTAACTCCAAAGGCAACGAATTAATTTGTACACCTTATGACAACGCGAGCATCTTCGTATCTGATTATTTTCGCGTTTGAAGTAACTTTAGCCAAAGGAAAGATTTTGGTATGAGTCTATGAAATTCTACGTAGTAATACACGTGTATTGGATCAATTTCAAACAAATTGGATATTAACGAAGATATAATTATTCGAATTCCTTTCACTCAACATAGAATCATGTAGGGAAAATGAGACGTTGCCTATGAGCCTACGCGTAAATGCTAGCTTCATATTTTTTTCAAGGTCGATTTGTTAATTACACGGGATGTCGTTCGAGTCAACCAATCAATCACGGTACTAACCCAATCACGGTACTAACCTCAATACATAGCCATAAGAAAACCGAGCGAATAAATAACCCAAACAAACATAAGCAGAGTTCAGCAGCCCAAGTCATTGAGAACCAAAAACGTAACCATAAAGTGGAGCATCATTCATAAGTTATTTTTCTTGCAAATACAATTGCAATTTTTTGACAAGTTACTTTTTTCTCCAGCGCAGTTGCATTTACAAGCCACAAAGAGTAATATTGTTTGCATATGAGGAAGCAAAATAATCAATTTCGCTCGAGGCTGTTTCGTATTTCGCCGTAAACATATTCATATACGCATGTATGACTGCATATGACCATCAAAAGATTCGTTAGGATTCCGCCAAATCCGCGCTATAAACTTATGAAGCTTACCAATAACTCGTTGCGCCGCTCTCGTGGCCATAAGTTGTACTTTCGTTTGGACGTGAACGGACAACCCCCTACCACGTTCGTTGCAAGACCTGTATGTAAGACCGTGGTTATAACGCTATGGCGTTCACAAAATTTAAGACAACGTGGAAGAATGGTCAATTCTTATCATGATTTGGTTTTTCACAATAAATGATCACATTCCTTTATGGTAGGATGCTCATCATTTTGTATAAAGTCTGTAGAAACGTATGGTCATGATATTTCGATTGATTTGAAAAACTCTGTGAATAAAAAACATATACCAACGTGGATCAAGTTCTATAGTAAAACACGGCTGGCCGGCGGCTTGGAGCCGAAAAAGTTTGGGTATGAGAAAAAATTGGGATCCCATCAGTAAGATGACATTCGTATACGTGTATACAAGGAAACGCGACGCCCGCAACATCTTACCGTTGGGGTGGACATGTTTCTTGTCCTTCAACTTTTGAGGCTTCAAGCAAAGGTACAGGCCTCGTTCTTCAAGGAGTTTTCTAAAATAGGAAACTCGTTGTCGATAACGCCACTTGCTGATCGGAAGAGAAAACGCAATAAAACTTCGAAGTTAATTTTTTTCAAAGTTAAAGTTTTTAGTCAAAGTTTTTTAACTACGGACATAGTTTCGAAGTTGAAAAAAGCCATGCTCTTCTGGTGCAGCAGGATGAAAAACGCATTCAATTCATTAGTAAACAAAGATAACGAATGGAATACTAACCATAGCGCACTATTTTTTATCGAGAAGGCTTTTAATGGGCAAGAGAATGGATCGAAGAATGTTGGATCCATACGAATAAGAGGTGTCTGTTTCTATTGACTACTTTCATCATTTCTGCCTTCTACCAAATCGGGGGTCTATATGGTTCAAACATTTCCGAGACATAATTGCTTGTAGCACTATGAGCAAAGAACTGACTCGTTAATGGTTGAATTTGAACAACTTTTGCAACATCTTTAATGTTTAATTGTCTTTTTACTATCTGTTCGGGAGTAGTTTTTCTTTAATATCTGTTTTTGACACCGCGGTGTATGTATTCGAGTTTAACTTGAAGTAACTGCCATATACGTAAAGTTTTTTTTTTAAAAAAAGGTATAGAACTCGGTTGTATGGGAATTAAGGGGGGAAAACCTTTGGTCAAACAAAAACTTTGTCGGAGTAGTAACCTCTAAGCGTCGTTACGCCAAATTACCCTTATGGTGCAGACCGACGTCAAGCGTACACGAATCACATTCACGTTTCAAAACTTTTGCTATCATATTTTTAAGATTTTACATTCGATGACAACAAAAAAATTAACAGTTTCGAAGGATTTAAGGGTAATGCGCCCTTCAGTACATGCAGAATACAATTTCTCAATGATATTTAGTCGCGAAGTGGAAAATAATTTACATGTTAGTAGAGGTTTTTCGTCATTGTGCAACTTAGGCTGCCCAAATCTAGTAAACGCGAAACAGTGTATTCACAGACTGCACTGTATAATGAAGGAGGAATGGAATTTCGTTCTTTTCTTTCAAACCGTCTGTTTTGGACAGCATTGAGAAGCTACTCGAAATTTATAAGCTTGAATTTAATCGATCTCGGCATTTTTTCTGCGATTATTGGCTAATAAGTCTCGTAAAACGCGCCATGAGAATTATTCGGAAACCTCAATAGCTGGATTGTGCAGTGTATGAGCTGGATGTGGGAGGACTTCCATTTCTACCAACTCTAAAACCGAGTTATTATCAGCCCCCTGGCACTGCTGGGTCTACCGTGTCTCGTTATTGTCGCCACGTAAACTAACCCACCATGCGGCGCTAGTAGTCACCAGCATGACCCCCACTCCAGTCGCGCGGCGTCTGCATAATTTGCATTCGACGCGTCTGGAAAATTCATTGTTTAGAATAGAATTTAAAAGTATATGTGTATATAGGAAGGGATGCAATATTTACACTTGTTGCAATATTATGCATGTAAAAATATTTATTGAACGAAATAAACAGATAACATTAATATTTTTTACATAATGGATTAGTATCGTTGTACAATGTTTTGCGATTTTTTTCTTGTCGAGATTGCTTTTTTTTGTTCTGCGCTGAGACGTGCAGAATATTGCTGCATCCGCATCAATACGTAATATTGTATTATGTGTAAAAGAACACTATCGGCGTGTTCTATACACGGAAAAGAGAATTTTTCATAGTTATACACGTCGTCCAATATAGACTAGAAAACACGCGTTGAATTGCGATGAGCCACAAATCGCTCTTCTAACGTGATAAAATAATTACGATTTTACCACACTACGATTTTTTTTATTCGAGAACAATGACAGATCGAGAAAAAATGACGAAATAATACGGAGAGGTGCTTTGCGGAGTGGGGGTCATGCGGGTGACTACTAGCGCCGCATGGTGGGTTAGTTACGTGGCGACAATACGGGGACACGTTACTGTTAAGAGAATTTATCCCAGTGTCAGCCCCCTGGTTATTATATACGTTTTTGGATACCATATAGACGAGAACAATGGCCCATTTTTGGAGATAAATTATTAACATTGACATCAATCAAAAAATGACGCTGTACTCCACACTACACTGAGCGAATAGTGAATTAATCCCTTTGTAAACATCTGACATCCTTAGGAACAGCAAAGATATTAATGATGCGTACCGGGTATGAGAGGAAAGAAAGTACTATGTTAAAAATTATTGAAATCGCACAAAGTTGATTAACATACATTTAAAAAAAAGACACTAGATCGAATTCGAGAAATTTTCTTGGTTATAAATAAAGCAATATCTACTTGGAAGGAACATCACTTTGGTGTCCGCCTCCGATTTTGTTGAAACTTTTTTATGTGGAAGAGTATCCAAAACTAAGAGACACGTAATTTTTTTTTATCGGCGAAAAACAATTTTAAGGGGTGAAACGCACTCTCGAAAATAGGGGTGTTTTTCCTCGATAACGTTATCGTTCTCATCTCCAATGTAAAGTTCACGAAAAAATAAACATTGTTGCAATTTGAATTTTTTTTATATCTCGTACCGTTAAAACGTCATCCACGATAAAAGAAAAACATCCCCATTTTTGAGGGTGCGTTTCACCCCTTAAAACCGTTCTTCCGACGATAAAAAAAATACGTGTCTCTTAGTTTTTGATACTCTTCCACATAAAAAAGTTTCAACAAAATCGGAGGAGGACACCAAAGTGACGTTCCTAGTTAGTCTCTCATTGTCTCAATGCGTCAATGTTTCAAGAGTGTAATGAAACGTTTTTCGTTTCGTTGGTATTACCACAAGATAATTAAATGCAAATCCATACGGTGAAACTCTGAGGCCTTCTGTAATCTCAACTGACGGTATTGTGAATAACACAAAATCATTCTGACAAAGTATACTTGTTTCGAGAGTACGCCAAGATAATCTGCTTAGGCAAACTAGGTGACGTTTATAGACACTCCACTGCCCTGTACGTAGGCACTAGGACTATCTATCCTAGGCACACTCAGAACTCTCTCGTGACGACAACTGTACCGAAAAATAGCTCTCTATGAACAGATCTTTCGCGAAAGTAACTCTACCAAAAGCAGCTGTCCTGAAAGACAACCAGAAAACAGCTGTGTCAAAAAATAGTCTGCACTTGTTCGAAGGACAATGAAGGTCGCATTTTGAATTAGAACTCGTTTAGGTTTTTTAGGTTTTTCGCAATAAAACTGCAAAGTCGAGCACTGTGAGTTACCGAAGCACGTCGTCTTATGGAGACGGTCAACCGGAAGTGCGGTGATCGTGGTTTTTCTGCTCACGTATCCAACTAAACCCGTTGGAAAACGGAAATTCGATAGATCAGATATAATAGATATCGTAAAAAATAAGACAATCAATCTTCACCGTGTAGTTAAAGCACTACGTTACAAGAAAGTTTCAATTTCCGGTTGAAAACGGTCAGAACGACGAAATAGCACCCACAGACTTAGCAACGTCGCGAGTAACAGCTGATGCGTTTGGCGAACATAACCCAGCTTTGTTTTGAAATTAATTGGAATAGAAGCCGCCACAAAATATGCAAACAACAATTTATGGAGTTTTATCATTTATCACGTACCAATAATATGTACAATTGTATTCTGCCTATCGTGTTTATTCCGCTGAGGTAATTCAAGCCTATTTTAAAAGGTTTCCGGCTGATTTTTTTGTCTTCTTAGTCCGTTTTTATGGTGGATATGTTAATATTATTATTACGAAGATTACTACCGAGTCGTTGACAATCTAATTTTTCAGTTTTTATTCACGTGCAATAAATTCATCATTTACCACAAAATTTGGCACACTATAATCGATAATACGAATAATCAACATAAGTAAACATCGATCAGAGCAGCTGTGGGTAAAATAAATTTAGACTCTTTTTTGACCCCGTGGAAGTGATCGTACCTCCTTAAGGTAAAAAAAGTGCCATCTGTCCGTACGAAAGTGTAAAACATCTAGAGACACGTACAGCCTAACAGCGGGTTTCAATACACCCACCGTACTTGTATATTTTTATGGGTAGGTCTGTCTTTCAGAGAGATGTTCACTTGGAGGGTTCTTCATCGGTGGCGTTGTTCCCGGACGCTTTTTTCGTAAACATATTCGCGGTGCATGGTAGAGTTAGCATGCGCCAGGTTTTCATTCAGTCTTGACTCAGAATATGAGTCTTCTTTCGAAGACTCATATACGAGAAGAGTTTTTGTGCGAGCTTGTCCTTTCCGACAGTTGTTTCGACGGATTTATTCACGGAGTGCTATTTTCTGGTAGGGTTGTCTTTCGAAGAGTTTCATCCGGGGGAGCTGTCAATGTGCTCTCTTTCTGAACTAATTTATCTAAGCGAACCCACCGTCGAGCTCTCATACATTTTTTGTTTTGTGATGCAAATGATTTTTAACGTCGTGAAGACTGGTTCAGTCTTGCGAGGAAGATGGAAAGGTACCAAATAGATCTCTCAATGACACTGCACTAGATATAACACATGGTCATCAACCGGTCAATATTGCCAGAATGAAATCTTGCTTTAAAAAAACAGCTAATGAACCATTCGTTCGATTCATGATTTTCACAAATACCATGTGAGAAAACCCAGTAATCGAGGCTAAATAAGTAAATCGAAATAGGTCTTGAAATCATAAAATTCGAACGAAAAACCACAAAAGAAAAACAACACTCGTAGGATGGACGTTTGACATCGAGTCACTTGGACCGACCCCGCCATCACCAACATCATCGTGCCACTCAGCAACGAAAAGAACCAGATGCTCGAATGCGGCGGTCATCGGCTGGTACGTTCATGTCCTCGGTGCACATGAAGTATCCGCTAATGTCCGCCGGCTACAGCAGCCCCTATCCGATAGAATTGCATTATCCGCAACAACGGTGGCCGCCACACATTCAGATACAATACGAGTCTCAAAGCAGCTGGAAGGATGCTCCAAAGTCTAGTAACAATTCGACGATCCAACTGACGAAACTTGCCGATACTGGAAGTTGCAGCTCAAAATCAATTTCGACCGGGACGACGTTTCTGCTACCAACGAGTGTAGATTCAGCACATGGAACAGCTCATTTCGTAGTTCCTTCTTCAACCGCCGACCCAAAGCTTTTTCCGATATCCGGCGGAAGTCACGATGCATTGGCAACGATACGTCAGATCCAATTTCCCTACGCAAAGCCAGGAACCTGAAACGGCAATCTCTCGTTGCGTTTGTGCTGTCGAACGAAACAGGTCGGCCATTTAGATGTGGGCGCTATTGCACATCAGATTCACACTAAAAATCGGCCACATTAAAGCAAATATAGAAATGATGGAAAACGGATTGGCACGATGACCAGAAGTCGCTACTATGGCAACAAGAGTGACGGAATGCTTCGGAGAAATACCTACCTCGGTTCGAAGATGGAAATAGTTAATATCCTCATGAAATTGTTTCGCACTGGTCTTATTCTTACCTTGATACTAAATAAGAAATCAAGGATGGTGAAGTACGATGGTAAGAATTGTAGCTCTCGTGGCAAGCCGTGTGTTCGGTCACCGTCTACGTAGTGACTCGCTCGCAGTAGGAAAAGTCAGAGCCACTCCCGAATCACACAACCAGTCGACCATCCGATCCATACACGTAACAGCTAACGCTAAACCGATAGAGAAAAGTGACGAAAATTGCGTTTTTTCTTCCCGGATAATAGCTGCTGGTCGTAATAGCATCCTGAACGTTACGAGCGGCTATAATAATAACAACGATAGTACTAACCGCAACACTAGACAATAACAATAGTAGTAGTCTACTACCGGCTCCTGATTCACCAATAATATGTCCAATTCCCAATATTTCCCCTCCCATTCCTCAGGTTCAGATCTACGCTACAGGACTGCAAGCCCAGTCCCGTTACTACCAGCAACAAGTCTCGCATCAGCAGCAACTTGTTGGACAGCGACGGCTCCCGGGAATAGGGCAGTCCATAGCACCTGGCAGAAAACTCCCTGGTTGTGGCACCCAGTCTGTGCACGGTGAACATTTACGAAGAACCAAGAGCAAGCTAAACGTCATGACGCAGGGTGGCGTTCCCTGCAAAATGCAAGATGGCCACTGTGTCGGAGGTGGAGGCGATGCTACGGGATCGAATGTAGTGAATATGTTGCCCATTACTCCACCACCGACTCCAACTACTCACAATAGTCGAGCGAACATCGATAGCGCTAACAATATCGGTAAAAACAATACCAATACCATTAATGACGCATGCCATCAAATGCAGTCCTTAAATTTATAAATCTAATCCGATTTTCAATACCAATTTCATATATATATATATATATGTATACCGATGCTATTATGGACGCGTGATGATTTTCGGATAACCGGCATAGTCGATTGAAACTTTTCATTTCGAGATGAAACTTTTGGCGGAATAAGTACACAGCGTAGATTAAAAACAGCAATAATGCTATTCGACTACACTTCAGGTGAGACGAATAAGGCGAAGCGTGTCGTGCCTCATACAGCTCGCCATCATACCAAGTTTCTTTGCTATAATAGTCCCGTCGCGCTGAATTAAAGATTTCAGATATGGGATTACGCTATCGTTGTTATCGGCTAGATTGTTCGTACATCCTGCGTCAAACTGGACACATCGCGGTGCAATAATAAGAAAGCGTTGTCATCGATATGAGTGTGTGAAGATTCCGTACCCGAATGATCTCCATTGCTTACGATCCCGTGGACTCAAAAGATCGTCTGATAAGATTACTTTTTGAATATCCAATGAAACGTGTAACGTTTGAAACGACGACTGCATGCCACATTCAACACTCTGGAATTACGTGCCAAAAAAATAATTCGCGGAACACGGAGGTTCGATGAACGATGATAATCGTCAGCATTGGACAAATAACGCGGCGTTAGCGAAATGTAGCAATGGAATAATTGTGAGGACGTGCGGAGACGACTCTATCCGTCTTCTATACATTGACTTCATAGTGCAACGCAGCAAGGAAGCTGTCAAGTGCCAGTTCAAATTTAGTCTTCATACGTCTCAAATTTAACAAACGAAAAAATCGGCACACGATTTCGTAATGCTGTTGGTCCTATGTTTTTGCAAAGGCAAACAATTTTCCGCCCGTTCCGGTATAAACCCCATGTTCATTTGGTACCATTGAGAATCGCACGTGGTAATTCGAGCGTTGAAGACGTGGAAACGATGCTAACGGTACTAATGCCAAACCTTCGACAGTATTACAGTATCACTTTAGTATACTTATATTTTTTAAAAACACATTATTCAATGGAAACGAAATTTTTCAATCGTACCGCTGTGATTATCGTATTCAGGTATATCTGATGTTGATTTTTGGCCGAATTTTGTCAAATATTTCAATGGCGTTGACCATCAACGAATTATCTTCAACGAGTTTGTTGATCGTGACGCCTGCCTTTTTCGTACACCGATGCATAAATACGAGACGTTTCGTGTTGTATGCGGAAATACAAGTGTTTACTGCAAAAAAAAAAAAATACAGTGGCATGAACAATATTAATATCACGAAAGATTATGTGGGAGTGCGTTTAAAGGAAGTGCGAGTTGTTCGTAGTGACTTGAAAACATCGATCGGCATGGTTAACATGTACACATTTTCGCAAGCCGCAAACAAGAAACGAAGAGTACGGGACACAAAAACAGCGAACGTAATATGACGAAACTGAAATTTTGCGAGAGTGTATGAAACAAAATATACGTAGGGGAAAAAAACATCATACGAACAGTACGAACACGACAAATAATTATTAATTACTCTTCGTATACCATTATGGTCATCGGTATAAACACGTTATCGTTACGTCGCTATTAATATTGTGTATATTTATATCTGCGAGCGCGCAGTTAACGATAACACGAGGGGAAGCGAAAGAAGAATATTAGAATAGGGGCGATGACGAAACAAATCTATGGGTATGAATATTATCCATGCAGCAATAGGAATGGCTGCGGTTAACAAAACAATGTAAGCTATTCCTTTCTTGGGTATGCAGTGCCTCCATCAACCACGTGTCGGTTATATTGGATACAAACGAATAAAAATATATATATACACGAGGAGGCGCTAAATAGAAAAAAAAATCTACGATAAATCGCCGGCAAAGCTAGTTAGGTTAGTCGTAAGAAAAATTAACGAGATATAAAAAAAAGGGAAGAGGCATGAATAGCAGATCGGTGTATGAATCAATCTTAACGCGAAGAGACGTAAAAGAACGTCGTAAAACGAAGATTTCCGACAAGAACACGTTGTTAATCGTACAAAAATATGTGAGCGATCTGTCGTGCGTTCAAAATCAAGTATTTACGAAGAAAAAAATACTGAACGGAAACGAGGACGACGTCGTTAGGTGGAACGTGATTTAGAAACGGTTATTCTGAATATGTATGTTATCGTTAATGGTGTTCAACTTCAAACAACAAAAAACTATCAAACGTCTACTACTAAGGAAAGAAAGGTATCATTTTGAACAGATTCAGATAGAATAGTGGAACAAGTGGTGGTGGCTTTGCTGAAAAGTAAACAGTGCGATGGAAATTAATAGGAGTAATGCCCATGAACTATAGAAAAGAAACAAGTGGAAAGCGATTTATAAGCATTTCGATGAAACTACAATCATGCTCATATGGAGATCGAGGCTCTGTAAGAACTGCTCGTTACCTGTCACTTCCCATGTATTTGTGTATGCTTTGACATTTACAGTGGGATTTAGTGTTCAAAGTGTGTTGATCGCTTACCCAAGTAGCAATTGGTTATTTTACCCTAGATGAACTCTCAATTCCTTCTTCGTAGGTCCCGTAAAATCTCTCCCACTATTCCTCATCTCTATTATTCTTTCACCGTGTAAGCGAAAGACTGCGTATACCGCGTGAAAAAACCCTTTTTTCCTTCCCCCTGTTGTTTGAATAACTCCAAAGTTCATAATTTACAATTTTATGACAATGAAATAGATTGAAATGTATCAGTAGAATAATTACGAGTACGATACGTTAAAAACTAGAGTATCGAGTACTCGAATTAAGAAGTAAATCTCCATCAAAGAAGCAAATTGAAGCATTAACGTTATATCGAATGATAAAGGTGTCGGCTGTGAGCTTCCAAGCATATAACAATAATAAATTAATCATATTACGGATACATTATTAAGCGTGATGAAACGTATAGTAGAAGGGATAAACGATATGTGGAAATGAAATAAAATTAAAATATTTGTAAATCTATACAAACACAATATGAGTGATATTAAACAACAAAAAAAACGACGGGGTAACGGCTCTACTAATTTAGACGTAAAGTTGTTGATATATTGCAAATATCGTAGCGGAGAAAAACCTGTTGAATCAATTATTACGTTTGCGTGGCGCGAAGAAAAAAAAACGTTGCATCCATGTCTCGCGAGGCGCGTAGCTTCGGTTGTTCAATTTCTTCGAGTGTATATTACATAGACGTGACAAATTCGAGAATATAAAGAATCCTCGGTAAATAAATATAGGTTTAAGGAGAATCGAACAACATGCGAGATTAATGATGTAACGAAAAAATGTCAGTAGAAATGAAGAAAAGATAGCAAAGGGTACAAGGCACCGTTTGTTAAAGGCCATATAACAAAGTTCATTCATCGATTGGTATAAGTAAACGTTGTTTTATTTATGACGTAAACACTGATAATATATTTGAAAAAGCAAATGGTGGTATCGTAGACGGTATAAAGTAGGAACGATGGGGAAAGGGCGTTGCATATATGGTAAGAGTGCCTTCTATTTGTTTCGATCGTTGAATTTGTAAGAATATGTTGAGTTATTGTTCAAGAGCCTCTAACAATCGCTATCAGCGAATTGAAACGAGATAAGAAGGCAAAAAAGAACATAATGAGTTGTTACAGGTAACTGAGAGGAAAAAAAATACATAAAATCCCAACGATGTAAACGAATATATAAAATATTATCTAGATGATGTGTATGTGTTCGAGATTGGGTACTGTTTTCAATATATCTGTTGACTGACTGGAAAATTCCAGGAGGAATATGAAAAAGTCGTTCTTGACGAGGAGAAACCTGCTTTCGAAAGCGCGTGAAGGAAATATTGCAGTGTAGTCCATTATATTCGAAAATATATACTTGTAATAGATCTAACTACACGAGACTCATGACGGGCTGTAGGCGGTATTCATAATCGAATTATGATTACTTTGAGTACCCGAAACTGATAAGTTTTCATTGATTGATAAATTTCGTTATTGAGCAAGCCCAATTTAATTGAAAAATAGACGCGGATTACCGGATGTCGGGAAATTGTTTCGAGAACGGAAACTACTGTCTACAGGAACTTCGTAACGGCTATCAAAAACTTCTACAAGCGCCGGGTGAATGTGCCAATAAAAATTATGAAGTAGACAAGAGATCCGAAGAAAAGTGGGCTAATGAAAGAGTAGGGTGACGAGAAGCAGCTGCAAAACTCAATTTTTTAAAGACGTAGTCCGGGGAACGTACATCGGTGAGGAATGATTGTGGTGTTCTCATTATAATTCTCCCTCACCCTCTGTATGTTCAGTCCCTTGATGAGCGTTCGTGCAAGGCCATAATTCGTTCCAAATGACATAATATTATTAATTCATGTTAACAGCTATATTTTATCGCCGCATGTGGCAGGTTGAAGAAAAAAAAACGACTGTAAGAACGCAACAGACGAAATAAAACGAGAAATATTGCGGCTGCGATCTGGCGCAGATACTACACAGCCTCGACAAGGCATACGTTTTGCGATTATAGGAAATTATTATTTTCACGTATTACCATTTATAAAAACCAAGTTGTATGATGATGTAATATACCCTCCTTACCTGCATAAAATACATGCTAAAATAAACATGAAAAAGTGCCTGTGACTTCGACTTATGAATATATTTATGCAAATCGCGCAGCTGGACTTCGCAAAATGGTACCTGTTAGGGAGGCTGCTCAGCTATCGCGAAATAGTAAGAGTTTGCTGAAATTCATTGAGAATATATGCGAACAGGTATTACGACTCCTTGTAAAATTTCAAGTACTTCGTCGAAATGCATTCAAAGCATTCAAAGATACATGTGAAATAATCTAATGAAATAAATAATCTAATAATAATAAATAGTAAAGAATGGAATAATAAATTATTTATTTCGTTATTGTAGATGTTAAAAATTCGATTTTGGATGGTAGTCACTTCTGAATACGAATGAAAAGAAAATATATACAAATGCGCAAAAAATAAGCGACCCGACACAACTGTCGGTTCGCTTAACTGCGTCTTTCCATAACTTTAAAGCTTCTGGATCTCGGGGTATTGCAAAAAAATGTACTTTTTCGAGGTTTGTCGAAGCCGAAGCGAACCTCGAATTACAGCCGCGTACAATGCACGTTGGCATAATCGTAAAAATAATTACACCATATTATGCACAGAGTAACAGTCATCAAAACTTAACAAAACGATGATTCAACAACAATATGTAACACGATTTTTTAACCTCAAAACCTTGACAACTGACAGGTGTAGTAAAGTCAAGCACTCAATGAGAAGGTAAGTGGTGCCGCGTACAGAGCGCTAAAGGAACTACAGAATGAGAACCGGGCCTCTAAGTCGCCTAACAAGGAACATCCCTCAGGTGACACCCTTCGATTTTGTTGAAATTCGGATATGTTATCAAGCACAGAAAAGTAAGCGATACGTTTTTTTTTATCGGCGGAAAAACGGTTTTAAGGGGTGAAACCACCCCTCGAAAAAGGCATCTCTAGGGGTAATATAGCAGTTTCACTGATAGATGTTTGTTCAACTTCAATAAAAGCAATTACATGGCTTCATTTTCCTAGTCTTATAACAATATTACAACGAAACCAAAATATACATTTTGATGAAATTTGACTTCCTTTTATTCAGTTTTTATTCCTTTGACAGAGCCGACAAAAGTATGAACGATACGCGGCACTAGTGTTGCGCACGGAGCCAATATGAGATACAACCCAAATGATATGAAATAGCATGGAGCCTAGATACCAGGAGGTTCCGCGGCAATACAAAGGCGCTGAAAAAAGCGTCCCCAAAAATATGTCGAAGTGATGGCGCTGGGGTGCAGCGGCACCTACATATATAGTAATATATTGGTCAACGAGGTGAAAGTGAATGGATGAGTTTCTAACCTCACGACAGACCGATCATGACATCAAACGTCGAAATGTCCGCCGATTCAGTTTCCTCATGACGGTTCGAAAAAAAAAACTCAAGCGAGAAAAGATCTCAAACTCAAAATGGCGGCGACAGAGCCCGCTTAGAAAAACGTGTTTTTTTTTTACAAATAGCTTCACGGGAGAACGGTTTTCTCGTAAAGTATAAGACCTGACACAAAAACCAAAAAAAATGATAATTTATATATTATTAGCTATGGGACTACCTAGAAATTTGGTTGCAAATTTTGAAAAAATAGCGCACTTTGAAGGAAATAAATCGATTTTTTGCCAAAAAAGCAGTAATTTGTGTATAAAAAAAGTTTACATTTGAACAAAAAACGGCTACGTACTTTCATAGCAAATGTAATTGTGAAGCTGCTATTAAAATTTCAAATCGATACATGCAAAGGTGTTCGAGTAATCCTTTCTCAATGTACTTGTCATAGGATTTTTTTTCCGTTACTTAGTTTTTGTTTTATAGGCATAATAATAACTAATTTTTGGCCCAAAAATCACTATTTATGTTCAAACGTCCGCCATTTTGGCATAAATCGATATTTTCAAAATCGGCTATGACAAGTACTAGATAATGGTGTAAAGAATAACCACAAAAAACCTCAAGGCAATCGGTTCATTGGTTTTCGAGAAATTTTGGGTACCGTTTTTTTACGACGCTCCAAGGATCATACAATATCCTTATATATTTTTGATATTTTTAAATAAATAAAATTATACATATTTTTGAATGTATATACGTTTAGATAATTAAAACCCGAATCCGAAATTTTAAATAGTTTTCCTTGAAAAAATTCACAAAAATGACCACAGCCATATAAAACGTTAGTATAGCGAAAAAAATTCTCGAATAATTGCTGTGAACTCTGATAAGGGGAAATTCCGGACGGTATCCAAGGCGCCAGCGTGGAAATTTCGTTCAATACATGCGCGCTTGCGCCCTACTTGGAGACGTGCGAGTACAGACTCCGAATTACCGTGAACTTTCAGTATTAAAGAAGCTTCCCAAAATTGATGCAGTGCGCGCTTGTGGGTACGCTTTTTCGAATTATGGACAGGCTACCTACTAAAATTATGAATATATTTTAAACATCCGTTTATTAAATGACTACAATTCAATCAGCCTGGGTTATCGTAAAGTGTATGTTGTATAAACAGGGCGTAGTTATAAGGTGGTGATTTCTATAGAAAATAATAATATTGGAAATATATGTTGTTGACTTACATTTCCACGTAACCTTCTAATATTTAAAACGACGTTGTGAAAATAACAATAAAAACATCGAAATCCACAATCTGAGTATTAAAGTCACGGTTATTCGATATTAAAATAATAGCCGGCTCGTTCAACGATCGTCGTTTCTCCTAAGCATGTCATTGCACGTAAGTATTCTGAATTTATTTACCACGCAACAACTTTGAATGAAGTGATACCGTCGACTCAGTCTAGTACATACTTACATACGTGTAATCAGTTTTTTTTGCTTCTTCTGTGAGAATTGGAATATATTAATTGCTGCGCGAATTTAATTTATACCTATTAAGTGTTTTCCCGAACGGAGAACTACAGAGGACATTCCAATATTCGTTCATGTCTCGGATTTTTGTTTTGGCTAAAAGAATTGTAGGTACTCACTTTCACATTGCTATCTTTCTTTACAGAAAGTAGCCAGCATGTAAGGATCTTCGAGACGATTGATGATATGTTGCCATCTCAAATTTATACCATAAATTCTTTGTCATATACTAAACGCACCCTCTACATTTTAAGGGACTCTGCCAGTGTGACACTTGAAACAAATCGATTTTTTTTTGCCTTTTTCGACATTTTATACTTTCAAGAGTATCCTGTAAATATTTCAAGGCCGTATCTCCAATACTCCCCGAATGGCGCCTTCTAAAGAGCAACCGCCCGTAGGTATAAAATGCCCCAGTTAAATCTTTGAACGCGTTTTTCTCGAAATGAGATTTTTCAAATTTGCTGACATTGTAACTCAAAGAGCAATTATCCGATTGACTTGAAATTTCAACTGAGTACTCTTGAATATATTTACTCTACAATGACGGAGGATATTTTTGATTGGATGAAAATTGACGATTTGGCATTGAAAAAACGACCATTTTATAGGTAAGAAAACAGACTTTTTTTCATAACTACGCCTTTTTGTTAGATTTCGATATTTTTCAAAAATCGTAGGTCATTGTACAGGAAATACCTTCTAGTTTAACAACATTTTTTCCTTTTTCGTTTTCGGCTACTACCGGAATCATGTCAGCAGTGGAGGAACTTTTTTTTAGCGCCTCCGAAGGCAGCGCATAAGTCGCTTGGATCTGAATATTTTTCTATGAAAAAAATATGTAATATAGGTAAAATATAGCCAAATATATTATTAATTTTCCGAAACATTTAATTGAGTACTTTTCTTCCAAAAAAATCCCGCAAATCACCCAAATTTTCAGCGTTCACATTGGTATAGCCCCTTAAATCGATCGTCTACGCCGTTTCTATAAAATTCACCATTGAAGAAACACTTTTTCACATAGGGAGATGCTTAATTGTCATAATATAAAGGGAGATGAAACTGTCATAATGTACTGAGTGATTTGACAGTTATTCATAACATTTTGAACATTTTTTTCGCACTATGTCGTGCGTAAAACTGCCATTCAGCGATGAGCGAAGGCATCTCCCTATATTAAAAAGTGTTTTCTTCAATTGCAATTTTACATCAAAGGTGTAGACGATCGATTAAACATTCGGAGGCTGCATTCAGTATATGACCAAGAATCTACTGTACAAATTTGTTATAATAATAACTAAATAATATATAATAATAAATAAATATAATTCACTTTACGGAAATGAATTATGGTAGTGGCATTTGGTGATGCAGGTAGTATTCATTACCCACATTTAATAAAATAGTTAAGAAGTCGTGCCTACGTACTCAGAAGTACGTGCCTAAGAACTCTACGAAAAACTTTTTGGTGCTTGCTGATTTGTATCAAATGCTGAGTTGCACTCCATAGACCAGTGTTTTTCAACGTGTGGGTCGCGACCACTTATCTTACTGTCTTATTCTTACAATCTTAGTCTTACTGGGGGGTCACGGTCGCAAGCCAGGTAGACGTAAAAAGCAAGGGTTGTAGGTCCTGCATTACAATAAAAGGTACAACAATTTCAGTGAGAAGGTTGTGCCTGCTTATTTTTCAATAAGTTGTCGAGTCGTGGTTATATTTTTTAGACGCAAACAACCGGTACTAGGGCTCTACTGATAAAAAAAGAATGGCTAAAAATTCTAGTGCCAAAGTTCTACTGCTAAACGAGCTTTACGCCTAAAACTGTACTGCTAAAATCTCTACTGCTAAAATTGTACTGCCAAAAGCTCTAGTGCTAAAAACTGGACTGCTAAATAGACTCTAGTGCTAAAAGCAGCACTGCTAACGAGTTTCAACTGCTCTCAACCCAAACAAACCCAAACAAACCTCGGCGGGATGCACTCGACGCACCCCGCCCAGTGCAGCACAAAGGCACCGATAGCAAGGTAAGTTTTCTAAGAAAAGCCGTCAAAAAACCGCAAAAAGTACAGTATAACCTCCATCAGTGGGACTTATATGAGCCCTCTGTCAGAAGCTAGTTTTAGCAGTGGAGCCTTTTAGCAGTATTTTTTTAGCAGCGCTTTTTTAGCAGTGGAGTCCGACCACGCAAATAACTAAATCATTTTCGAATTGGAGCCTATTTCTCTTCATAATTTTAATGTTCACCATTGAAGAGAACGTTATAGACCAGTAAAGGAGACGAAAAACCAGCACTTCTAGCGTAAAATTAGAATTTCTGATTGAAGCTCGATACCATTTTTTTCCAACGTACGTGCCACTTGTTTCTTGTCCGAGTTCATCAGCTGAAAACATATGTTTTCGGATTGCAGATGACGGACATGGAGGTAGCAGCTACGGTTGTGAACGACAGCTGTGCTCTTTGTGGGCTAGGTCCACCTCCGAACCTGATTCTGCACATTCCCCCGCCACCAATTCCGACGTTTCTACAATATGGATCCAACGTGTATTCGCACGCAGGTGTGCTGATCAACCTGGCATATTTAAACAACAGTCTTTGCAAGCATTCTTGTAACTGGCGGACTGAGGGGGTGCAATATGTCGAAATGCCTCATCAAGGTGAATTGACTAAGTCATACGTTGAAAGAAGTCACTTAAAAAAGAAAAGAACTCAAAAAGAAAACATCGATGTTGATTGAAAATTGAAAGGGAAAACATTTTTGTTACACTTTTTATTTTTACAAACGTTGGACTCGCGACCATTACATGCAAGAATAAAAACGAGGCACTTCGCTAATATCGTTATTCTAAATGTTTCGCCTTGCGCCCGCAGACCGGCTCTACGATTGGGGATGGAATGCTTTTTGCATTATACGCTATTCCTAAACTAGCAAGGAAACCGAGCACGACTTCCCTTCTGAATTTGATACAATTTCAGTTCCTTAGAGCGGATGCAAATATTTTATATGAATTTTTCTCGTTCTAGCGAAACTCCATTTTTCAGACGTCCAATGCACCCTTGCACGTTGTTGGTTTTTCGTTTTATGGCGATATCTTATAAATGGACCAAGATAGAAATAAAGTCCAAATGGAAAAAATATGGTTTTTTTCGGATGCCAAACATTTATAATAATAACGATAAATATCACATTCAACTGTTTCTTGAAACATCGTTCTCTATGTTCATATGTGCGAAGGCTTTTATTCTATTGGAATATATCAATCAATCAATAGAGTTTTATTTGCATAACTTTAAAAAAAAGTTTTTTACAAAACTTATACAATGTCAGAAAATAACAACTTTTATAATCTCTGCCGATTCCTCCTTATCAATAAATCTGTATACCCTACATCCGCTCATCACTCGCCTTAAAAAACCCATTTCTTCTTCCTCTCTCGCAGTCTCTCATTCCACGCTCCTTTTACTCCACACTTCCTCAATCTCTCTAACATATGCACAAATTCCTTTCTGTATTTTTCCTCCTAACATATTTTTTACTTCCCCAATAATCTCCACTTCATCAATTCCTTCCAACCATTCCTCCACGCCTTTTCTCGCATTTTCCGTCACCATTTCTCTGCTTTTCTTACACAATAATAAATGCTCCAGGGTCTCATTCTGCTCATAACAAATTCTGCACATCCAATCACTCTCTCCTTCCTTTCCCGCTCTTCCAATATTTCCACATCTTATTCTAGCCCACATTTATTTGTTTTTGCCCTTCACATTTACCTCAGACCAATATTTCCAGGGCATAATATCATCCTCCACTATAAACTTATACCTATAATTGTACGTCGACTCCTTTATTTTCTCTCCCTCTTTCTTCAGCGTCTCGTTTTTTAAATTTTCTAATCCCACCTTTATTCTTGCTTCAATTTCTCTCATCTCTCTCCGTTCCCAAATCATCCTGATTATAACCTGCGCCCCCATTTCCGTTAAAACCTGCTTTAAGCACCTCCCCTACTTCGACGGCACATGATTCACAATGGCCCTTACTTCCTCTATGAGACAAATTTTTGGCCATCTTTTTTCAGGCATTCCTACTACTTCCAATATATATCGTAACGCCCTTTCTCTTATCAGGTACTTCATCGTCGGCACACCCAGATCTCTTCTCCATATATACATTGGTGTGGTCCTTTTCACACCTAACACCATCTTGCAAAATCTACTTTGGATCCTTTCAAAAATACCTATTTCACCCACACCCCATATTTCTACTCCGTACATAGCGCCTGCCCTTACCATCGAATTCAATAAGTAAAGTCTCTCCTCCATTATGTCTCTCCCCGCCCTCCTCCATACGCCCCACACCATATTCATTGCTTTTTGCGCTTTTCCCGCAATCTTTTTTCCATGAACCCAAACCGAATTTTTACATGTAAACCAAAAACCCAAATATTTAAAATTATTTACTATCTGCACCTCTTCTCCTTTATATTCCCATTTTTCGTCTTCCTTGATCCTTCCTCCATTTCTGAATATCATTATTTTCGGTTTTTTTGCATTCACTTCCATCATATTTTCTCCTGCCGAATTTTCCAAGTCCTTCAAAATACTTCTTAACCCCTCCGCTGTCTCCGCAATTGCTGCCACATCGTCTGCATATTTTATTGCAAAAATCTTTTCCCTTTCTATCACAACTCCCCCCATATTTTTCCTTTCCCACCTGTCTTCCAGATCATCTATATATAAGTCAAACAGCAGTGCACTCAACGCGCAGCCTTGTCTAACTCCCCTCTTTGTTCTAAAATTTTCTGTGATTTTTCCTCTAGCTTGCACCTCTGCTCTCGTCTCCCTATAAATTCCTCTTATAGTTTCCAACATTCGATCCACGATTCCTTTTTCCTTTAATTTTACTATCATTTTTTCCCTATCAACCCTATCAAAAGCAGCCTTAAAATCTATAAAAGTCACATACAGCTTTCCCCCTTTCACTTTTAATTTCTTGTTTATTACCGCATTTAACGTAAATATTTGGTCCCTCGTGCCTCTTCCCTTCCTGAAAGCCGCCTGACTCTCCTTCAGTTTACCATTTTTCTCTATCCATTTAGCCTTATCGTCATCATTTTTGTCAAAACTTTATACCCCACATCCAATAGTGATACGCCCCTGTAGTTTTTTGCCTTTTCCTTATCCCCTTCCTTATAGATTGGCACAATGCGCGCCGTTCCCCATCCTTTTGCTAATATTCTTTCTATCCAGATACCTTTATCGCCTCTCTCAGTTTCTCTCTTTGTGCCTTCGGGAGCACCTTAGAAAAATTTTACTCCTATTCCATCCTTTCCTGCAGCTTTTCCATTTTTCATATCCTTCAACGTTGTTTCCAATTCGTTCATTGTAAACTCCTCATAAAACTCTTTTTCTTTCCCCCATTCTTCTTCCTTAACAACCTGCTCCTCTTTATCCCATATCCTTATATTTTCTGACTCCCTATTCTCTTGCCCCCTCTCTCCATTCAGCAATCTCTCGAAATGCTCCTTCCATTCCTTCCTCAATATTTTTTCCCCAACTGTCCCTCTACCCTTATTTCTAAATTTATTAATGGCTTTCCACCATTTTGGCATATTTTTGGCTTTTCCGACCTGCTCCCAAATATCATTCCTCCATTTTTCTTTTGCCTCACTTATCGTTACCCTCATCTTTCTTCTTTCTACTACCAATTCAGTCTTCCTCTCAGTATTTCTATGTTTCGTGAAAGCTTTAAATTTTTTCCAGACAACATCTCTCTGCTTTCTACATTCCTCGTTAAACCATCTTGGCAATCTTCTCACTCTCTTACTTTTCCGGTCTGTTTCACTAACCCTGCTTTTCCTGCAGCTCTTAATATTTTTTTCCTTAATCCTATCCCACCCCACTCCACTTTCTTCAATGCTTGTATCCTTTTGTAACTCATCTCCAAATTCGTCCCCACTTTCTTCCTTCCAAATCAGTTTTGCGATTTTACACTCATCCTCGTTCGCCTCAAAACCTACCTGTTCTTCTGTTTCCTTTCCCCTCATAGTTAACACTATTGGCAGGTGATCAGACTCAATTCGATTTATCACCTCCATCCTACTAATATCTCCCTGCTCCCCCCTGTCTAAGACAATAGCGAAATCTATTACCGACCCACAACATTCTTTTCCCCCTCCTACAAAAGTCACCTTACCCTCTCTATCCCCTTCTGTTCTCCTATTTAACACCTTCAAACCCAAGTCCTCGCACAGACTCAGCATCTTCTTGCCTTCCGCATTCGATAACTTATCCTGCGATTTTCTTACTTCGTAGTCTCCGTCATCCAGATCTTCCGCAATCATCGCTTGCTCATTCCCAATCCTCGCATTCATATCTCCCAAAATCACAACTTTCTCTTTTTTACATGCTTTCTCCAATATTACTTCTTTCAAATCTTTTTCAATTTTCCCCATTCCGATGTTATTATACACTGTTATAATTGCAGTACTTTCCCTTGACTTACAATTGCACATAATTAACCCAAACTCCCACTCTTTTATCTCCCAGCACCCTCCCCAATCCTTTTTTACCCCTATTGCCTGCCCCCTTTTTGCTCTCCCTTTTTTCACCCCTTTTTCTTTAATCGCCGCTTTAAAATTCCAACTGAATTTCGAATTCAAACTTAGAACAGCTTTCTCCTCGTCCTTCTTTTCAACCCAAGTTTCTTGCAAAACAACAATGTCTGCCTTTTCTATGAATTCCGAAGCTTCACCGATTTTGAATATTCCCGCAACATTCCACAACATTATTTTAAATTCTGATTTTTCCTCAACTCTCTTCCCGCTTCCCCCTCTCTGTAACTCAGCCGAATGTTCTCTCTTCTCTCTGCTTTCTTCCTTTTCGTCGTCTTCATTGGCGTCCCCCGGTCCGAAAGGGCTGCTGCATCGTCCGAAAGGGCTGCTGCCCATTTCGAATGGGTTGCCTCTCTCCTCGCTCGCGACTTAGAGACTCAATGTTCCCGCTCCGTTCGTTCCATCCCCACCATCGATCGTCGAAGTTTATCTTCGTGTAGCTTAGATCTGCTCTTCCTTCCATCACTCTTTTCATTCCCCGCAACCTCCCGGAGCCATTTTTAGACTTCTTTTTCTCTTTTAGTCAGATCATCAGCTATCCAGATACCCGTCCCCTTCAAATCTCTCTTCCTATTCATCCACTCACGTTTCTCTTTCCATCCTCTACATCTTACTACCATCAAACCTCTTTTTTCATACTTCATCAGCGTTTTTTCTCCGATATCTTGTCCACATTTTTCAGCGATCTCGTCCAGCATCTTGGCTTTTGTATATCCCTTTTCAACCGGCCAGAATATACTTATATTGTTTTTTCTATACTCCCTTCTTCCTTTTTCTTCGTTTGACTCTTCTTCGTTTAATGGTCTCGGCTTCCTGTCCATTATTTGTTTCATCTTTTCTTGTCTCCTTGATGCATTTCCTCTGACGTCTCTTGCTTTTCTCGCCGATATCACCAATGATGCCTCGCTGATTGAATCGACGCTGCAGTTTCCACCCCCTGTTCTGCCCCTCCTCGTCGCCTCCTCCTCCTCTTTACTTCCCTCTTTATTTTCCCTTCCGTTGATGGTGCTCAAGAGCATGAGACGCTTCCCCTCCCACCGTTTTCTCTCTCTAGCTGCGCTCTCTCTTAATTCTGTCGCCATGATTCGCAGCTCACGCATCTCTTTTCGGCTTTCCTCACAGTTACCACAAATCTCATCTCCCTGCTCCGTGCACTCCTCTCTTATTTTCTTCAACTCCTCGTTGCACCATTATTTCATTCGATTTTCACTCTCCTCCTTTATTATTCTTTTTATTTCCTCCTTCCACCACAATTTCGAAATCTTCTAGATGACATCTCATCACTCCTTTCATTCTTATCTCCGCTTTCCGAACTTCGTGCCACCAATGCTTCCCATAGTTGGGCTCTGCCTCTTCATTCTCGCTGGCTTCGGACAAACCATTGTCCGACATTTCGCTGGCCCCTCTTTTACCTCCATCTTCCTCTCCCCCCCCCCCCCCTGCACTCGCTCGGGTTGTCGACGTTTTCTTCCGCGCTCTCTTGCCCTTCGCTTTCTTGTCCCCCTCTCTTCATCTTCGCACCATCCTCTTTACGATTCCACGATACACATGTCTCATCAGTCAGGGCCGACGCTGCACGCCCATCCTTTAATTTTTTTGGACTTCCGCAATCACTCTCTGAATCACCGAGCACACTTCCGGCTACTTGCCCCTCGCCTTTTTCCTTCTCATTCTTCTTTCGCTCCGTATCGCCGTCTTTCTCTTCTCTCGCGTTGTACGTTTTTTTGATCGGTGTGTGACGCAGTTTGCTTTTTGTAACGAAGACCTCACTTGCACCTCCGTTTACCACATCCCCCTTGGTCAGGTACCGCTCTATTTTACCGACCGCCACTCTTGTGCTCTTACCGTCTCCCTTCTTCGGCCTTCCCCTCGCCCTTTTCGCTGGTAAGCCGCCTTGCTTCTTACTCGTGGTGCCATCTATTATCCTCCCGTTGACTTCCTCCAACTCGTCCACCTCTCCGTCCTGCCATCCCGCTTCCGATGCCTCTTTGCCTTCTTTTTTCTCCTCTTCCGTATCTCCTATGTTTAACCTCCAAATCTCTGTACCTCAGCTAATCACTCAACACCCCACGTAAACTTTCTCTTTCACCAACGCCTACTCTCGTACCCTTTCCTCGCCACCTCCCGCAGCTTTAATGCTACTTTTTACTACGCGACTTCACTTTTTGCTTTTTCTTTCACGTACTCGCCAGAGCTTCCTAAAACGCGTCTACTCCCGGCGGCCATTTATCGCGATCTCCTTCTATTGGAATATAATATTCCACGTAAGCTTCGAACACCATTTAATAACAATCTGGATTTAGATGATTTTTAGGTGCATGCCTCTGGTTAAAGAGTTGAATTCGCCTGATGGATTGATAGTTGATTGAATACATGTTCAGACGTGTAGATTTCGTCTAGTTTTGCGTATCGTTATAGTATAAACTTTCAAGAATATTTTAAGACCAACCGAACCCTGAAATTGTAAAAATTGACGAAGTTGCACCTCTATTTTAGTGGAACAGTGTGTAAAGTTAAGGATGATTCGCGTGTAACGAAGGCAGACGTCAAAGCACAAGAACAGTCAAAAGAGGCGCGAGCTGCCCGCAGATTGCATAGATTAGGTGTGCACCACGATCTCGATGATGAGGAAGGATATTTATGTGGTGCCGGAATTGCTGACTAGCGGTAAGACGACAATATTTCACAAGATCGTGTAAAATGGTAGTAGGGCTCTACTGCTAAAAAAGAACTGTTAAAAATTCTACTGCTAAATGGGTTCTACTGCTAAAACTGTACTGCTAAACGCTCTACTGCTAAACTTGTACTACTGAAAGCTTTAGTGCTAAATAGACTCTAGTGCTACAAGCAGCACTGCTGAAGAGTCTCAACTGTTCTCAACCCAAACCCAAAAAACCCCAAACAAACATCAACAAGCCCGAACAAACGTCGGCGCGATGGACTCGACGCATCCCACCGACTGCAGCACAATGGCGCCGCTAGCGAGGTAAGTTTTCTAAGAAAAATCCCAAACAATCGCCTAAAAACCGAAAATAGTACAGCATAACCTCCATCAGTGGGACTCACCAGGTGTAGAAGTATGAGACCGGAATTTCCCTATAGATGGTGCTAGCCATCAGTTTAGGGACCGTAAGACCGCTTCTGCAGCGCCATCATCTCCCTCTAACAGCTGACGAAGATTTTCAACACACAACAACCCAAGTTCCCTACACCGGTATACTTTTCTATAACCTTAAACATGTCGAGTTTTGTGCCTACGAACTACGATTTGCGGACAGCATTGGTTTTCTGTTATCATTTGAAGAAAACTGCTGCAGAATCCCATCGAATGCTTGTCGAAGCTTACGGTGAACATGCTCTTGGTAAAACACAGTGTTTCGAGTGGTTCAAAGAATTCAAAAGTCGTGATTTTGACGTGAGAAACGAAGAGCGTGAGAAATCACCGAAAAAGTTTGCAGACAACGAATTGCAAGCCTTATTGGATGAAGATGATACTCAAAGTCAACAAGAACTCGCGGATCAATTGAATGTGACGCAGAAAGCTGTCTCCATTCATTTTATATCATTTTCAAACAATAGACGTGTAATTTTTACAAAAAAAATCCGGTTTCATACTTCTGCACCTGGTATATGAACCCTGTCAAAAGCTAGTTTTAACAGTCCAGTCTTAGCAGTAGAGCCCGTTTAGCACTATAGTTTTAGCATTAGAGCCTTTAGCAGTACATTCTTAGCACTGCTTTTTTAGCAGTAGCGACGGACCACGGTGTAAAATACGTACAAAAACTTTGAACGCGACTATCTCGAAACTACATATCTTGACACGGCGGAATTGATATCTTGAGTAACTTTTACACTATTGACTTGAAATTGCACAATAAGCGTTCAAATAGTAGTCATTTTCGGTTTACCATTGCATTTTTTTATTGGATGAACCATTTGTTAATAACATCGACTTCAGCATGGTTTTTTCAAGAGAGAAATGAGGTTTTCTTTGGAGATGCTGTCATTTTTCGTATTTTTCGAAATTTTGCAAAGGGGATCGTGAACCTATAGCCAGTTGGATATATTTGGAGAAAATTTTTTTGTTTTCGTTTCAGATTACATTTGAGCGTGGTAGAGATCCCGTCGTTTCGGGTCTCGCCGCTGGAGGACTGCAACGCCAACTGCAGCACCACGAACACTTTGAAAGACTTTCTTCCGAAAAAATTACATTGTAACCACAACCTTGTGTACAACATGCTGGGAAAAATAAATTTATTCCAACCAATGTAGTACTAGAAAAAATGCATCATTCTGACCCTTCAAATTCGACTTACAGAGAGGGATACCCCATTAAGTTTTGCTCTCACAAACTTATACTTTCGTACATAAGTAGATATGCTTACAGTGCTTGGACGCAAACCCAGAGCGAAAAGGTTTAAATTGGTCAGTGGAGTGTTCGATTCGAAGATCGAGAATAGAGTGTCTGCTGCTTCGTGATACGAAAAAGAGAGTTTTGTTTGTGTAGAAAGGAGCTTTTGGGGGCATGCACTTTCTGTGGCGTGTTCCTTAGGGATTGACTAGCCAGTCAATCCCCACGGCACCCAGTGGTGCCGTGGGTCTTGAAATATGACTGGGTGACGTGTTCCGACTCGAGCGAGTTTTCCTCTTCGGATTGTTTGGGTCTTAGGATAAAGAGAGATCGTAGCAAGTTCGGTCCCTGTATTTTATTCGAGAGTTTCAGAAGTAAAGTTTTTTCGTGGCTGCGAGTGTGCTTCCTCGTAAATTCGTTTGTCGTTGACTATGTTTATGTGTGGGGACTTATGTTCAACGCTTTTCGCGTTTGGTGTTGTGGTACGACTCGGCTATTGCTGGCTGAGTGTTGATGAAGTATAGGCTTTTGGTCGATGAATAAGCATGCTGCTATCGTGCATATTCACAATGCCGGATTTACAGTGGCCTATACTTAAGAAAAGTATTTTCTCACTCAAGAAAAGTATTTTCTTACTCAAGTAAAGTATTTTCTTACTCAAGAAAAGTATTTCCTTACCCAAGAAAAGTATTTCCGTACTCAAGAAAAGTATTTTCTTACTCATGGGAAGTATTTTCCTACTCAAGAAAAGTATTCTCTTACTCAAGAAAAGTATTTTCTTACTCAAGAAAAGTATTTCCTTACTCAAGAAAAGTATTTTCTTACTCAAGAAAAGTATTTTCTTACTCAAGGAAAGTATTTTCTTGCTCAAGAAAAGTATTTTCTTACTCAAGAAAAGTATTTTCTTACTCAAGGAAAGTATTTTCTTGCTCAAGAAAAGTATTTTCTTACTCAAGAAAAGTATTTTCTTGCTCAAGAAAAGTGTTTTCTTGCTCAAGAAAAGTAGTTTCTTGTTCAAGAAAAGCATTTTCTTACTCAAGAAAGTATTTTCTTACTGATGAAAAGTATTTTCTTACTCAAGAAAAGTATTTTCTTACTCAAGAAAAGTATTTTCTTACTCAAGAAAAGTATTTTCTTACTCAAGAAATGCATTTTCTTACTCAAGAAAAGTATTTTCTTACTCAAGAAAAGTATTTTCTTACTCAAGAAAAGTATTTTCTTACTCAAGAAAAGTATTTTCTTACTCAAGAAAAGTATTTTCTTACTCAAGAAAAGTATTTTCTTACTCAAGAAAAGTATTTTCTTAAGTATAGGCCACTTGACTTTGTGCTGCCCCTACTACCTTAATCACTTGTATTTACCTGCGCCTTTTTAGGTGCCTGTAAAATCCACCGCCCCTAGGCAGCTGCTTAGACGGTCTATTGGCAAATCCAGGACTGCATATTTATCGTAGTGGTTTTAAGAAAGAGAGAGAAAAAAGTGAAGGCGGCAACGTGATACGTATATAAGCTGAAAAAAACCTGACGCGTATGTTTTATTTAATCGATATCTTTTTCTTCTTTAATCGATAGAAATGTTGAAAATCGATTAAACCCAGCAGTTAGAAACGAAAAAATTGAATAAAAAAAAAATGGTCCAATGTTGCAATAAAAAGGATACTTTTTTGTTACTTTTCAAAATCATCTAGGGTCATGTTGCAAACAATACGTTCAGAAAGGTTTATACCAAATTTGCGGTTGGGTGTCAAATTTTACAAGCTTATCCTTCTAGGCCCTTTGAACTGTTTCGCAATGTTTTCGAAAACATACTATATTCTGTTTAACAGAACGTTCCGTTTTACTCATAATTGTAATCTACAATCACTAGTTTTTATCAGTTAGTTACATTGGTTTACATGGGTATTGACATATATGCTTATAAATCCGTACAATACGGATGCAGAAGTAATGTTTTCGGGTACTTTCATTCCAGGGACTGTTTTCGATGACACTTGGCTCCTAGTACTTATATCATCTTGCGTGGGTGTCCTTATCATCGGTTTAATACTAGCGGCTCTCGCACTGAAATATAAGTTGTGAGTACTTTTCCACACTTTATTCAAAGTTTTAACATCGTGCTCATATCTTTATAGTGTGTATTTTTATAATAAAGTAGTACATGAATATCGAGGTAATCATGAGGAACCAGATTTAACTAAAAATACCTTCATTTCCGTAAAATTGGAAAAAGATAACACGGATAGCCATGAAATTCACATTTATAGAAGTATACTTTTAAATATAGCTACAGAGATGAATAATTTATGACTTTTTTGCATTAATAGTTATTCGTCTTTTTTTCCAAAATAAATACATATGACATTTTTAGCAATACTTACTGGTTCTGTGTGAGTTCGAGGATCAATGTTTGCAAACAACTAAACCCCGGTCTGCTTAAGTCTACTTAATCAATTGTTCCTAATCATCAAAAGAGTTGCACAGAGTTGTTCAAGAAATGAAATTGCATTATTTCCTCTTACCTGTCTCTCCAATGTCTGTAACCATGCGTGGAATGTACACTACACGAGAAAAAAAACTAATAAAAGTAATTTCAGTCACGGCAGCGTGAAGAATGGCTCCATGTCGATTGCACCATCCGCCTCTTGCACAGAATCCAAAAGTGGGAGAATGCAAAATGAAGCTATACTTTACCCGTGTGCGGTGGATAATCAAGACAGCCGCGTCATGTGGGCGACTCTGACACCCCGTGGAACGATGCGGCACTATCTTGAAGAGCACACGTACGAAACGATAGCCAACGGATCGTCCCATAAACATACCTTCTCGACGGCTCCGACTGAACATGTAAAACAGCGGGCACTTTAATTTATCAATAGTATCACGACACTCACAATCGAAACCATAGGATTCAAAGGAAAATAGTGGCCGAAAATTGCAGTAAATTTTAGAGCTCACGTAACGTGTTATTCATTTACATATCGGAGTAACTCCCCGTCCAGTTACTGGACGACTAAGCGTATGTTATTCGTCCGAATAGCGGCTCAGTTCACGCCGTATTTCCAGTACGCGTACCATGGAGACTAGAGAGAAGAAGTGGACACAGCATAGGCCAATACGTAGTTTCAGCGTCTTAAAAAATCAAACTTGCAATAGTTCCAGATCGTGCCACTAGCAGCTCTCCTGACGATAACGTCTCAAATAATTATAATAGTCCAAACTTAACGCATGCGCACAAATAATAAACGAATTTGATTTCGATGTGTCTTTGTGCTCCGCTTTAAGGCTCATTTTTAATATTATTGTGTTTTGTAATATTGAGAAAATATTCACGAAATTGTTTTCGTGAAAGCTCAAGGTAGAGTTATTTTCAATATTGCTCCCAATCAATCGTCATTAGGGTTAGCCTTCAGTTTCTTTTTTCATGCATGTAGTTCAGTTCATGAGAAACATAACCGTTACGCTTCATTCTCCCTGAAGTAATAAGCAGAAAATGGAGCATAACTTATTTTTCTTGCAAATACAACTGCGATTTTTTGACAAGTTCCTTTTTTCTCCAGTGCAGTTGCATTTACAAACCACATCAAGAGTAATATTGTTTGCATAGGGCAATTTTTATCAAACTTTCATTCGTATCGGTGCAAAAAACAAATCAATTGAATACCCTTTTCGGAAACATATTTCCAATCCACGACAGTCAAGGCTACATTTGTGTTCTGTTTTTATTTTCTTAGTTGGTTTATTTAGTTGGTTCACCGGTTAATTTCATAAATTATTAGTTGTTATTATGAGTTTGCAACAATGAGGAAGACAGCGAAATAGGAGAGTTATACGCAACAGTTAGGCCCCCCACCACGAATGTGCTGTCAACAGCGACCGAGAGCACGCCAAGAGCACGAGGCTAGTAGGCGGAACTAATCGATGGGACACATACGATCGCAGCACCTCCTTATTTTCTGCGTTTTTACGGACGTTTCGTAAGCAGTGTCCACTCCTTACCTCTAGTCTCCTTGTTTGAGGCGTTGGAAAGCGTGAACTGCGTGAACTGAGCCGCTATGCGGATGAATAATATACGCTTTTTCGTCCGATAACCGGACGGCTAGCCGCAGCGTTTACATATACAGAAATGTTTGATGCTAGTTTCGATTGAATAAGAATTTTTTGAGTCGTTGACATTGTAACACAATAGCACGACACGAAATCAAACATCTAATTGAGTCCAGCAAGCATTGTGAATGATTCTTGTTATTCAGGCGTACGCGCAGCCCTCTATTCCACAACCAGCACATACAATTCCGAAAGACGAAAAGGCGTTCGATAATACAGCATTCATTGATTACGAGGAACCGTTATCGTTAAACTCTGAAAGTTATCAGCTCAGCAATAATATGGAGGTGGCGGAATCAGGTAATGCTATTTACGCCAACTTGCATATTAACGGATATCCGACGCACTAAACTTGACGGCGCAATTAAGATTGTTTTTTCTGGAGGATCCTAATTCCATAAGCATACTTAAAGTACCGCTTATTAAGGAATTTGTAACATTTTTCTCTTATTTTCATTCAAAAAGGCGTTTTGCAATTTTTAAAGTTGTAAGATCGAGAAGGTATTTAAGGGGGTACATCTACCTGCATTCTCAAAGGCACTTCCCTACTTTTCAAAGTCCTTCAAAAGCAGACTTTAGATGAAAGCTTAAGGGGAGAGACATCTTTAGGCGAAGGAAATATAGCTCAATCATAATTTTTTCAAAAGGAAGATTTCTTCGCCATTTTTGAGACTTAGGGTATGTTTAACTACTACTTTTAGCTGTTACAGGGTTTTTTAAAATTAATCTTATATTAATCTTTCCCTTAAAAAAAATGATGAAAGCCAGGAACCTTTTTATTCGCCTAAACGTATCCTCCCCCTGTTGCACCTCTTGATTGCTCACATGAATGCATTATACGAAGCTAAAAACGATAGGCCATTCATCGTTCAATGGCATACAAGTTTTGTGATGTTAAATTGTTGCAGAGCACTATGGGACGCAGAAATCTGCTATACGTCCACGAGTCAGTTCTCCAACTAGAATCGAGCATCCAAATCTACCCCCGTTAAATTTGTATCCAAAGAAGTATGGGTCGTGCAAGGGAGCCGGAAATTACCAACAGTCTTCAGATACATTTCTTAAGGCTAATAATACACTTACCACGAAATTTCCACTATCAAATGAAACACATAAAGCGATTACATTCTAATAAAACTTTGATATTGTATCGAAGCATAAATTATTCGCATATTACGAAAAATTATGAGTCTCAGATGAGATCAGAGACGGTCGGACGGCATTGAGACTTTTATAACATTGATGTAAGCGATAGACAATGTATAGATGTGACATTCGATTGAAATACAAACTTCTTGTACACGTACAATGATGCGGTTATATTCTATATTATTGGCGTAGTTATTATATATTAACTAATATATATTATTAATGTCCTGTGGATATTTCTTACTCGTGTATCCATTAGTACAAAATGCGAACGTGAAATTTGTTGTCTTCAAGGAGCAGAGAGATGTTGTTTTCGACTATGGCTAATTACAGTAGAACCTCGATCGTTCGAACTCTTGATTGCCTAAACTATAATATAGTTTATCCAAGTGTCGGTGCACAAAACACGTTCTTGCGCAAAATATCGCTCGGACTATACGAGTCTGGGTATTCAATCTTGGAAGACGATGAAGTCGTTACTTTTTTGAAAAGTTAAGGCTGAAGCATTTGCTGCTTTCGAGACGGATGTCGGGTGATTCGAGCAGGGAGACTACAGGTAAGGAGTGGACATACAGTGCTTACGAAACGTCCGCAAAACGCAGCCAATAAGGAGGCGCTGCAATCGTATGTGTCCGCTCGATTCGCTCCGCCTACTAGCCTCGTGCTATTGGCGTGCTCTCGGTTGCTGTAGACAGCACATTCGTGGTGGGGGACCTAACTGTTGCGTCTACCTCTCCTATTTCGCTGTCTCTCTCATTGTTGCAAACTCGTATTAGCAACTAATAATTAATGAAATTAAGGGGTGAACCAACTAAATAAACCAACTAAGAAAATAAAAACTAATGTAGCCTTGACTGTCGTTGATTGGAAATATGTTTCAGAAAAGGGTATTCAGTTGATTTCTCTTTTTCACCGATACGAATGAAAGTTTGAAAAAAATGACCCTATGCAAACAATATTACTCTTAATGTGGCTTGTAAATACAACTGCACCGGAGAGAAAAAGAAACTTGTCGAAAAATTGCAGTTTTATTTGCAAAAAAAATAACTTATACATTATGCTCCATTTTCTGCTAATTACTCCAGGGAGAATGAAGCGTAAAGGTTATGTTTCTCATGAACTGAACTACATGTATGAAAAAAGGAACTGAAGGCTAACCCTAATCACGATTGATTGGGAGCAATATTGAAAATCATTCTACCTTGGGCTTTGAAGAAAACAATTTCGTGAAGATTTTCTCAATATTACAAAACACAATAATATTACAAATGAGCTTCAAAGCGGAGCACAAAGACACATCGAAATCAAATTCTTTTGTTATTTGTGCGCATGCGTTAAGTTTGGACTATTATAAGTATTTGAGACGTTATCGTCAGGAGCTGCTAGTGGCACGATCCCGAACTATTACAAGTCGGATTTTTTAAGACGCTTTTTCCTACACAAGTTGTAAGTTTGGGCCTGATGAATGTTATGGTGAAGGAAAAGATGGATAGTTCCATATTTTCACACATCTCGGCCATCGTAACGTCGCCATTTTGAATTTGGCACCAAAATTGGAAACTTTCTGAACCCTACAAGTTTTATTCTATTCAATGCTTGATGGGAGCAGTATTTTTCGAGATAAATCAGGTGTAAGATTAAAATTGGACACCCTGTAAGTTTCCGGAAATGATCATTTTCCATGTAATCTGACGTTTTTAATAGATGCGATTTAATAGATTTAATAAGTGCAATGTCATAAAAAAATAGGATGATTGAAAAAAAGCATACCTCTCATTTTGCAAGTCAAATAGCATGATGCGTGTGAGTAAAAAATCAACATGCGAAAAAAATTGTTAAAATCATGCACGGCACTCAGTTACAACAATCAAAATTAGCTTGGCAAGATTTGAAAAATGAAAAATTATTCGTTCGCTTATAAATCATGCAATCGAAGAATTTGACTAATTATTATTCAACAAGAAATAGCGAGTACGCCATGATCTCTATTGGCATGGAGACGAACTATCGAAAACAAGGAATCAGTTGAATGTCACTTATTTGCGTTTGACAAATCCAGTACGATTAAAGAATGACAGGACACAGAACGAAGTCTCGACGGGCTCTGAAATGGCTCGTATTTTTAACGTTATTTCTTCTTATGATGGCTGTAATTTCGTGGACGTGTATCTATCTTGGTCGCGACGCTGCTGATCTTGAAATGCAGGATGAACAGATTGTCGAAAGCCTGCCAGATTATGATTCGGAAATACCATTCCATTTTTCCTTCACAATGTTGGAGAAAGATGCAATAGAAATTGTACCAACTGATATCTCTAATTTCTTCACTGAACCGTTATATTCCACTGCGCAAACGTCATCGATCCATGACAGAGAAACTACTGGAAAGAACTCGGATATTACGCGAACAACTACTATGCCGATGGCAGCTACAACAAATAACGCTTCTTCTAAAAAATGTGAAATAATAGTTAAAAGGACAAAAAGTGATTGGTATTTGTCAATAATTACGCCTATCCCCAAGACGTCTTTGTCAACTAGTTCGCCTATGAACAATGAGTCATCGTCAGCGATTAAGCCTATTGCCAAGAAGTCCTCGTCAACAATTGAGCCTATTGCCAAGAAGTCCTCGTCAACAATAAAGCCTATTGGCAAGAAGTCCTCGTCAACAATGAAGCCTGCTGCCAAGAAGTCATCGTCAACAATTAAGCGTATTACGCAGAAGTCCCCGTCAACACCTAAGCCTATTGTCAAGAAACCCTCGTCAAAAATTAAGCCTATTGCAATGCAGTCCTCGTCAACAATTGAGCCTACTGCCAAGAAGTCCTCGTCAACAATTATGCCTACTGCCAAGAATTCCGCGTCAACACTTAAGCCTACTGCCAAGAAGTCCTCGTCAACAATTACGCCTACTGCCAAGAAGTCGGTTAGACAACCTCCTCCCTCAACGGTCGCTTCGTTGAAACAGGAAGTAAGATCCGAAACAGCAACAACTCGTGAGCCTACTTCATCAATATCGCGCTTATCAAAAAAACTCGCCAAGGTCCCTCAAGGTCGGGTATATAAAGATGACACATTTAAAACATCGGAAATAGTTACACCTACCGTCATGCACTCTAAGAGCAGCGCGAGAACGGAAGAAACTGACAACATTCATTCAAGAATTTTCATCAATTATACCGAAGTAGCTCGTGGTCTTGAATCCATCGTTTCCACCACTGATACCCCGGACAAAGTGCTCAAGCGTAACGGAACAACAATGCAGACTTCAGAAAAGTTGCCTGATATCTTTTTTCCTGATTCATAGATAAGCGGTAGTTCGGTTGAAATGTTGAAAATCGCTAAAAGTATCTAGCAATGCGGGAGTGAGACGAATACTAAGTAGCCATTGATATGTTTCTGAGAGCAGACTAAGTTTGCAGTATCTGAGATGGTACGCATTTTATTTTCCGATGCATGCGAGGATCGTAAAAAGACTGCCGATTATGACTACTGAAGTTAAAGAATTCGACTTCTCTACAATCGATGGTTTGACTCATTAATAACTGTCGTAATGGATAGTGAAAAAATCGAGGTTAATGGAACCGAGTCATCTGTCATGTCGATTATTGAGCGCTTAGGAAAAGTGCCAAACTCTGCATCAATGTTTCATGTCATACCGAAGAAACTTACGGTAATCTGAGATTTGCTTAAACGTTTTAAAGTGCCACAACACTACCGCATACTACATTGGGTCCAGAGGTTAGGAACGTCACATTTCCACCATGTGTTGACATCGGCGATAGGACGAAATAGGAAGGGAGCTGCTTCATCTACATTTCAAAACAGCTGTTCGCGCCTTTTCTAACTGTTTTACATATCAGAGGAAGTATGAGTGATATGTCAGTAATTGCTGACAGTACCTTGTGATACTCTAAGAAGTAAAACCGACTGTCAACATTATTTTCATAAGCCTGATCGACTGGAGTGCCGTCTGTCGGGATTTTTAATCTACCATTTTCACCACGGATGAAATATTGAAGGCTAACGTAACTATTAACCTCACTGACGCTGACAATTTTTTTCTAATGACGACCACGTTTGCGTACCCGATGCGACAAGCACTGTATCTATTGTTATATCAAATGGTCTTGAAAAACGTTATGTTAACTTTGCAAATATTGGAAACAATTATATGAGTTGATGCGATCTCTTTCATCGACTCTGAAGAAATAAATATAAAATAACCTTTGTTCAAACGATTCTACCATTGTTTATTGGTCTTACGCAATCCACGCCTTTCGTTGAAGAGTATATCATCGTTGATATTGCAAAACGTCCCGTCTCTTGTGATCATTATGTTAAAATTCTGAACGCATTCGTAAAACGCTCTATGTCAATAACCAATCAGAACGCTTCATTCAGCTGATGCAATACGTCACGTGACCCCAAGCTGTAACTTTTCGATATTGCATTAAGTTTTTTGGCTCTCGTGTAAAGGCGTTCGAAAATCACATAGAACGAAATTGCAATATAAACAACGACTGCAATGTATATCGTATGCCCTCGTCTCCGGAAATTAGGAAAACTATCATTATAATATATTACCCATTATTATTTTATCATTATTATCTCAGCGTTCGTGGAAAATACCAAGGCTTGCTCAATGTCTCTACTCTTTACCCGGATAAACAGCAAGATGAAATAGAACTTCACAACATGTCAGTTACAGAAAAACAAAACAAAATGTTATTAGTTTTTATGAAGGAACACGAAGACTTAGGCAGATTGCGGTACAGCAGTTTTAAAAAACTAGTAAGTTTTGCATTATATTAAAATATGAGTGAATTCTTATAACACAGTGCTTGAATTATTGTTTATTAATAAATCGACCTATTATGTAATATATCCAGGATATGTGGATCAAAATGACCACAGAAACAAGCTAAAAAATGGCAAAAGAACAATCATCCAATTATTTATTACCGTCAAATAATAATACTTTACTGTTTGCGGTATAAACTTCAAGTTGCTAAGTATTGTTAAGGCCGTCTTCTAGTCTAGAATTTTGAAACAATCGATTTTTTTGCATATTTTCAATGTTTAGTCTTTGAAGAATATACCCTCCAAAAGAAATTTCAAAATTCCAAATATTTATGGAGTTACGCAGTGGCTAGTGAGGTGGAAACTAAACTGGCGAAATGCAAGTATATGTACCATTATATGATTTAGACTGCCTGAAACTTTACTCGAATCTTTAAACGCGTTTTTCTCGAAACTACTTTTTTCGATACGATTGACATATCTCAAGTTGTAATGAACCGATTTACTTGAACTTTGTTATGAACCTTCTCTATACACCCCTCTATCGCCCTTACCAGATGTATCGCGAAATTTTGTTAATAACTATTTTTGAAAAATCAAAAATCGTGAGAAAATACGGCAAAAAATAACCTTTTTTTTAAACAGCCGCCATTTTGCGATTTTTTTTGCGAGGTAGGGGCTATAATGACATCCTTACTAATTAAGAATCTGTTTTCATTTTTTTTTTTCAAATGACCAGGAGGGCTGGAATCGTGTCAACCAGGACGCCGTTTTTTTCCACGCCCACTTTATCAGCCTGTAACTATCGGAGTTATGGATTTTTTTCAATTTTTTAATATAATGTTAAAAGATGAATGTGGTGAAAAAAATAGATACTAAAATGTTTTTTGTTTTTTTTATCGCATCTCAAAAAACCCGCAAATTTTGGCCCTCTAGACCAGAAGACGGCCTTAAATATTTGCGACGAGACGCTGCCGTCTCTGAATTAGCTATTTTGTAGTAACTCGTGTAACGTGTTAGCTTTGGCCGTGTCGTCGCTGCTTTAACGGACAACACCACTGTGACGGCTTCAAAAAATCGATTTTTTGAAAACCATCTAGAAAAATCTAAAATACATTTAAGATTAAGATGCCGTTGGACCCAGGTCGAAAAAATAATTATTTTCGGAGATATTGAATATTTTGTGGAGCGGTGCAGCGCTCCGTGACGCTCGGGGTCCCGCGCAGCTGCGCGCCTCAGGGTCGGCAGGTATATCGAATAGCGATCCATGCGACGGTTTCGAGATAAAAAAAAAGAGTGCATCGATCATGTCCAAAAACGTATGGGTACGCGCCTCCGCGAAATCGTGAAAAAACAAAAAGGATTGTCTGGCAGAGGAAAGCTCACCGGAAAATTGATTGACGAGTTGAGCACATATTACGGCTTGGCTATTCGGAGGAACAGCGATGATGTTGAAAAAATGAGGAAGGCAATTTGGGCAACTATAAAAAATAAAATATCCACAGATAGTGAGCCACAACATGACGATTGCCCAGAGGGAGCCGAGTCGTGGTGTTCGTGGCAGCGAGCGGTCGCAAGCGGTAATATTTCTGAATATCGCCATAAGCCGCCTCTTCCTGAGGAAGTATTGGAAGCAATTACGCCAGTCTTCGAAAATTTGAGCAGAGACGATTTGCTGCAGCGTTGTTTGGGCGGCTTCACGCAAAACAACAACGAAAGCTACAACAAATCAGTTTGGACAATAGCCCCAAGTGTCAGTCCGGGAGCAAAAAAATCGTCGATATTGCAGCTGATATCGCGGTATTATTATTCAATGATGGCCTGAGAAGCCTCATGAAAGTTTTGGAGTCGTTGGGGATAACTATCGGCCCAAATTGTTTCAATTTTTGCGTTGAAACCGACGCAGCGTGGATCGAGCTGGCGGAGCGCTCGCTCACAGACGCTGCAAAAGAGGCAAGACGAGCCTCTACAAGTCCGAGAAAAGATGCTAGGGATAATGATTTGCTTCTTGAAGGCCAGCTATATGATGCCGGCATCGCTGATTAAAGGTAAAAAATTTTTTTTCCAATTTATCGCATAAATTAACAAACCTAAAACTTTGAACGCTTTTTTCTCAAAACCACTTTTTTGAGTGCGGCACGCAGCAGAACTCGAGCAATTTTTATCCGATCGACTTCAAATTTGGACTGCATCAATAAAACTAGATTATCTAAAGAAGTACGTAGGATTGTTTCGATATCTCAATAACAAAAAAAGTTATAGCCTATTTTCGACGAGAAATTTTGCTCGAAAATCGTCCTTTAATTTCAAAAGCGTGCCTATTTTTTAAAAATCAATATTTTTTCAAATCCCTATGTACTTCTCTTCAAAATATCATATTATTAACGAAAACACTCGGTATTTTTTTTCAGATCGACTTTGAAGAGAGTTCTACTGCGTGCCGCGAACCACTGCAGAGGCAACAGTACCTGACGCGGGAGCTTCCCCAGCGTCACCATGGGGCGTGAAAAATTTGAAATTTTTTTTTATGTATCTTCAATAAACAACGAACAAAACAAAAAAAAAATTCCGAATATCTTTTTTTTCCAATACTTCCTCAGGAAGAGGCGGCTTATGGCGATATTCAGAAATATTACCGCTTGCGACCGCTCGCTGCCACGAACACCACGACTCGGCTCCCTCTGGGCAATCGTCATGTTGTGGCTCACTATCTGTGGATATTTTATTTTTTATAGTTGCCCAAATTGCCTTCCTCATTTTTTCAACATCATCGCTGTTCCTCCGAATAGCCAAGCCGTAATATGTGCTCAACTCGTCAATCAATTTTCCGGTGAGCTTTCCTCTGCCAGACAATCCTTTTTGTTTTTTCACGATTTCGCGGAGGCGCGTACCCATACGTTTTTGGACATGATCGATGCACTCTTTTTTTTTTATCTCGAAACCGTCGCATGGATCGCTATTCGATATACCTGCCGACCCTGAGGCGCGCAGCTGCGCGGGACCCCGAGCGTCACGGAGCGCTGCACCGCTCCACAAAATATTCAATATCTCCGAAAATAATTATTTTTTCGACCTGGGTCCAACGGCATCTTAATCTTAGATGTATTTTAGATTTTTCTAGATGGTTTTCAAAAAATCGATTTTTTGAAGCCGTCACAGTGGTGTTGTCCGTTAAGAAGTCTCTCGCGCATGCGCACGTAGATATTCTACACATTTCGTGCCGAGTAAGCTCACGTGAATAATCTCGCATTTTCACTATGGTGAAAATAGGTGAAAAAACCCGTAATAGGGTGAGGTGCTCACTTTTGTTATTTTCACCCAAGCAGAGAATCGCAATAGCCCCCCTGGTCCCTAGTATGGTGGCTCACGCCGTACTAGTAAAGCAGCTTACTAGCAACGTGCTGCATCGTCAACACCGAAACGCGTAACCGTACGCGGACGTATTTGCCACGCTGAGGCCTCATTAAAATTTTCCGTACTTTGAGTATACGTAACGCCTACCCCACTCTTGACATTCAAACATTCAAAGACAGTTGTTTGGGAGAAGTAGCTGAGTTTGTTTTCCCGAGAAAAAAATTATCAGATCAGATCACATCTGATTATATCTGAATTATATATGATCCAGATATGATTGATCATATCTGGATCTTGTCTAATCATGCAAGAAAAATGGCCATATCAGAGCATATATGATTAGATTTGACGATGTCAGACCATATGATGTCAGACCTGACAATATCCAATCTGCCTATAATATGCAAAATTGATCAGTTTCGAAGCGCAATTGGTCATATCAGAACAGATATACCCATATCAGGGTGAACATGCTTATATTAATAGTAGATATGAGTATATGTGGTATGTCATATATGTCTATCTCCTTGCCGTACACTTACGATATTTAACCTCGACATCCATATGATATCCTATTTGCGAACCGATGATATTTTATAAGTGATTTACAGTGTTATACACGGATCAAATGGGAGTTCTCAAATGGGCCAATAACGTGTGACTATGTGTGCGTATGCGCGCATCTGTGTATGTGTTAATAAGACACACAATCATAATAACACTTTCATATATAGATATGCATTGATTTATATTTGATTAGATCTGATCACACGTGGGCAAGCATGGTCAGCGATGATCATATAGAGCTTGGATGAATTCGAGTATAATTTCATATCTGCAAATATCGGCAAATATTTTCAGACCTGATCATGTACGAGTTGGGTTTGGTTGCGTATTCATCCATACCTGGTTGGATATGTTCATGCATGCGCGCACATATTCGAGTCTGATCATGTGTGAGCTCGTATGTAGTCGTGAATTGTACTATATCTGGTTAGACATGACCACACATGGGCAGACATGTTCAGCTATAAATTCATATCTGCACATATTTACTTATGCGCTATCATATCTGACCAGTTATAGAGCGACCCCTGACCGCATAAAAATACATGTATGTTCATCTTTGACCATGCATGATCAGATCAGATCCATTTAGGTTGCAGATAAACACCTCTCCGGGTTGTTCCAACAACACGAAGACGCACGGCTATTCAACGGATATAGTTATACCGTTCTCACCACTGCAACCCAAAAAAACTCAGTTACACTAGCCCATTTTCACGTGCGCAGCATGCTTCAAGGCTCGGTCTTGATGGTGTCTCGACTTGTGGCGGAGGTCGCCCTGGATCAGCTTGGATGATATGCTGGAAGAGATCAGTTTCAGGTTTCAATTTTATTTCAATTTTTTTTCAGAGACCATTTACAATGACTCCGAAGAAACGGACAATGGACGAACCTCCACGTGCTCAACATGAGTTCTTTACGTCCTTGAAAAATCGATTTATTTTCCCCGCTGCATCTCTACGTGAGATCCCTAAGCACCTCATAATCACAAAATCATCGTTACTCTTATCTGTTGAGTGACATGTTTGAAGTGAGTACGATGTACGAATGAATGTGATCCTATACGTAGGGCACCATGTTACAAATGAGGTATAAAGTACAATGCATGAGGGATGCTTGTGGGAGGATAACATTTGAATGGTACTTTTACAGCGGGACAGCATTAGGATTATCTTTACTCGCATCATAAAATTTCGTTGCTCACCTAATTGGACCGCTTTGCCCTAATCATGACGTTTTCATGTATCGTACAATCATCGAACATTTTCTTAAATAATTTCGACCCGCGACCCCAAACGCCGTGGAGCACGACAATTGAATGCACTATTTTGAGTAAATGTTTTCCGTAACTCACGTTATGATTTATCATAGAATAATCCACCCTCTGAAGATCAACAGAAATATATAACAATTCAGCATACTAACATCAGTCTAACATAGTCAAGTTTACCATATAAAGATGTCTAAAAATGGAACTCACATTTGGTTTCCTTACATGGCGACGTGCAATCATAAATTCATCATTTATCTAAAACAATATGAGTGCATTTGAAAATATAAACAGTAGGACGAACTGTAACTCAGATTCTACGTGAATGTGCTTACACTGTTATTACAGCAGTCACTGTTCGAGCCACCAACAGCCATTTACTGCAGAATGCTTTATTTTATAAAATGAGCATTTCGAATATTCCGTAGACGTACAGACATGTGTTATTCGTGATAGCAATATATTATATTACTTTGAGAGTCGACAAGTTTTGACGTTTGCATTATAGGAAATATAAAGTACATATAATGTATGCTAGTTGACGAGTCACTCAGCTCTCGAGTTCTTTAACGGTCGACGTAAACCTCGACCGGACGTTCCGTTTTTAAATTATTTTGTAGTCTCAACGTATAAGGGAAGTGTAGGAGCGTAGATGCTTCGCAGCACGAAATTACATTTATGCTATCGTCTTAACTTTTCTTTTGCGCTTTTTTTTCTTCTTATCGTGATGAAGTTCTTCTTTTTTAGCGATGCAAAGCCGGCAATACCAATCCTCATGATCAGCTGGCGGTACTTGAACTCCAACGCACACCCTGTTGAATTACACAAAAATCCGGATAAAAACATATGTTGATAAGTGCATATCCCCTAGGGCTTCTCGGAGGCAACGCCTTTGTGAGGATGTTCTCCAATCGGACGGTTTTGGGTGTTCTCTGATAGTGCATAGTTTCGAGAATATGTGTGTGGATTTGTATTTCGTCGCAAGAATGACAATAGACATTTGAGTAGGAGCAGAAAGCGCAAGTATGTCAATTACTTTCGGGACGACGATACTAAGGACTTGCTGACATATTGTTGACGCCAGGCCTTAGGGTGATGTGCAGGTACCAAAGAAAAAGGGCATCAACCATGTACAGAAAAATGGTGGCATCGCTTTAGAGCACCGAATAAATCAACAAGTCTCGATGGCAAATAACAATTGACTGACGCAGACATCGATGGCCTGAAAAATTTTTGAGTTCTTGATTTTCGTCTTCATTCTATCGCCAACCAATGGAATGTATACCCGATGTATACATGTGATGTATACATCTATGGGTCACGTTATATCGTAAGAAAAATTTCGATATGTAAGGGAGCGATGGGAGACGGACCATATTGTGAGCTCGCAATGAATGGAATTAGGTAAGTATATTTTAGTTTTAAGGCTTTCACGGCTCTTTATGTAATTTGAAGAGTATGTGGCTTCCGGATGGAGGCCGTGTTGAGAATCAGCGTTGTGCCGACGTTTCGCAAACGTTACAGTCTGCATCATCAGGGCTGAGAGCTCCGATACTGGATCGGTATCGGAGATACTGGTATCGGAGCTCTCAGTCCTGATGATGCAGACTGTAACGTTTGCGAAACGTCGGCACAACGCTGATTCTCAACACGGCCTCCATCCGGAAGCCACATACTCTTCAAGGTAAGTATATCTTTTATTTCAACCAAATACAACACGTACCGAAACATTCAAGCGCGTTTTTTGGGGAACGGCTTTTTCGAACCAATTTTATTGTTATTTCGAGCTTTCCAATCGTAAACACGTTTTATCAAAAAATGTATCGCAACGGTAACATTAAGCAAGACTGTTTTTCGTTTTTATTTTGAGAATTACGGTTTTTACGGGCCCTTCAACCGGGATTGTTTTTTAAACGAGATTTTATTTAAAATGCTGGCAGTTTGAGAAAAAACAAGCTTGTAAAAAATTGCATTTATCCAGACTATTAAAGGTAACCGTTTTCGGTGTCCTCTTCGATTTCGTTTAATTTGCAATATGTTATTTTTCATCTAAATAAAAATAATACGTATTCGTTTTATCAGCAGAAAAAACGGTATTAAGGTGCGAAATTTACTCTCATAGTTAGGCCCCTTCCGTGAAACTTTCGTACTATCGACTATAAAACCAATTGGAGAATAATCTTGACGATAAGTAATGTACAATCTTCTGCTCAATTTTGGCGGGGTAAATGGATTGATTTGCATTGGGATTCAAAGTTTATGACGAGTTGACGATTAAAAAAAACCATTATTTATGTTCTCGGGAAACCACTTGCATCTACAAGAGCTAAGTAAAGTAGGTGATTCGTGTTTTTGCGTTTTGCCGGGACCAGCAATTCAGGAAGCCACAGCGCTGAAGCGTCGAGGTAAACAGAATATCCTGAACTTGCATTTGAAAAATAAGCTGTCTACAATTGGCACGAGTAAAAACCGAAGAAATATGTGGGACTAGGTGAATGTGACCCCTACTTAGGAATGAACAGGGCAATTATGAGGCTGCTGAGTGCAAAGCCTGAAAAGAAGGCGAGAGAACGGCCCAAAAGGGAGAGTACGTTCATATTCGCATAAATTGACCCCTTCGTTGGCATTGACGCAACAGTGCGTCAAAAAATTCCGTGCCCTGTGTGGCATTGACGCAATAGTGCGTCAACCTATATTTCCCTATTTAGCTTGCTCTGATTTGAAATCGGAGCCTCACTCGGGGGTTTTTGGGCTCGCTGAATCCGAATTTGAAGTCAAAATTTGGAAATTCAAAATGGCGGACAAAAATCAAAAACTTTACACGATTTAAATGAAAATTAGTACTCCGGGATTTTTGAGGTCGCTTATTACGAATCTGAACTTTAAATTTGAATATTCAAAATGGCGGACCGAAATTGAAAATTTTACTCGATTTAGATAAAAATTGGTACCCTGGGATTTTTGAGGTCGCTTATTACGAATCTGAGCACAGAATTCAAAAAAATTTAATAGCGGATCCAATATGGTGGACGAAAGTGCAAAAAAACAGCTCGATTTGGGTTTGTTTGAGTTTGTGGAACGCAGTTGGAAACTGCTATAGTAGATAATCACAAATAAATTCCATTAGGATTCGGAATTGTAGCGTTGTTAATGGGCAAACTGGAAAAGCTCGTAACGGCATCTAGCGGCGGACCGCAGAGTGCAGTATGGACTAGATGTCAGAAAGGTTCAGACAGGGGCCTCAGGGGCGAGTAGGGGATCTTTCATATCACTTTAACGAAAATACACCGTAATTTGATAGAAACGAAATCACAAGGATGCTCTTATATGATGCTTTGTACTTTCAATCGATTGATGCCCAAGCATCGAGGGTATACATAGTAAATGAATCGTTAGATAATTACCAGTGGTACCAAGCATCACAGTCATCGCAGCCAATCATAGGAGACCCATCATCTTGATTGCCGCAGGCAGGGCATATCCAAACTTGGCGAATGGTCTGGTCCTATAATTCCAATAAGGAAATTATTACAAAGGCTAATCGGTACTTCAGTACACTTCAGCAGCAATAAAATAATTATACATCTAAAATTAGTGCAAACAAAAATATATTGTTTATACTAATTTTAGTACGAAGTTTTGTACTAAATTCAGTACAAACTTTCGTACTTATTTTAGTACAAACTTTCGTAATCATTCTAAATGTTGTTCTAATTTTAGTGCAAACCTTTGTATTAACTTGAGTACAACCTTTTGTACTAATTTTAGTACAAACCTTTTTTTTACTGATTTTAGTACAAACTTTGTTTTACTAATTTTAGTTCAAACTTTTTTTACTAATTTTAGTACAAACTTTTGTACTAATTGCAATATAAACTTTTGTACTAATTTTAGGACAAAGGTTTACGTTCAGTACAAACTCTTGTACTAATTTTAGTACAAACTTTTGTACCAATTTCAGTACAAAACTTCGTACTAATTTTACTAAAAACCTTTATACTAATTTAGTACAAACTTTTATACTAATTTCAGTACAACCTTTTGTACTAGTTTTAGTCCAAACTTTTTTTTTTTTACTAATTTCAGTCCAAACTCTTGTACCAATTGCAGTACAAACTTTTTTAAAAATAATTTTAGTACAATGTTTTGTACTAATTTTAGTACAAACTTCTGTACCAATTTTAGAAAAAACTTTTGTACTAAATTTAGTACAAATTCTTGTACTAATTTTAGGACAAACTCTTGTGCCAATTTTAGTACAAACTTTTTTATACGAATTTTAGTATAAACTTGTGTACAAATTTTAGTACAAACTTTTGTACTAAGTCCAGTAATTTTAGTAAAAAGTTTTGTACTAATTTTAGTACAAACTTTCGTACTAATTTTAGTGCAAACTTTCGTATTAATTTTCGTACAAACTTTTGTACTAAATTTAGTACAAACTCTTTTACTAATTTTAGGACAAACTCTTATGCCAATTTTAGTACAAACTTTTTTTATACTAATTTTAGTACAAACTTGTGTACTAAGTGCAGTACAAAGTCTTGCACTAATTGTAGTAAAAACTTTTGTACTAATTTTAGTACAAAATTTTGTACTAATTTTAGTACAACATTTTGTACTAATTTTCGTACAGCCTTTTGTACTAATTTTAGTACAAACTTTTTTGTACTCATTTTAGTACAAATCAATTCAATAGAACAATATCATATTACAAATGAATATCGTCGGAAATCGAAGAATGCTATTAGTTTGCCTTCTGTCGAGCGGTAATATTTTAGAAAGGAACTCTCAAATTTAGACTTTCGCAACCAGAAAATACACTTCTGAACATAAAGACCACTTTCAAGAGAGACGTTTTGCTCGTGTTTTCTGCGTGTACGAGGAAATTATCATTCTATCTGAAAAAAGTTTTGTACTGATCCGACTGAGAAACATACACAGAAGTCTTCAAATTTAGGAGCTACAAAGACTTGAACGAAAAGAAGTCAGCAAATTCCTTTGAGGTTTTTTAGGGATCATTTCGATACGTGGAGGGCAAAGAGAGGAGAGCAGCGGACTTTTTTTGTAGAAGCGAATTCTTCGGTGTCAATGAAGGAATGAAATAATACTTGAATCCATGTTTATTGTTACATTAAAGTACCATACAAAACATTTTCTTTGTTTTCCTTATGCTTGACGAAGACGCTACTGTCATGTCGGTGCCATCTAGGGAGGTGGTTTAAGGTTAGACGATCGTCTGAAACACAAAAATTGAAGGCAATTCTTACTTTGTATGAATTTACCCGTCGTCCATGAGAAATCAATTTCTTTGTTTTTTTATTCACAATGTAGGTGAGCATCCAAAGCTGGAGAATTGAAATGTGCTAGACTATTCGAGTTTTTTTACAATGGTGAATATGGCATTTTTGATGTATTTAAACAAATGTAGTATAGGCGATAGCGAATGGTATTTTACCATAACGTGGTAAAATTTTGAAGCGATCAGGCCGATAGATCTTTCAAGGCGTTACATCTGGATAGAATCTTTCTTCGCGCTCATTTTCCGTAGTGCCTCCAAAACACACGAAACAGCCTAGGGACGGTGAAAGGAGCAATTTGGAATCGCTCAGTTCAGTCATACAATAAATATACATCCTCTTAACAAATGAAAGCCTATTATCAAAATGCTCCATGGGTATACACAGAATTTGAATGAGATTTCCTCGTCTGGAAAATAGCTCCCAAATAAGTTTTGAGTCTTTAAACGCATTTTGCTCAAAGCATCAACTTCTGAACAAAGCATCAGCAAGCTTCTCAGATAAACTCTCCAAATAAGTACACACATATTTTACGGTTTATCAACAATTCTCCTTTTTAACAACAAATTCAGGTCAATTTTTCGGCGAAAAAAGAATTATTCAAATCAGCCATTTAAAAAAAAAACTATTTTTTAATAATCGTGTGCATTTCTCTCACGAAACCAATATGAATGACGAACTTTTTTCGCTCTATGTACATCGATAAAAGTTCCGCGTCCTCCGGTAGAGCGTCTTAAAAAACGCTCTAGTATAGCTACGACCGAGCCGTTTTTTTTTTCTTCCAAGTAAATATTTTTGCGTCCATCGACACATATAGAATAAGCCCTTCGAACCGTATTTTCACTGCTTTTTTAATATTCTCAACAACAATCCAAAATAGTCATTTTTCGGTGAGCCACGTAGATGTAACGCCTTAATCACCTGCGCCAGTTAAAAAAGGCGGTTGCATGAAAAAGCGTTCGAAGATCCGAGTATTCAATTCGTATCGAAAAATTGTACTTACGCTTACTCAGCGATTCTTGTTGTACATGTTGCCGAAATAGAACATCTTCATAGCACTCTTTACACTTAAACGGCTGTTGCAGTGTTGACAAAAAATTATAAAATGTATTTGTATAGCTCAAAACGGATAACAATATACATGTACCTGTATAGGTCAAGAAAATAAAAAAATATAAGGATAGCTCGAAGACAGGTTCACGTTTACCACAACATCGGCAATACGCCGTAATTTGCAGCTGGGTACCGGCGAAATTTGTGTCTTTTCCATCGGTATATTTACTAGCACGAAACTTTTAAACCGGAATAGCTTGGACGATTCCTACTGGTTTCAGAAAAAGTCTGATCCATTTTTCATTATGCGACCTACACGAAATTCGAAATAAATCCTACTGCTTTCCGCCCACAGCGATGACACCTACCCAGAAAAAAATGATTCGTCAAAACTAATAGTTGGTGTTTATAAATTACTGAGGAAAGGTGAACATAATGCAGTTTCACACTGTAAACCAATCAGGTTACAGAACTTTTAGGAAAAAATAATGGATCATACGTGCTTTTTTACTATTCGAACCGATGGAAATGCAGATTTAAACTGTAAAAAAATCATAATGATCACCGCGATAAAGTAAACTGTCGAATTTACAAAATAAATATACAATATTCGCGGTACTCAATGCGTAAAATATAGGGAGTACCTTAAAAAAAAAAGTGAGATTAGACTGGTAATCACTGATTTGAACCATAAAATTCTTCAACAAGCAAATGTTAAAAATGAGTTTAAATTCCATTGAAATTTGGTATTGTCTTCTGAAAAATGTGGCGTGAGTTTATATTAAAAACTGCAGTGTACACCTTGCAAATTGTATGGTAGCTCGGTATTATTTAATACATACAGATCTAATTTTTACAGAGAAAATTGTCATTTTTTAACAAATCGGGCAAAGCATATTTTGATAACGGGTTGTTGAATACTAATACGGATATTTGAATTTATTAGTGTGATTACATGAAAAAAATTTCAAAGCGCTCAGTAGAAGTTACAGCCGACATTGCGCGGTACACCGCGTGTACCTCGAATTTTTACAATGTACACTGCAAACGCGTGGACGCGTTAGCCACCATGAACGTGCAGGTTACGTCTACGTAAGCGCTGCACGACTCGCAGTGTGTACCCTAACACATTTTTACAATGTGTTTTGCACCTAAATTAACAAAGAAAAATTCTATCGCATGGTCGCCCTCATTTTTGACATCTACTCAGTGCTCTTTTGGATCTCGTGGCGTAAAGTTCTGCACAGTGTCTTCGAGAAACGACAATTATTTATAATCAATGTGAAAACGGACACACACGCAGTGAACAAGGACAAACTGTTAGTGAAGAAAAAATTTGATGGAATTTCCATTAAAATTTACAGGATTTTTTTTTCCGTGTACCCTCCGATTATTTCTTAAATTTTCTAATCGCCTTTTAACGCCTCCATCTACGTTTCTCATTCTCAAAAAGCGACTATACAGTTGTCAATTTTCACGGGGTAAACTGGCACATGTTGAGAGGAAGGTCAAAAGTTATCACCGCTGCTTACAAAGACCACCAAAGTGGGCTCTGTAAGTCAGAACGGATCTGACCCATAACGGGTTGCCTCGGTCTACAGGCGCCTCAGAAGTATTGGAAGAATTTACGGCTGCTTCGAAAGTTTCTCTTACGATTATGAAAATATGATTATAGCAAGAAATTTTTATTGTAATCTTCGAGAATTCGCTTTTCTCCCTACTTTCCACATAGCCGAATCACATGCTCCTTTTACACGCGCATAAGTGACTCATGGTTCGTCGTCATCGTGCTTGACGATGCTGATTTTTCTTCAATCATACCAATTTGCCTACTTTGATCGCCAATAGGGAACTTTACTGCCAATTTCTCCCGCTAGGGGGACATTGCATTATAAGGTAAACAGAACATGACGTTGAGGGAGATTCTCTTTGGTTTTGCCCATGTTTCTACAACCACTGTTGAATTTTCTTCAAATAATCCGTTTGTCGGAAATAAATTGTGAAGAATGCATCAGCGTTGTGTAATCAGATGCACAAACGGAGGCGTTCACTCATTTCCTAAAAACGAAAAACTGGATGGGGGTAAAAATGTCGAATGACCAAATATAGAACGACAAAGATTTCGAAACGGCAGAATTATGAACTCTCAAAATAACGAAGGTTAAATTATTCGAAATTTTATCTTTCGACTGATAAAAAAATCGAATAACTATAAATCGAACCATTATTTATTGGAGAGCTAATTTATTCGCAAACGAAAATTCGGAACATAAAAATACAGAATCGAAAAATGTAGAACACCCATATCTCCGAAACAGAAAATAGCGAGTGCTTAATATGCGTAATACCGTTTATAGCGAAAAGCAATATATCGAAACGCGAAATGTTGATGGCCCGAAATGTCGAACGCCGACAGGTCGAACGGCCAAAATGGGAACGTGGTGGGGCCCGTCACGTGGGACGACTGCCTTACGATATTTTAGCCGACTGACCGACAGCGCCATCTTGCAGCTTCACTCTGAGGCGCAAGTAACGTATTGCTCGATTCGCCATCCGGGCCGTTCTACATATTGACCCTCCGCGATTTCAACCACACGACTTTTTGGCCGTTCGCTTCAATGATTTTCTGCATTGTGAACCATCGCCATTTTTTTAATTCGGAGAATTGTCGTCTCGAATTATTTGGTGTTATGCATACAGGCCCATCGATATTATGTTTTCCGATATTTTATTAAATCTGATTTTTGTTTTTCGCTATATATCAACTTCCGAGATGTTCATATTCGTAATTATTATTTTCGACTTCACAGAATCTAGTAAGATTGATCTATCTATATTCGAACATTCGTCATTTTCGAATTCGACATTTTGACCCATCTCCATATCGATCGTCCGACATTTTTTCCCCCGTCCATCCAATAACGCTTGCAATTCGTTGTCTGCGAACTTTTTTCGGTGGTTTCGCACGCTCTTCGTTTCTCACGTAAAAATCACGACTTTTGAATTTTTTGAACCACTCGAAACACTGTGTTTTACCAAGAGCATGTTCACCGTAAGCTTCGTCAAGCATTCGATGCGATTCTGCAGCAGTTTGCTTCAAATGATAACAGAAAACCAATGCTGTCCGCAAATCGTAGTTTGTAGGCACAAAACTCGACATGTTTAACGTTATAGAAAAACTATACCGGTGTAGGGAACTTGGGTTGTCGTGTGTTGAAAATCTTCGCCAGCTGTTAGAGGGAGATGATAGCGCTGTAGAAGCGGTCTTACGGTCCCTAAACTGATGGGACCATCTATAGGGAAATTCCGATTTGATACTTCTACACCTGGTACATTCTGATCGTTTTAGATCTGCAGACTATAGAAACTAAGGATTTGTTACCGCTCAGTGTATAAACATAATATTTTTTACGCTATTTACTTCTAAAAGTACATTGTAAAGTAGTTAATCATCATAACCTAAAAATTTATATTCGCAATATCCGCATTTTTTTACCCTTCTGGTATTATTTTGTTACATGATACTTACCTAGCTCATTTTCATTCTTTACGAGGATGAAACTGAGCCGGGAAATATTGAAAAAAGGGGTTATACCTTCCCTGTTTGTTTGTAGCGAAAAAGAAGCTTCAAAGGATGAACAGAGAAAGAAAAGAGTAGAAACTGATTTTTCAATTCCGATATAGTCAAACATCCGTAATTATTATCCATTATGTCCATTCATATCATTTTGGTACAAGACAAACACCGTGAAAATATACCGCGCGCGTTGACAGCTTCTTTTGTTTAGGTCATGTTTACGTGGCGCCATCTGCGCTGAACTTTGCGCAAGGTTCCCTATTGCCATGATTTTCTCAAGCTCACGAATGGATTTGACGTGCAGCAATGCGAGACGCGGACAAACTCTGCCGTTCTCTTTCGAAATTTGAAAACCAGCAATACGTTAACGGAATTGTGTCCCATTTTTTTTCGCCCCGCACTCGCTGCGTTATAGCTTCGATGGATGTGCAGCGGAGATTGACGTCCTGATAACAGCTTTTCCTATCTTAACTACAAAAGCAATGGACATTCATACGTTTTTTTCCACAGAATGAGCGAATCGCAATCTTTAAGGAGGTCCGATCGCTTACACGGGGTCAAAAAAGAATACGGGGCGGGGTAGAAATCCCGAACTTTGAATGACCAGAAGGCTCATAATTCTGAATTTTTATATTCCCAAACTACAAGTTTCATAAAGATCAAGCCGGAGAAAGTCCACACAGTTGACTGTAAATGATGAAGAACGGTAAGAGTAGCGATAGAAAAAGCATAGAAATCTGATTTCTTATACGAAATAATTTTTACGAATAGAATGCAAAAGATCAACGCTTTATTTGAACGACCAGTAATACGACATACAAATGTCCGAATATGCAATATTCAGCATGCCACAAAATCCCGATTTTTTTATTATAGAGAACGAGCTATATCAGAAAGTTTAAATATAATAAACGCGAATAAGAGATTCGTCGGGGTCACGAAAGTTTTAGACTCCGGAAATCATAGCTTCGAGCATCCAGTTTGCGAAAACTAAAGTTTAGATAGTGTAAGATTCCGAAAAAGAACGTTCAAAATGGTCAAAATTCCGAAAAGTCACGCATACAGCAGATAGCAGTTGTGCCTCACGCGTTTAGATGGCTGACGGTGTACAGATTTTCGGAGTTTCGGCCTTTCTGGTAAAATACGTTCGGTGTTTTGATCTGTCGGGGTAGTATTCTTTTGGAGGTGTGATCGTTCGCGGTGGAATGTTTTCGGAGTTCTGATCATCCTTCACGATTTATCGTAAACATGTAATGTAAGGATGTTGACCTATCGATGATTCTTATCGATACTTTTATTTTCGGAACTTTTCCCTGTACAAACCTTGGCCATTCGGGAACTCTAATTTCGAACACTACAATTTTTCGGAACTGTGCACTCTCTGATTATGGGAAGTTGATACTTGTTTTATGCGCTGCTTTATATGTCGACGCTTTATCAGTCGGTCCCATGATCACTGTCATCTCGTTCCATAAATGTACCATTACTTTCTGTTATATGATAAGTCTGTTAATAAAGTTTCGTATTATACATTTCCAGGAGTATTGAGTACTAGCTAATAAATTCGGAATTTTGAGCCTTCTGGTCATTCAAAGTTCGGGATTTCTACCCCGCCCCAAAAGAATCTAAATTTATTTTACCCGTAGCTGCTCCGATTGATGTTTACTTATGTTGATTATTCGTATTATCGATTATAGTGTGCCAAATGTGGTAAATGATGAATTTATTACACGTGAAAACATAAAAACTGAAAAATTAGATCGTCAACGACTCGGTAGTAATCTTCGTAATAATAATATTAACATATCCATCATAAAAACGGACTAAAAAGACAACAAAAATCAGCTGAAAACCTATTAAAATAGGCTTGAATTACCTCAGCGGAATTAACACGATAGGCAGAATATAAATATACATATTATTGATACGTGATAAATGATAAAACTCCAAAAATTGTTGTTTGCATATTTTGTGGTGGCTTCCATTCAAATTAATTTCAAAACAAAGCTGGGTTATGTTCGCCAAACGCATCAGCTGTTACTCGCGACGTTGCTAAGTCTGTGGATGCTTTTTCGTCGTTCTGACCATTTTCAACCGGAAATTGAAATTTTTTTGTAATGCAGTGCTTTAATGACGCGGTGAAGATTGATTTTCTTATTTTTTACAATATCTATTATATCTAATCTATCGAATTTCAGTTTTCCAACGGGTTTAGTTAGATACGTGAGCAGAAAAACCACGATCACCGCACTTCCGGTTGACCGTCTTCATAAGACGACGTGCTTCGGTAACTCAAAGTGCTCGACTTTGCAGTTTTATTGCGAAAAAACTAAACGGCCAAAATAGCTCAAACTTTGGCAATAGGCGCATGAAGTATTCGTCAAAATCATATAAAAATTTCAAATCAGAAAGTTGAATTCGTAGTAATGATCGTACCTCCTTAACATCGTAAATAATTGAGATAATTCGCGCGAGAGCCAAGCGCCCAAGCAATCTGTTACACTCCGCTCGGCATAGACTTTTTCGTATATATATATACACACAGGATCTGAGGAAACCCAAAAGTTATTTTCAGGTCTATAGGCTCCGGTCCATTCACATTCTCTTATCTATGGAAAATATTGGGTGCTATGCACCTTACTTAATTAGACCGAGTCCACCGGTCGACTTTTACTCAGCTGAGGATCTTAATTCCAATTGCGCATCTATTTAAATCAATGTTTAAAATGTTTCCAATGCACACGGCCAATTTCGATTGCTTTGAAAGCGGGCATACATAGGCCTCCCTCAAAATGTGAGGTTACGTCACCTGAGGTTACTTCGAAAATATAGAAGCTTTTCAAGCAAATGATGACGGTTAAAATCGCTGATTTATTGAGAAAATACTATCGATAGACGACAATCGGCTCATTACACGGAATTTATGACTCTGGCTGCTCTCCTTAGGATATGCTCAGGAGCATTTATTTTCTTTTCGCTCTCCGCCACGTGCGTCGCTGCTGTCGGAGGATGTCTCCCACCCACCACGGTCTTACATACAGGGCTTGACGGTCGTATTTGGTAGGCGGCGAGCGGGCCACTTAGTGTCCGAGCTTTTTTTTCTTATCGTCGCCACGGTGTGTCGTTGTGATCGGGGGGTGTCATGAAACTAACCTAAACCGATCATAAAATGTTTCGTCGTATAGGCACATGTGCGTATAACCGTTAAAAATCGTTACGCGTATAAAAAAAAGTTGGATATGTCTAAATAACTGTCATTGACCGTTTAATTCAGTGACAATATAGAACTTTCGAGTTCCGAGTGCCCAGCGTAACAATTCCGCTCAACTACAATCGCAATACAAGGAACAAAAAATCAATAATTTTTGTCATCGTCGCTCGATTCGTGCACACGCGGTTGATATAGGTTGGGTTATATTTTTAAGCACGTATATATTAATTTGTTCATTTTGGCATGCAAATACATACATTTTTTTCGTTTACTTTCCGTGTAATCTATATTTCTTACGTAAAAGAAACAAGCACCCGTATACCGAGACATTACAGGCTGAAGTGCATGCCCCGTACGCAAGACAGAGACATATGATATTGCTGTCGCCTTCGCACACGACACCCCCGTTTCTATGCGCACCATGCGGCCGAAAATTGAAGCACAAACTGGACGCTAAGAGAACCTTCCCCAACTACCGTCGTTTCAAGACCTGTATGTAAGACTGCCTTTATTTGGGGTATTATGGAATCCACGGACGTACCCATACCTTTATATACGACCGTGGGAGAGAAGGTACAAGCGCTTTCTTTGCCCGAATAATCTTTGTTCACTTGCGTTTAGGTATCCCAGTCCGGTGGCTGGCACCTTCTATCCCTTACCGTATATGAAAATGCTACGCTTTTCGATTGCTTTGTTTAGTTCTACCTCTCCAGGTGGCGCTAGTAGGTTACTCACAATATTCTCATTGCGCGGGCGCGAGGCCCGCACTGCGTACATAACAACCACAACGACGCGTACGACTATTTTGACCCGTGATTTTGACGTTTGCAGTACCAGCCGATCTTAGCATTCGAAGACTATGGAAAGAGGCTATAAATAATAATAGTGTAAACGCTGGAAGAGTGGTGCGTGGAAAATATTTTAAGCAGGACGAAAGCAGGAGCTCCTTTTTTTAGATTTAGTAATGACCTTTTGAGAAAGTTATCATTTGGTACCAAATAGTTCCGTTTCCATATTTATCTTCGTGATTGTTTGTTGGCACGATTATTGGACAATAGAGTTATAGCGATGGACAATTATGAATAATAGACAAATTAATAAGACAGCAATGGTAGTATAATAAATAGTGTGTGTATAGATATACGCCATATGAATCCATCAGTGTGCATTGATGGTGTTATATGGGTATTGCCCGATTATACGTGTGCGTGTGCATATATACATAGTCCCTGCGCGCGCATCAGGATGGTTCGCGAACTACCGAAGAGAGTGGCAGAGTAGGACACTACAAACAGCGGACAATTCGCGTAGCAAAAATTCCCAAAGATGCCAGCCCCCTGTCCCAGTCACATCTCAGTTTAAACAGAGGTTCATTTACGGGAATCAACCTCTCAATCTTCGGCTTGAGCTTCAATCCGTGCTGAACGGATCGAAGATCTTATAATTCCCCTGCTCACCGTCACACCAGGCTACTCAAGCACATACAATTTCGAGGAAGAAATTTGCAACTGACTACATGCAATTTCCATGTTTGGGAGAATCGGAGCCTCTTCTGTGGCTTTTTAGGGCACGCACAAGATCAGTACAAGAAACATAACCTCACAAATTTTCGGAGCTTTCTCACAGATCCTTAAGGTAGTCCTATCGAAAGGATTCATAGGATTTTCATAATTTTTTTTGAGCTTCACTAAATATACTTATAATCGTCTCTGTAAAATTGCAGGGTCGGTTATCGACCTTAATACGGAGAAAAAAATATATAAAAATTGCGCACTTTTGCGAAGGAATCCCGAGACGACATACAAAAACCCAATTTCCGGTCGCTACAAAATGTATACAATAGAGAGAATCCGTCAGATGCTTAAAAAAAAATCAGATTTACATACTTAACACTTGTAGTAATCCAATGCTCTCAGAAAAAATACGCTTATTGACCTAATTTTCATGTAATATCAAGTTTAATTTGAACTTCCGGTATTGGATTTATTACCACTTGCTACGATGAATAGACGTGACAGCAAGGCAACAGCTGACTGTAGCCCTAACCTCATCTCACTCATTCGAATTTCCACACATATTTCATTTTTAACCGCCACAAATTTTCCACGCTCTCTTACCAGTCGTGGCCCGAATACAATGCTTCACATTGTACAATATAAATAAACAATATAAATTTTACAGGTCTCAAGTATGATCAGTGGTATGACTAGTGTGAAGCGATAGGACTACCTCAAGATTTTAGAGACAACGAAGCACGAGGCTTCGGAGGATTAAGCTCGACGGTTCTTTTTGCCCGGAATATTATTCATCTCCGAGAAATCTCGGTAACATTTTTTTAGCTACCTCTCGGAAAGCCATATTACGTTGCACAGCTTTCACTGCGCCTTATGCTAACGTGGTTGACGAATTTCAAAACGTTTTTTGTTTTTTTCATTGTCTACTAAAAACGAGTGCCAATAATTAACATTTGCCGTATAAAATTGAACGAGACACTATTTAAACGTCATATATAAGCCACTTATTGTTACGCTGTTGAAGTTTGCATCGTCCAAATGCAATGGAAATTCTTTATTACTTCCTCGTGCTCCATTGTTATTGTTATCGAAAATATTTTTCGATGGCCTCAGGTTGTAGGACTCTGGCGCGGATATGTAAAAGTGTTTGTCGAAGCTTTGGCCTGCTAAGGGAAAATTTGCAATTTCAACGATGCAAACGTTAATATTATCCTTATATAGGCGCATCCAAAATGGATAAAAGAAAACGGATCCATAATGGATATGACGTACGATGGTTGGCAGTTTTTCATTTTTCATACGTTCATGCGTGGAGACTCAAACCCGACGTGTGAAATGTAATACAAAGATATTCAATAAAACTTGTCGCAAGCACAAATTTCGTGGAATAAATCCAAGCATTGAGGGTAATACAGACCACAGGATTAGACGGCGCAGCTAGTGTTTCCGTTCCATTCTCCTTGACGTCGATCCCATCATTTCTCTTTGAAATTGCGTCCATTTTTAACTCTGAAATATTACATTTCTGCGTTACGTTTAATGTGAATCGCAACGTAGTCATCGAAATAATGACTTCCTGAAATTTATCTTCGAAGGCCAACTGCACGCTACGCATGTCAATACTTTAAACGAATAAAATGTCACACGCCTTTTCAAGTGACCTCCAGGAAAAAGATTTTCAATTATTTCGTCTCGCGCATCGCGGATCGTCATAGCAATCGCAATTTTACTTGCGCTGGACTTTTCAGAAATGCGCGAAAAGATCGAAAAAACGATATCTAGATTTTCACCTAACCTCGTAAAATAATTAAAGAACCACGCATAAAAACCAACCGCGTACATTCGATGGGCGAGTTCATTGGAGTACGCGTTCGCCGCGCCACATTCATAGTTATCATTTTTGGCCATGAATGCCCTCTACGAAAATCTTGGTAAACTTTTGTTTTTAATTCAGAGGTGCACCTCTGAAATATAACCTCAACATTTTTTTTTCGACAAATTTACCAACTTTTTCTTCATATGTAATTTATGGGATAATATTTATTTGATTTATAAAAATAGTCTCATCAAGGCTTTCGGGTTTTCTTGGAAGTTATTAGCATTAAAAAATCTAGTATATACGCGTTGAAGCGTCCTAAAGTTATTTCAGGTTATCCGAAACTACGAACGAGTGATGGACTTGTTTTTGCATTCGCAAAATCAACATGAATTGTGTGATTTTTTGCCATTGGAGAAAAGCAGTTCTAGAGTTGGTCTCCATAAGGATGACCCGTATATGAGCATAGATTTTCATTCCACTCTTCACACCGTGTGCCTTCACACCCGATAAACCTCAAGCGAATCAACGCGGAAAATCTTCTGTGAAATTGAAGACATCTTAAGACATCTCGATTTTCATGATTTTTTTTTTATAGAAAAGATCCGTTCTCTAATTTCGAGACATAGGGTATGTTTTGTTACTACTTCTGGCTATTAAGTGGTATTTGTTTTTTTTACTAATCTCTACCAATGGCACGGTCTTTCAAAGTTCATTTTCTAAACTGACGTGGCGTATAGCTAAAAAACTGATCGACCGCTTCTTATGAAATTTGGTATAAATCTAATAAACCTTATTATCTAAAATATGACCCTAAATGTTTTAGAAAATTAAACCATAAGTTTTTTTTATTACAAAATGTAATTTCGTAACAAAAAATACTGTTTGTTTGATTTTAAGTTAAAAGTTAAGATAAAATTTTGTTACGAAATTTAATTTCGTAATACTTTTAACTTAGCTTTTAACTTAACGTTTAAATTAACTTTTAACTTAAATGTTAACTTAACTTTTAAATTAACTTTTAACTTAACTTTTAACTTAACTTTTAAATTAACTTTCACCTTAACTTTTAACTTAACTTAAACTTTAAAAAAGTGAGAAATGTTTAAAATCAATCAATGGTACGCTTTGAAACAAAAATTTTAAGGTTAAAAGGTTGTTACGAAATTAAGTTTCGTAACAAAATTTTAACTTCACTTTTAAGTTAACTTTGGAGTTAACTTTTAACTTAACTGTTGACTTAACTTTTAACTTAACTGTTGACTTAACTTTTGACTTAACTTTTGACTTAACTTTTGACTTAACTTTCGACTTAACTTTCGACTTAACTATTGACTTGACTTTTGATTTAACTTCTAACTTGAACTTTTAACTTTAACTCAAGCTCACACTTTTTGTTTCGAAGCGTATCACTTAATCGATTTTCAACATTTCTCACTTTTTCTTGGTCATATTCTGCGCATGAGTGTTAATGAAAGAAAAATCTTTGCTATTTTTTAGATCAGCCCCGCAGACGCCGTCTGACAACATCCGCCAAGTAGATTGTGAAGAAGCGATGTTAAACGGTGTGACAGCATTGTAAAAAGCCGAAAATGCGATGCAAATAAAACTTCTTACTACGACTACTGCATCCTTCGTATTTTTCTTACGTGGAGTAAAATACTCTATTATGTCGGTATCGGATACCGCAATATTGAAATGCTATGTAACGCGGAAAAAGTAACTCTTACTTGTTAATTTCTGTTTCGGCGGTCTCGTCACCAATGCAGATATTTTTGCCAACTCTGGACTTGGGTCTCTCTTTTTTTCCTCCTCAGGTTTCTTGATAAGTGGTTTTATCGTTCTGCAATAGTAAAAACAAAATGTTTTTCATATTTACTTTCTGCTGTCACTTCGCTTCAACTAATGAGTAAACCGCTAAAAATAAGAGTTGCGCTCTCCTAAGCAACATTTTCTTATCAACCGAACGGGGACCAAATTGTAATTCAGCCCTGATTGCTTGAGTCCGGAAAGTGACGCCACGCAAACCAGTATGGATGGTTTCATGGCCGTATATTAAGGGGGGAGGATAAAACCTCCAAGTGAGGCATAAACTTTCGGGTTTTTTTTTAAGAAAGATTTCTTCACCATTTTTGAGACTTAGGGTATGGTTTATTACTCCTTTTGGCTAATGCATGGTATTTTTGTTTTTAGTAATCTTTAATAATGGCGCTGGAATGGCAGTCTTCGAAACAGCCCTTTTCAAAACTGGCGTGACGTATACCTAAGAAACTAATCGACCGATTCTGATGAAATTTGGTATAAATATTTCTACCCTTGCTGTCTAAAACATGACCCTAATGTTTTTGAAACTTGAAAAAACGGTCTCGCTTTTCAAAATTTAAAAATTAAGTTTTTTCAAAATTAACAAATTAATTTTTTTCAAAATTAAAAAGATTAATTTTTTTCAAAATTAAAAAGATTAATTTTTTTCAAAATTAAAAAGATTAATTTTTTTCAAAATTAAAAAAAAGTTTTTTTTTTTCAAAATAATACGTATTTTTTCTCAAAATAAAAAAAAGATTTTTTTTTTTTCAAAATAAGTTTTTTTTTCAAAATTAAAAAAAGCATTTTTCAAAATAAAAAAAAGCATTTTTCAAAATGAAAAAGAGCATTTTCAAAATTCAAGTTTTTTTTTCAAAATTAGAAATAAGTATTTTTTAAAAATTAGAAAAAAGTATTTTTTTAAATTAGAAAAAAGTATTTTTCAAAGTTAGAAAAAAGCATTTTTCAAAATTAGAACAAAGTATTTTTTTAAATTAGAAAAAGTATTTTTCAAAATTCAAAAAAGTATTTTTCAAAATACAAAGAGCATTTTTCCAAATAAAAAAGTATTTTTCAAAATTCAAAAAAGTATTTTTTCAAAATTGAAAAAAGTATTTTTTCAAAATACAAAAAAGTATTTTTCAAAATGCAAATAACTATTTTTTCAAAATTCAAAAAAGGATTTTTTTTTAATTGAAAAAAGTATTTTTTAAATACAACAAAAGTATTTTTCACAAATTCAAAAAAGTATTTTTCCAAAATTGGTCTTTTTTCAAAATTCAAAAAATTATTATTTTTTCAAAATAAAAACCCTTTTTTATTGCAGAATATAGCCATTTTTTCCGGAAAATTTAATCTTTTAGTTTCAAAGCGTACCATTCCATAAATTTTCACCATTTCTCACTTTTTCTTTCTTCATAATCCGTTTAGAAGACCGTACCATACCTCCGCCATTTTTAAAACTTAATTTAAAAAACTGCCATGAAACAGCCAAAAGTAATAAAACATACCCTACGTCTAAAAAATGGCGGAGGAAACGTTCCTTTTAATAAAGAACATGAAGATCAGCCATTTTTTCTTCGCCCAAAGGCATCTCCCCCCTTAAGTGTCCGGAGATCATCGTCACGTTGTATAATTTTTCGGAAGAATCCAAGACAAAATATTATTATTCTCTATAGAAAAAAAAACATTCCACTTGTTTCAAAAATCGAATGAGGTAACGTAATTTTACTCCGCAAGGGCCTATTTTCGGCTAAAAGGCCTGAAATAAGACATAAATCTATAAGTAACCTAGGCGATCTAAATTGAATATGAACATGAATGCAGCGTTATTCAAAACTCATTAACACTCAACTCCCTGATTCAAAACGCATTTACACTCAACTCCCTGACGAAAAATGAAAAAAATTCTATCCGTGCGTGGTAGACCAAAAACATAATGCGCATACTAGGAAATTATTTTTAAGTTGGTGTACTGTTATATGTATTGATGTACGGTGATATGTATTCGAGCCGACCCGACACATCCGACCGTAATGATAAGCCTGGTGTACTTACATTTTTTTCATTGTCGTAGTATCAGGTGTAGGCGATGGCGGTGGTGCTGGCGAGAGTTTCAAAGTTATTTTCGGTACGGCCTCCGCAGTTTTATTGTCCTTCTGAAAATAAATAAGTGATCGTCTTAGGAGTCTTCTCACTTTAGACGCTAAAAATGGATATTTCGAGATTTTTTTGACAGCTTTGTATTACAGATATTGATATGACAGTTGTTACACTTAATAAATACACTTTCGAAATACAGAGAAAAAAAGATTCTTGCTCAAAGCACTATTTATAGACGTAAATGGTAGTTAAAAAAATGTCCAAAAAAATTGGGTAAATATTCGGAAGTGGGACTCCTCCAAGAATCAGGCTAATTTTCTTCAAGGGTTCAAACAAGCCCAAGCAACCCTAAACAACCTCAAACAAACCCAAACAAAAAATAGCCTAATCCTAACAGGCGCCCCACTTCCGAATATTTACCAAAAATTGTAGGTCTGCGCTGTTGATGAAATCTCGGAGACGGATCGTCCGAAACCAAAAAATCAAACGGTTTTAGATTCAGTATGTGAATGGCTATAGCTAAGTCATACGCTTTTGATATATGCAAAAATAACAAAATGGCGGACATTTTTCGGAAAAAACCAGAAAAACGTGTTTTTTCACCGGTCTGGCCAAAAAAACTAGTAAATAGCCAAATTTGAAATAATCCTCGATATGCGCTATAGCTATAGTTGTAAAGAATATGTGGTTAACATTTCATAAGGATCGGTTCGGTTTCGCAGATTTTATCGACAAGCCGTCGAAAAACGTTGTTTCGAGAAAGACACGTTTAAGGTAGTCCGATCGAAAGGCTTCAATTCATATGATTTTCATAATTTTTTTTTGAGCTTCCCTAAATACGTTGATAATCGTCTCTGTAAAATTTCAGGGTCGGTTATCGACCTTAATACGGAGAAAAAAAATATAAAAATTGCGCACTTTTGTGAAGGAATCCCGAGACGACATACGAAAACCCAATTTCCGGAAATCCGTCAGATTCTTTGAAACAATCAGATTTACATACTTGACACTTGTAGTAATCGAATGCTCTCGGGAAAAAATACGCTTATTGACCTAATTTTCATGTAATATCAAGTTTAATTTGAACTTCCGGTATTGGATTCATTGCCACTTGCTACGATAAAGAGACGCGACAGCAAGGCAACGGCTTACTGTAGTCCTAACCTCATCTCACTCATGCGAATTTCCACACATATTTCATGTGTGGAAGTTCAAAAAAAAGTGTATTTGTGGGGAATTTTGGTGCACTACTTTGTTTCGAAAAACTTGCAGCCGAATCACACAGAATTCTTGTTGAGACTTAGAACGACCATGCTCTTTCGGAAACAACATGCAGAGATTGGTTCTCCTCCAAAAATAATGATTCTGATGTGTTGAATTGGAGGCATTACTTCATGAAGACTCATGTCAGTCCCTAGCGGATTTTCAGGATCATTAGGAGTTGATTGCACAACAGTTTCGAAACGTTTGAAGGCGTTAGGAATGCTTTTTTAAAATGGAGCATTAATTTTCACGAAAAAAAAATAGGGAGAACTTAATCAACATCCAATTAGAAAAATACTATACTCACTTGTTTATCCTTGCGTTTTTCCTTCTTGTCCTTTTTGTCTTTAAGTTTCGTAAATTTGCCTTTCTTCCCTTTACTTTTATCCTTAATCTTGTGTTTCTCTTTTTTGTCTTTCTTCTTTTTAAACTTGTCTTTTCGTTCTTTCTTGTGATCTTTGGTTTTCTGAAAATATTAATATTGTAATTATTAAGGGATGTTATAAGTTTTAAAATAGTCCATATATAGCGAGTACCTCAAATATAAAAATATAATATTTGGTGAATATAAAAATGATGGAAAAACCTATACAGTGGGGAACGAAAGTATTCGTACACGTCGTCTGTTTCGGATTACCCTACGAAAAAAATTGAATGCTTTATTGAGTTTCTGTGTTCAATAGCTTATCCTAAATATCCATGGTGTCTGTTTACGAAAATCTTGGGAAAATACGAACAAACAAAGCCAAATTAACAACAGTTTCGTGTGAGATGTACAGATACTTTTTTTACTTAGTTTTAATTAGTTAGTAGTTAGTTGGTAGTCGTTAGTTAGTAGTTTAGATAGAAGTTAATTAGTAGGTAGTTATTAGTTAGTTAGTTGGTAGTCGTTAGTTAGTAGTTAATTAGTAGTTAGTTAGTAGTCAATTAGTAGTTTAGATAGTAGTTAATTAGAAGTTAGTTAGCAGTTAGTAGTTAGTTAGTAGTTAGTTAGTTGGTAGTCGTTAGTTAGGAATATAGATAGTAGTTAATTAGTAGTTAGTTAGTAGTTAATTAGTAGTTTAGATAGTAGTTAATTAGTAGTTAGCAGTTAGCAGTTATTTAGTAGTTAGTGAGTAATTAGTTAGTTAGTAATCAGTTAGTAGTCAGTTAGCAGTTATTTAGTAGTTAGTTAGTAGTTAGTTAGTCGTTAGGTAGTAGTTATTTATAGTCAGTTAGTGCTTAGTTGTTAGTTATAGTTAGTTAGTACTTAGTTGTTCGTTATATGTAGTTAGTACTTAATTAGTAGTTAGTTATAGTTAGTTAGTAGTCTTTATGGTTAGTGTTTAGATTTCAGATGGACCGTTTGAGCTGGAGAATGTCCACCGCGAGACGTCGCGAAAAAACAATTTTCAAAGGCTCTATATATATATATACCGTCGTGTTGAAAAAAATGCGTTCCTTTTTCACCGCCCGTTTCCCAGAAATAAAAATTAGGACCTTGGCCATGTTGTTCGCGCCTCTAGGTAGATGTAGGCCCTTAATACGCGTGTTTTCGTACCTTAATATATTTGGATAATTTCTCCAGTTTTTCGCTTTTCGTTGACAATCGCGGTACAGTCGGCACCGAAGTAATACCGCTCGTGACAGTAGGCACAACAGAATCATTTGCTGCGTTGGTGACTGTGAATGCTGGCTGAGTTACCTCCTTCTCAATTTTTATTGGTTTCGTTATCTTTTCTACCGGAGGCTTTGAACTTTTTTCGGGTTCCACCTGAGCCGGGATAACTTCGGGTACCACGGGTATTGAAATTTTTTCCCGCTCAGCAATCTTTGTTTTTGGCGGGAAACATTCATCGAGTAACTTGTTCGATGTCAGGAATCGTGGGGGCATCGGTAAATTGGGCATTGCAGGGTGCGTCCCGGGAATATTTCGGCCCAGAGCGATCGGATATCTTGGGAAAATGGGATGCGCCATCGGGTGTGGTATGAGTCCCGGTGCAGACGGAAAGGGAGGGAAAAAAGGAAATGGCAAATTTGGGGGGTTGTTTGACTCCTTGGGTGCTTCTGCTTCCACTGGCTGAGGAGTCTTTGGTCGGTCGCATAATTGAGAGTCTTGCACGTCGGCTGCATTCTTGCCCTGTGAATCGTAGTTTGTATCACTAATTGTTCGTATCACGTTGAACGTTATATTTATCGACTAGATCTAAAAGATTCACTTTTCGATGACGATTTTGCGTCACACAGGCGTACGTCATTCATATTCGTAGTCTATGCCAATTCTTTTGTTATAAAAACACAAAAATTTATTTATAAAAACTTATAAATAAAAAAACAACATTGTTCGATTGCATATTGCAAAAAAATACCTTATTTATACGTTCTTAGTATTTTTCTTACATAGAGTAAAATACCCCGTTGCAAGAAGCATTGTTTGTTCTAGTAAACAGTGACATCAAATATGAATGCTGTAGTCAGGTGGAAATAGCAAGTGAAGATACAGTAGCGTGCAAAAGATTCGGGCCACCCTATTTTTCGTGGACATTGCATAGAAATACGATGGTACGAAAAATACAAACGCGTGATGACACTTATAATTGGCGTCGAGATGCTTGATATTTTAAAAAAATGTGGTATAAACCGTAATATGACTGTTCAACAATTAATTATCGAACAGTTTTTATTTAATGACTGTGCAAAAGTATTGGGCCATATACTATTGCGTATGGAAACAAAAAACAAAACATTATAAAAATAACAAAACATGGTTTAGTTTTCTCTCTAGAGTCAATACTTCGTTGCCATGCCATTAGCAGCGATTACAGCAGCACATCGTCGGGGTACAGACGCAATTAATTGCGAGATGCGATCTTGTGGCATCTTTTCCCACTCATATTGCAAATGATCCCATAATTCCGTCTTGTTGGAGTGATTCTTCGTTCCAACGCATACCTTGAGCTCTTGCCACAAATGTTCAATCGGATTTAAATCCGGTGACTGCGAGGGCCAGTCGAGAAGGTGCACTTTTCGGCTTCCAAGGAAATTCTTCACATGTCACGAAGCATGTTTGGGATTATTGTCGTGTTGAAATATCCACCCATTCGGCATATTTTTCTTTGCAAATGGGAGCATATGGTCTTGCAATATATTTCGATACATTATAGCGTCCATATTTCCTTGGATTTCTATTAGCGGACCAATACAGTTATCAGAAAATGCTCCCCAAACTTTAACATTTCCGTCACCGTGTTTTACAGTTGGAATTTGATATCGTACATCGTATATGGTACCTGCTGGACGTCTTACATACTTGCGACCATCACTTCCGAACAATTGAAATTTGGATTCGTCGGAAAAACGAACTTTCCGCCAATTCGATACTGTCCAATGTTGATATTTTTTGGCAAAATTCAATCTAGCCTTCTTATTCTTTGTGCTAATGAGTGGTTTCTTTACACCGACGCGCCCAATCAATCCCACAGCCTTCAGACGTCGGGATACCGTACTCCGACTGATATCAGCAAGATTTTCACTGCGTAATTCTTGCGAAATTATTGCTGCAGTTTTTTGCGGATCTATGACGCAATTTCTTTTAATGATTTTGTCCACGCGTTTTGAAGTTTTTCGTGGTCTACCGCTTCGACTTTTATCACACAACGAATTTGTTGATTTATATTTCGCAATAATACGGTTTACTGTGCTTTTCCCAATAGACGGAATATTTGCAATATCACGAGAACTCTTTCCTTTTTCAAATAGTTTTAACACAACTTCGCGGAGCCCATTTTTTGTGTTTCGCCATTGCGGCAGAAATATAACTGATTTTTTCATGGTTCTTCATGTTTCGAACTAACGCGAAAGAAAGCGCGGAAGAAAACGTAAACAAACCGTGTGGCTAGAGAAGGTAAGACAGCGGCCGATTATTTTTGCACACTGACCGAACGCGTTCGACGCTGTACACAAACAAAATAATATACCACGCTGTTGTGCGTATCGTAGCTCCCTCAAATATTTTAAATGATGGAGAACTTCAGGCATTAAATGTTTTATCGAATAACTGAGAAAAAAGGTTGGCCCGAAACTTTTGCACGCCACTGTATATAATTTCTCGGGCGCGTATGCGTATTTGTAACGAGCTTATGACGCAATGGTTCTTGCGATTACAATTACGATATTGAAACGGCAATGTAACTGCAACTGGAGAGCTCGACTCACCTTTTTTGGACTAATACTTCGCTTCGGACTTCTAGAACGAGGTTCTTTTTTCCGAATATTACGCTCCTTCTTCTTCTTCTTGAGGTCGGGTAGTACAGGTACTTCTAGTTCTGGAGTTTTCGGGGTACTTGGAGTACCTGGTGGCGACATATCGCCAAAGATATAAACGTCTGGCGAAGGACTTTTTACATCCGGAGGTTCCCCACCTTCGTCAATATGCACGTCGGGCGTTTTTGGAACTTTCTTGTCTTCTCGTTTTACGTCTTTGTCAACATGTTGCGCAGTTTTGTTAGAAATTTCATCGATCACAAGGCCGGGAGAGCTCTCACGTGAATCCAGGTCTTTGAGTTTGGGTAATTCCGGGCCATCACCACTCTTGTCTTCGCGTGGTTTTGAAATTTTCTTGAAAATATTAAGCTTCTGTTTGTCCGGTTCGGAAGGTATCTTATACACGATATCTTCTTTCTCCTCCGGTAGTGCAGGGGCAGGTGCTGCTTCCTGTACTTTTTCCGTTTTCACCCTAGACTGAGGCACTTTAATTGCTTTTGTGGGGTTTTCCTTGTGGGCGTTTGATTGTGGGCTCGATGGTCTGTTGGAACCTCGTGGACTACCGGTATGTGCCTTACTACCGCCAATCTTCGATGATGGTTGTAATTTCGCACATTCCTTTGCGTTAGCTATTCTTTTCGTGCTGATATCGCTGATATTGTCAGGTTTGAACAACTCCTTGACGCGATATTTCTTTTTGTTCTCCTTGTCCAGCTTGCGATCTTCGACGCCTTTTTTCGCTGGCTTCTTTGGCTTCTTCTCCAATTTCAATTCCGGTGGAACCATCGGGTACGAGCTCCCGGGAGGAGACTCGGGCCGCGCTGGATGTGGCGTACGTGGTTCCGGCAATTTGCCTTCCCGCGCAGGAGAGAGAAATCCCGAAGTGGTCATTATCACACTGTGTATTTCGCGCAGTGGTCGTCCTTCTTCGACAATTTTCGAGCGTTTCGCTAACAATGAATGTTCGGATGGCAGCATACCACCCGGTCGTTTGAACACCGTTTGAGAAAGTTGTTCCACCGAGGACGACATTGCTGACTCTAATGGCAACGTGTCCTCCGAGCCGAAGTCATTCTGACAAGCACGCGAAGGTTCCACTGGGTCTGTCGAAAAATCTGAAATATTTCACATCAAACACCACGCTGCAAAAACACTCGATAATGCAGAGTGGAAATTATTTTCTCTAATATTGTAATAATGATGAATCCAGGACCAGAATGATGACGCGAAGGAAACGTATAGATGCCGAAAAAAGGAGTTCACGATCATCGACGATTGGAACGTTCAATGAAAGTTGTTTCCCTCTTACAACAACGAACAATAACTTGGTGGACAAGAGAAATAAAATTCTGTCTACGCTCCCACGAATGTCGAAAAACCTTAAGGGGCAGTCTCACTTCAGACGCTGAAAGGCTATTTTCATGAATTTTTTTACAGGTTTATATTATAGATGTTGATATAAAAGTTGTTACACTGCCTTATATACGCGAAAATTTTTAAAATTTTTCATTCTCATTCATTTTTGACTCCATTAGCCTGAACGGTTATGAATATTTTAAGCTTTACGGAATTGAAAAACTCCAAAAAATTGTTAAAGTTACAGCATTTATTGCGAGGGGGATTACTTCAAAGGGAACGAAATAGATACTCATGAATAAATAAATATTTTTCGACAAAAATAAAGAGTCACCTTGTTTTTCGAACAAACCTCGTACATCAATATCCACAAAACTATGAAAGTACATTGAAAAATTAAGAAACGGGCGATACAAACCTCCAGTGCTCGGATACATCGCTGGCAAATGTTCGTGAACGTGAACAGATCTTGTTACCACCTCTTGGCTCCCTGGTTTCAAAAAGTTCAAATGATTTTCACGAGGGACGGGAAATCGCGGCACGTTGACTATGCACGGAAGCGAATCGACATTTCTGACGTACTCAGATAGTTCAGGTATCAGAACGTGCATATGTTGAAACGCCAAGCCCAAATCGTCCAAATTACCCTCCGTTCGACCCACTATGGACAAAAAAGCCTGTCAATCCTAGTGATGGCAGAATAAAAATCGAGGTGAAGTGAAACTAGCAAAAATGAGTGATGGGAAATTCGTGACCAAAATCAAGTACACGTTATTCCTTAGTTAGTAGGCTGGAGTCGATAGAAACACGGGTCAAATGAAACAAGTTGAATAACTCGAAGATGGTTAGTGACAGCAGCACAGCCCCGAGGGGGGAAGAGACTGCTTGGCGTATCGAATCCTGTCGCTCATTGCGTCGCCATTTTTTAGTGGCTGCGTCACTTTTTCGACATAAAAAGGAACTTTTTTGACTATTAGTATCTTGCGTACTGCTCCAAACCTATTCTGCCTTCTTCATCGTTTACAATCATCATTACTATGAATATCCTAGTTGAGTTCATGTGGTCAGTAGCTACCCACAACGTTGAGGTCTCTTCCTGTTACTAAAATTATTCGAAGCCGTGTGGCGACAGTTGAAGCAAACAGTTCGAAACAAACATTTCATACGCGAGCAAGTTTTCCAAATCTTGTTTTATTTTTCCGCTGCCAAGAAGTCGTCTGAAAAGTAAAATAATATTAAAGAACCTTAATGTACCTACAGTGATACTCAAACTGGAATAAAAAGCAATAAAACTGATTATTTTTATTAAAAGTATATTTTATTCACAACAAACTCACTTTATCACTTCATATGCCACGTGTAGTATGAAATTCATTGTCTGCGAACTTTTTCGGTGGTTTCCCACGCTCTTCGTTTCTCACGTCAAAATCACGACTTTTGAATTTTTTGCATATGATCACCCCAGTTTTGTGATTGGTCGTTGAGGCGGAGCTCGGACCTTATGCAGTTTTGTATTACTATATATTATCGTTTCTCAAGAACACTAGCGACGCCTGCGGCGGAACTGAGCACTACACCTCTGCGACCGCTTGAAAGAACTTCGTATATACAGACTAGGATAGGGAGTTTGGACTCCTTTACTCTAGCCTCCTTGGGTCTTAGGGTCCCTAAACTGATGGCTAGCACCATCTATAGGGAAATTCCGGTTTCATACTTCTACACCTGGTACATCATTAACAGTACGTGGATTTAGTAGAACATTAGTTCAACCAGCTGAAAACATCTATTTCAACTGATACCAGACACTGTTTCTATTGACCCTGCCAGAGGGGCAAATGAAGCATTTTTCGAGGGTTTCTAAATAGCATCTACCTAAGTTAAGGGCATATAAGAAGAAGAATCAACAATGCTATCATATAGCCAGATAATCTAGCTATAAGTAAAAACCAATACCAAAGAGATAGGGTATAAAATGAAGTCACACAAACCGATTTTCTTAAAACCGGTCGAACTGACCCCAGCCTACCCTATTGGATTGTGTTGCGTTAAGACAATATGCGCATAGTAGTCTGGGACGCTGTTAAAATAAATGTACATTTAAATACGAACAAGGAACTTGCAGACCCTGCAGTGTTAAAAGTTGCAATTTCCATTTATCTACCCATTATCTCCCAATCTAAATAATCGGCTGTTCTGAAATTTCACTTAAACATGCATAATGATACGAAAAATGTCTGGTTAAAATTTGAACAAATTCTCAATGTCATTAACATGATAACACTCACATTTACCAACCAGTTCATTGGAGATTATACAATAATGGAAATCAGACAAATACTCACAAAGTTCTGCATACCGCTTTGTTACTTTCGATATTCGCACCAAATATTCTTGCATTAGATCAACCAGGAATTCCAATGGAGTGGAATTAATCGAATGCCATCCAATCATCTGGCATATCTGTGCTATTACCATCTTCAGAATCACACGGTTATATTCTTCGGGCATTGTCGTCTGTAAGGGTATTAAACTCTTCTGCTAGTATACATTACGCCACAGTTTATGCTGAGTGGGACAGTTTTTGTCTAGTAATAATCTTCTAATACGTTTGACAAGGATTTGTTACGCAGAATAACGACAACTACAGAAGATTTTACGTTGTTGAGAAACATCAAAAGGCCCGTTGAAATAAACTGCTTATTTTACTCACTTACAAGGAACATCCCTCAGGTGACACCTTTCGATTTTGTTGAAATTTGGATATGTTATAAAGCACCGAAAAGTAAGCGATACGTATTTTTTTATCGGTAGAAAAACGGCTTAAGGGGTGAAGCCACCCCTCGAAAAAGGCATCTCTAGGGGTAATATAGCAGTTTCACACACAAGGAGTCCACCGATTTTAATGAAACACAAATGAAAATTCTTCTAATCCAAAGCGATGAAAAATCCACTATAGTGACATTGCAAAAAAAATTAAAGGGTGAACCACCCTAGAGATGCCTTTTTTCGAGGGGTGGTTTCACCCCTTGAAGCCGTTTTTCCGCCGATAAAAAAAATAAGTATCGCTTACTTTTCGGTGCTTTATAACATATCCAAATTTCAACAAAATCGAACAGTGTCACCTGAGGGATGTTCCTTGTTAGCTCTGATAGTCATCCCTTAAACGTAGTGTTCATGATCTATATACTACTGTGTCCAAAAAATAAGGTGAATTTGTTTCAAAAATTAAAAAATCTTTAATTATTTTTCCAAATCAATTTCGTCGCCTTCGAAGTAATCCCCACCCCATACAATGCACTTAGGGAGCGTACATAAATTACGTAACGTAAAATTCCCCAATTCCCCCCCCCCCCCACGTAACAGAACCGTAACGCCTGGCCTGAACCCCCTCCCCCATTCTGTTACGTAACGGGTGCTTTATCGGCAATAATTGCGTTTTTTTTTCAAAGAAATAACTAATTATGAAAAGATCGGATTTATACTAATTTTCTGCAGTATATGTTCATCTAGTTTTATACTTGCGAATTTTAAATAATGCACCTTATTTTTTGGACACAGTAGTATTTAAGTAATATTAATTTTCTAGCACCCCTAGATTACGGCGGGAGATACACCTTTAGGCAAGGAAAAACTTTGCTAATTTTCATTATTCTTTTTAAAAGGAAAGATTGTGCCGTATTGTATTGTATTTATTTTCTCATTGTACACGCATTGCGCTTCTTACATTTCCCTCGGCTGTTTACAAATCTTGTGTTTACGGAAAGGTATTACTATTTTTGGGACTTAGGGCGTGTTTTATTACTACTTTTGGATATTACGTGGTATTGTTTTTTTTTTATTAATCTTTGAAAATGCCAGAGGTATATAATTATAGAACAGAACTATTAGTATAGAACAGAAGATTAATCGACTAGAAAACTAATCGACCGATTCTGATGAAATTTATGATCTTGAGATTTGGGAGCTGGATTGAAATTCCGAACTGAAGAATCGGAGCGCTTAAAACTCCGAAAGAATTTTACCCGAAAGACCAAAACTCCGAAAATCTGACCACCGTCAAAACAATTCGGCTATGAAAGTTTTTAAAGTTTCAAAATTTTCAATAAAACGACGAACTATTGCAAGAATTTTGGTAAATGTCTAGAATCAGGGCTCCTGGACAAAAAGGGGTTGAACATTCTTTCACCGAGCTGATATTTTTCAGGGTAGTTTCTTATGATTATACAACTCGGCGGAAGACAATTTTCACCCTTATTTCAACCCTTAGAGACTTTTTTTGCTTCTTCAAAATAAGTTTTTTTTATTAAGAAGTGATTTTGCGTCAATTCTGAAATTTGTCTAAACAACGTTATACGTTCTACATCATTTACAGTTAACTGTGTAGATCTCACTGGCATCATATTTACGAAACGTGTAATTTAGGAACATGAAAATTAGGAATTTAACATCGTCAGAGCATTGAAAGTTCGAAACTTCAACCCGGCTCTGAAATTTGCACTATTGGAATGCAACGAAAATGAATTATTTTCAATCGACAACTTTTTTTTGGCCCATGTAGATCATGAAAATCATTGGAATTCTTTTACATAGTCTCACTCGAGATTCACGACAATGTGAAAAAGAAAAATAAAGTTTTTCTTTATAATAATGAAAATGAAGGAGTAAAGAAAATCGTTGCATTGCAACGATGCAAATTTCAACGTCATTGCAACTTGGTATAAATCTTTCCAACCTTATTATCCAAAAGATCACCCTGAATGTCGGAAAAATTTTTGAAACGTATTTTTACGCCAAAATATAGCCATTTCTGTTTATAAACTTCAAACTTTGTTTCAAAGCGTAGCGTTTCATTGATTTTCAATATTTCTTCACTTTTTGTTGGTTCATATTCTGTGTATAAGTGTTAATAAAAGAATAATCTAGATTGTTCTTTTTTCAGATTTATTCCGCCGATGCTTCGTGTCACGCCGTCGGCGGCAACATCTGCCGCAATGCTTTAAAAAAAACGTGCTATAGCACCACCATTTTTAGAGATTAATTTTAAAAATGTCACAGCCAAAACTGATTATAAAATATACGCCTCAAAAATGGTAAAGAAATCGTTCTATTGAAAAAATCAAACAGCAATTTTTTTGTTCCTTAAAGGATGACGTTGAAGTTTGCATCGTTGGAATGCAACGAAACCCTCTCTCTCTTTTTTTACCTCATTTTCATAACCACGCAATGTTTTCTTTATTTATATACATATTGATTTACATATTATACACATATTTAGGCCGCTCTCTAATAAGCACCTTGAAAACCGTTTCAGTGACTTTGGAGGGCTGAATGTGCTAAAAGAAATTGAGCTACGAAACTATAGTTGCGTTCCAACGACGCAAACGTCAAAGTCATGCCTAGAGTTATCGGCCCCCTAAATATTTTGTTCAACCATTCGATGATCCCCTTTTTCTATTGCCGTTGAGGAATGTTGAAAATTTTGTACGCGTGTCGAGCAGTTCATATTAGGCATCTAGTTATTTATCGTCTAAATGACTAGATAGAAATGTGGTTAGCATGCCATCTCTATAAAGTGCCGTACAAATGAAACGATTTATAGTCGTTTTTCTTTAAAAGTTTGGAAACGTTGCTATAAATTTTGCGTGTTTTGGAAACTATTTTGACTTGATTATAGAAGGAAATCAGATAATTGTTAAGTATTCAGATTGGTGAGTATACCTCAAGAGTGTTTTCCAACCTCTGCACTGCACGATATATTAACCTCTAAATACCCAAACTGCACAAAGTCATGCGGAGATTACTTTATTAATAGCGGTATGGAGAAAACACTCCTGGTAACTCTGTAAAAAGTATCAGTGTTATTTAGCAAGTTTAAAAATCGCAGTCGTTCTTAAAAATCCATTCGTGTCATTTAAAAAAAATCTATCGTGTTTTTTTATCCGAGGGCTAGCACAGATGCATACGAAAGATGTAATATAGTTATGCATAGAAGGAATGAATAATTGAACTGCTCGAATTAGATACACGAAAATGAAAGATACAAATTTAGTAATGAGATACATTATAAATAACGATCTTTAATTTGTGGTTATCGAAGGCGTAGACATAAATATAAATATATATATATATACATATGATTTACCTTGTGAGTGTAGAACTGGCTTGCAAATATTGTTGATAAAGCACTCGTGCAATATGCATGCGTATCTTTCACATTTGACGGAAGACTATGAGAAAATAAGCGTTTATACGGTCGACGAAACTGTTCTGTTTTCACCGAGTTTTATTACTGCTTGTTACGCTTGTCTACACCAGTGGGGTGACATCAGAGAACATAGATGTGACACTCAATGCTAAAAGATGTAGGCTTATTTGTCACGCACCTCATTGGTCGAAAGGTGGATGCAGAGGGACTAGACGTAAGGAGTGGACACACAGTGCTTAGGAAATAAGGAGGCGCTGCGATCGAATGTGTCCGATCGATTAGCTCCGCCTACTAGCCTCGGGCTCTTGGACGTGCTCTCGGTTGCTGTTCATAGCACATTCGTGGTGGGGCCTACCGCTCCTATTTCACTGTCTTTCTCATTGTTGCAAACTCATAATAGCAACTAATACTGAATGAAATTAAGCGGTGAACCAACTAACTAAACCAACTAAGAAAATAAAAACAGAACACAAATGTAGCCTTGACTGTTGTGGATTGAAAATATGTTTCAGAAAAGGGTATTCGGTTGATTTATGTTTTGCACCGATGCGAATGAAAGTTTGATAAAAATTGCAATATGCAAACAATATTACTCTTGATGTGGTTTGTAAATGCAACTGCACTGGAGAAAAAAAGGAACTTGTCAAAAAATCGCAGTTGTATTTGCAAGAAAAATAAGTTATGCTCCATTTTCTGCTTATTACTTAAGGGAGAATAAGGCGTGAAGGTTATGTTTTTCATGAACTGAACTACATATGAAAAAAGAAACTGAAGGCTACCCCTAATGACGATTGATTGGGAGCAATATTGAAAATAATTCTACCTTGGGCTTTCACGAAAACAATTTCGTGAAGATTTTCTCAATATTACAAAACACAATAATATTAAAAATGAGCCTTAAAGCGGAGCACAAAGATACATCGAAATCAAATTCTTTTATTATTTGTGCGCATGCGTTAAGTTTGGACTATTATAATTATTTGAGACGTTATCGTCAGGAAAGCTGCTGGTGGCACGATCTGGAACTATTGCAAGTCGGATATTTTAAGACGCTGGAACTACCTATTGGCCTATGCTGTGTCCACTCCTCTCTAGATTCCCTGTGACCAAGCTATAACACCTAGCGCCATCCATGTGTGAAGCCGGGGAACTCAGTTGCGCACCTAGTATGAGTGTGAGTTGTTACGCATTATTGACTCAAAAATTCCCGGACATTTCCAGGTTTTCCATGCAGGTTTTGCAGACTAGCCAGATTAAGTATGGTTTAATAAAGAAAACTTTCTTTTCATTAAACATATATTTTTAGAATTAGAGAGATCTTTGTAAACTTTACAGACGTTTTTGTAGAGTCTTCGTAAACGTTACAGACGTTTCTGTAGAGTCTTTGTAAACGTTACAGACTATACGGGAAAATTATATACATCAAAATAGCAATGACTGATTTTTGTGAAAAAAAAAACATTTTTAACCGATCTGAAGAAACAAAGGAAATTCTCAACTCGATCCTTCTATTAAAGAATTATGTTGAACTGGATGACATCATTTTTTTAAGACCAAATATATGGAAATTTGATAAAACTGATCTTTTTTTTTTAACTGAAATTCGAAACATAATTTAAGCATTATAAAGTAAAAAAAAGCCATTAAAAGCAAATACAGAACCTGTTCTTCATTATAAACAAAAGTTTGTACGCCGGTGAAAATAAACAAAAAATAAATATAAATACTTATCTATAATGATAATGATGTAGTTGTGTATCGACAGAGCGAATACAAATTTCAGTATTAGTTTTTAGTTTTTTAAATCCTCAATGTTTGGCACTGACATAACATTTTTTGTGTATAATGAGGAAGAATATAAATATTAAAGATATACAAAAATATTTATTTTTATACTGTTCAGTTTTTTTGTCAAGTCAGTTTCATTTTTCGTATCTCTTTGGAAAAGTAAATTTTGAGAAAATTCCAGAAAATTTTCAAAATTCCTTGACTTTTCCCTGATTACTCCAGGAGGAACGAAATTCCCTGAGTTTCCCGGTTTTCCATATGCGTAACAACCCTGAGTGTTAATGAAAGAATCGTTCGTTTTTTTTATCAGATTAATCTGACTGAAGATCGTGCCATCCGCCATTTTTCGAGTTTGATAACAAAAATAAAATAAAATACCATGTAACAGCCAAAAGTAGTAATACAACATACCCCAAGTCTCAAAAATGGTGAACAAATCTTTGCTTTTAAAAAAAGACGAGTCAGCAATTTTGTCTTCACCTTTCGGTGAAGACGAAATCCCTCTAAGCAAAGGGTATGTACGTTATAGTTTATCCATCAACCTATAGGCAAACAAGATCAAGCTGTATTTGAATATTTCATTAAAATTTATTCAGATACAATTTTAGATCATGTACGTAGCACCGTACGACTCTACGAATATTTCAACACACATCCATGTTTTTTTTCAACGCAGACGCGTTAAGGCTGCCAACATCGCCAGACTCGAGCTGCTTGAGTAGTCGGAAGAGTGCAGCTGCCTCGCGGATGCGACTGAACTCGATACAAAAAGCTTGTACTTCTATGAACAGTTCTTGGACATTTATTATTTTGTTTCTAATCAGAGATTGAAGAAATACGCACACCAAGCGTACAAGTCGATTCTGCATGTACCGATCTTTGATAGTCTCACAAGTGGAAATGCAGTTGCTGATATAAAGGTGCACAAATTCAGTCGGCAAATCAACAGTGGTGGTCAGACGGTTGACTACTTCCATCGAATGTAGAGACATTTCCATGTTCACCAAAACGCTGAAGTATTCTGTGATTTGACTAGATTGCATCAGCTTCAAAAGCACTTCGATCGCAATTAAAGGATTATTCTCGACCAGATCCGGCAGTTTTCCCGGCGTCAGGCCAATATGATAAACGAGCTTTGGTTCCTTGTCCAGTTCCGTAACCAAATGCTGTTGCTGCTGCAGCGTCAGCACGCTCTTGAAAGCTTTTCCCATGAGTCTGCGAGCCTCCGCGCCGGCACAGTTCGAGACGCACATACTCGTGTCGTACTCGGGCAAAAATAGCACGGGATTCGCAACGTTCATCCACATGTACGCAGTCTCAAAATGATAGAGCGGCGGAGCTAGTCGTAGAAACTCGGGACGATAACTTTCGTAGCAAATCGGTGGATTGCCGATGCACAAATCCTCGATGATGCTTTGACTGATATTTCCATTCGTCTCGTTGTTATTGGCAACGTCCGTATCGGACAGGATTATCGGATAGCCACATTTGCTGATCGACATCATTTCGGAATGATGTTCGACCAAATTTAGTTGCAAACTTGACAAAGCAGTGCTGCTCAGCGGCGAAACGTAAACTTCGTCCATTATTTCCCTCGGTGTATGCTTCGTTACCTCTTTTCCGTCGCATATGACGAGCTTGGCGAGAAAACCCTTCTCGCAGCCGGAGAGCGCAAGGATATCTCCATTGCAGTTCGATGCCAATCCATTGTTGTCTTTCTTACTCTCCGAGCGAAAAATCTGGACGACGATGCTGATGAACGGCGTCAGTCCGACGGTGCGTCCTCTGTAGAGGTCGTAGAGAAGGTATATCGCAATTATGCGCTGTACATGATGGGGCAGTAGGTCGACATTCTGCAGTAGAAGCAACAAGGTGACTCCAACTTTGAAGCGGTTTTCTACGGTAAAACTCTGATGGAGACGACTGGAAAGGCTCTCCAACGGAACGTCGATGTTGCCCTCGTCAAGGATTTCCAAAAGTTTGGCGAGATCCTTCGGTATCAGGGACATTGTCGCTTCGGAGCAAGTATCATGCGAGGGACCGAATGTATCGCGTCATGTACATTCGCCATAAATGTTCCTAAAACGAACGTGTAATTATGGTGGATGTTTCAATGAATTCGTGAAATTTATCTTCTTAATTGAAGCGCAATTACCGCAATCACTGTTAGCAATTGCTTGCAGAGCTTTGGGGCAGTACACGAAGCTGAATCGTCAATTATTAGTAATGAGGAATGGTTCCAGTTGGTGTTGCGATATTTTAGGTTAGTTTCGTCCAAAATGTCTGTTTACATTTTTTTCATGGAGACTATAGAGCATGAAGAATAGAGGTAAGGAGCCCGAACGCTGTACTGTGGACGCGGGCTATGGAATCAGCGAAAATTTTTACGGAAATATCCGCTGGCGCTGCTGTACTCAAGATCGGATACGACAGAGATAGAATGAGAAAAGAGAGAGCGATAGAAGAGAATATTCAAAGCGCAGTTATGCACGCAAGACAGATGGAAAAAATAATGAATTTATTCGTTCGTCGATTAATTCTGTCATCGTGCATTTGTTAATTAAATTATATACATAGGCAATTATTATATACCCCATTGAGCGGAACTCGCTCCAAACCCCATTTAACGCAACTCACCCCCGAGGACGCACGCGAACGAACGCCCATCGTATGCTTGGGCATTACTTGGATGGGTGACCGCTTACGTGTGAAAATTTGTGTTCTATATAAACATGCATGAATATGGAAAAAAATATAACGAGATGAGTACAATAGCGTTACTCGAAATGAATGAATGAATGAATTAATTAATTAATGAGCTGTTCTTTTATTCCGAGGAAAAACACGCGTGGTCATAACAGAAAAGATTATCGATGCATTAATATTTTTGTTCATCTGAATCAGTCGGTTGAAACAAAAATTCATTGATTAAATGTTCGTTGGTTTAAGATTTATTAGTTATTTTTCTCTTTCAAACATAAAAATATGTTTCTTGTGATACAATGGAATAATACAATTGCGATACAATGGAATGATCGATAATTACAGAATCGATGTGATAATGACGATGACATATTTTTTGACTATGCTTGAAAAATGTGTGTAGTGAAAAACAACTGATTTTCAGTCCGTTACACCCCGATCGTCGTGTATAAATAAATAAATTGGACTGGGTGGCACTGGAGCAAAAGAAAATATTTTGTCATTGCAGCAATTCAGGAAAATCCTCATTATACTTATACGATCCTTGCCAAGAGGCGAAACAATCCTCGGTAGGTACATAAAACTACAATATTCCGTGACATTGCCTAACTCAATTTCACCCTCTGTTTATTGTCAAACGTTGCGATCTACAAATAACGACGACGTTACCTCTCTCTCTCTCTCTCTCTCTCTCTCTCTCTCTCTCTCTCTCTCTCTCTCTTTCTCTCTCTCTCTCTCTCGCTGCCCGTTAGCAGTATTAATTATTTCATCGAATTAAATATATATACATACATATGATTCGCCCCAGTGGCTGACTAATATGAAACAGTAGCTGCTTTTCGTTAATTATGTAATAGTGCGTCGTACAAGTCGTTCTTTTCTTCTGTTCATTGTTGTCCTAAAAAGTGGTATGCCGAGGTAATGGATCGAGCTGTGGCGTTCTTCTCTCGTTTTGTTCATCGTTTTAGTTTACAAGATGAGAGAGATAGCAACACATTAAGGGGGGGGTATGGTTAATTCGCTATAAAAAAAGCATATTTTCGATCATTTTTTTTGACGACATGGTTTACATATATTTATTTATATAATTAGTATAAAATAAAAGGACATTTGAAGAATATTCTGTGAAATTTTAATGAATTATTGTGCAGAAATGAGCCAGTGACAGCAAATCTTCTCAGATGCCGCAAAAAAAAGTTACATTGCGGTGAACTGCGGAACTCATCACTGGATCATCCGGAAAAAAACCAAGAAGATTCTATTATGTAAGAAGTTTCTCGAGGTAACGCTGCCGAGTTTTTGTTTTCATTTTATTTTTTCAATTTGTATTCACGCTTAGAAGTCAAAATAGCGATTTTTTATTACAAAATTTTGAATCATTGTTATTGTGAAACAATGCAGCGTTACCTGAAGAAACTTAGTAGCTAATAGAATCTTCTTGAAATCTTGTTCGGATGATCCAGTGATGAGTTATGCAGTTCACCGCAATTTTTGGACTTGATGTACGACAGCGTCGTTGCAAATAACTACGGATCCATGAGAAGGTCCGGCTAACTGGTCGCAGGGAACATTCTGTTCCGGTTGACCACCGTTTTCCTGTCGAAATAAAAAATAATCGATTATTATATTTATCTCAATGTAATAATGGACAATCTATGTCCAATTGTTCGAGGGGATAGCAAAGTACGATATCAACGAATTGACTCAAGTAATAAAGAGTAAAGACAACAGAGGAAATTGAAGAGGGGTAGCAGATAAGAACATTCCGCATATAAACATTGAAGACCGCAAGAAAAAGATGAACTTTTGATAAATTATACTGCTGAACCGAGCTACAAACAATTAGCAAACACAGCTGCAGGTTAGCTGAGCTCATTTGAAGAAAAGAGGGTATTATAGAAAAGTCAAGCGGGGCAGGAAAAGAATAGAGAAAAAAGAAAAAAAAGTTGAGAAGTGGCGGAGAAACTCATTCGGAAAGTCATGCCCCTGTAGCGCTGAATGTTTTTATGCATTTCACACAAAAAATTACTATAATTATTACAATCCTTACCTTGTTATGGACTGCGATGGGCATAGCATCAGCGATGAGGGTATGACGAAGATGAGGAATTACCTCGATGTTACCATCAGGCATTTTGATGCGGTCTTCTTTTATTATTGAGTCATTGGAAAAGTGAAGCTCGCACACGAAATCGGTGTTGGAGAGACACTCCCCGATGGCTCTGCTCCATCGTTGTACCATATTCTACAAGATACAGGAAAAAAACAAAGCGGGTTAAAATTTCATATACACGCTAAATCATTGAGCAAATTTTTTTTCCTATAGGCAATAAGTAGCATGCAATTACTTCAGATTTCGTCAACAAATTACGCGCTCTCTGCGTCATTTAACAAAATGAAAACATTTTAACAGGCGATTTACATTTGGAACTTTGAAGATGGACAACTGTCGTACTCCTAAGCGCTTGCACTCTGCTCTGCTGGCGTCTCGCCCAGTTTGACACCTTGGGTACGAACAGTATTTCCCCATTGTGCACTGCAACAAGAAAAGAACCCAAAATAAAATTTGTAATTACATATTATGACAATAATACGAATTCTAACCTCACTTTCATGCTCGAGAAATGTATTTAATCAACCGATGAATTACAATTATAATATAATACAGAAAATGGTTTCAAAATACCGTTTTCTTGCCTGCTTTTATATAATGCGGGGCAATCACTTACTGCACTCCACAACACTGATTTTTACTGCAATTAAAAAATCCTTATTAGAATTTCGCATTCACAGACGAACAGCCAAGAATGATATATAAATATTATAACCAAGAATTCTCCAGTTCATATATACGCTCACTTCATAGCGTCACCGATGCCATACTTCACATCCTCCCCTCTCGGCACTAGCGCTTGATGTGGCTGAATTTCGAACCAAAACTTTTTGTCACTTTCAGGGTCCACGTTTGGGGTGCTTTTAGCATACGCGTTCGGGCTCCTTACCTCTATTCTTCATGCTATAGAGTAAAGGAGCCCAAACGCAATGCTGGCGAAATGGCTGTACACGTGATGAACGATACGCGGATTGTACCCGCCTGGCGGCGCTACCACTGCGGGCTCCGTCCGCGTGGTGATTTTGAATCGTCGATCCGCAATTTGTCGTATATTTGTTTCTTATTAGCGCAGCTTGTAATACTGAAGAGTAATATCGATATGCTTTTGTTTAAATTATGAAATGATAATATTTCAGTAATTTTTTGACATGGAGGCAATCTATACTGTAAATTTTTTATTTTTAAACGGTGACATGTACGATTAAACAGCCATAATGTGAATATTGCATACTGGATTTCCAAGAAAAATATTTTTTTCAAATCGTACATTATAACCCAATGGGAGCGAGGGGTGCTTATATTAAAGGATTCGCATATTTAACCTAAAAACCGTTTTTTTGTCCAAGCATCATGCATTACATTTTTGCTGTATATCAAAGAAATCTCTAACAGCATTAAAATTAATGGCAATTATAATTAAATTCGGCGACGGTAGGATGCAATAAAAAAAATACAAACGCTTTGACAAAATGAATCAACATGTGGTTGTACTTGCCGATGTCAATATGTGTCAACATTTTCGCTAATTCGAGAATTAATTGCATAAACATAACATTAAGGTTCAGTTCTTACCTTTATTGGATGGTTTTTTTCTGTTTTGCTTTTATGCATACTCTTAATATCGAAATATCACTCAACGATGCGTAACAGCGTAAACTATATGTAACTGACATATATTTAATACTCACATATATAGTAACTGACAGTAATACGTCACTGTATGTATGTCCCAACACCGTTAAGCCAGTCCTCGCGTACCTATCCTATCCGCCTATCCTATTCCGTACCAGGCGCTGGTATCGCTTGCGGATATTTTTCGCCCTAGAAGATCTTTCATCACTTTCACCAGGGAGACTAGAGGTAAGGAGTGGACACAGCATAGGCCAATACGAAGTTCCAGCGTCTTAAAAAAACCGACTTGCAATAGTTCCAGTTCGTGCCACTAGCAGCTCTCCTGACGATAACGTCTCAAATAATCATAATCGTCCAAACTCAACGCATGCGCACAAATAATAAAAGAATTTGATTTCGATGTGTCTTTGTGCTCCGCTTTGAGGCTCATTTTTAATATTATTGTGTTTTGTAATATTGAGAAAAACTTCACGAAATTGTTTTCTTCAAAACCCAAGGTAGAATTATTTTCAATATTGCTCCCAATCATAAAAAAAAATAAGCATAAAATGGAGCATCATTTATTAGTTATTTTCCTTGCAAATACAACCGCAATTTTGTGATAAGTTCCTTTTTTCCAGTGGGCCCTGACGCTGCCCCTTAAGCGCAACTACTTCAGAAACGTCGACGTCGACGTCTGCCTCCACTTCGTCCGCCTCATTATCATTGCATGGAAACCGTCGTCGTGACACACACATTTCTTCTGTTTTTGTCTCAATTCTAATTAATTTTGGAGATTGATAATTATTGGATTTCTTTTCGGTCCGTTATACTCCGCGAGCAAGAAGCTTCCGCAGATCGTGGCAGTGATTCTTCCAGCAGTACTTTCTTCCGTTGGTCCCATCTCTATTGCGTATTTCATTTGGCTGCTGATTTCTTTATTTCAATTGTCGAATCTCGCCGAGACGCTCCGAATGATACAAAAAATCGTACTGGTCACACAGACTGCAGCTATAAAACGACCGGCCGATGCGATCGAGCTCCAAACGAGTCACCAGGAAATTTGAGCCGAGTGATCGGCAATGAAATATATAAATTACTTTATATTTTCTTCTCATGACGGACAGGTATATTCATTACAGCTAGAAATAATAATAATAATAATAATAATAATAATAATAATAATAATAATAATGAAGACAAAAGAAAAAAAAGAAGAGTATGAAATATGATTAATACTGTCCGTTCTGTTGTGTGCTCACAATAATCATGCATAAGAAATGCTAGTAAGGGGTCGGTTTATCTTCAAGCCTTTTTTATTTATTATTGTGATGAAAATAAAATAAAAAAATACGAGACACTTGAAAAATGGTCCTTATTGTATTGTTTTTTCTGTACTCATGTGTGAGTGTTTGGGTCGCAAACCTCGATGGTTTGTAACAACGCCGAGCTATCTCATTCTCCGCGACCGTAAAGTTTGCCAAAGAGTGTAGCAACGTCGAATCTGCATTTTCTTCGAGCTGTTCTCTCTTTCGTTGGTTCCATTTTCATTAGGTATGTTTTCTGTTTTGTTCGCCTCAATTCTGATTAATTCTGATTAATGATATTATTTATCAATTGAATCGTTGAAAGATATGAGAAACGTGCATATGCGTATATGAGAAATAAATATAAAAATTAAAAATTCAACCTCGCTCTTTATCGTTCAAAGACGTTTTCGATTTATTATTGTATTTTCACGATGTAGGTGAAAAATAGAGTACAGAATTCATGAATATAATAATTGTATAAGGGGGAAAAAGCGTGTAAGAAAAAACAAGATTTGAACCCCAGTATCGTCGTGTATTATCCTAGCGCGCTACCCGCCCGCGCGCTATAATAAGATGTAGGTTTCCATTATTTAAGTTGTGGCTACGCTTGGGGTTCATATTCGGTTTGGCGGTTTATTTAGTTGGTTCACCGCTTGATTTCATTAATAATTAGTTGCTATTATGAGCTTGAAACAATAAGAAAGCGAAATAGGAGAGGTAGACGCAACAGTTCGGTCCCCCACCACGAATGTGCTGTCGCAGCACCGAGAGCACTCCAAGAGCATGAAGCGAGTAGGCGAAGCTCATCGATCGGACACATACGATCGCAGCGCCTCCGTAATAGCTGCGTTTTTGCGGTCGTTTCGTAAACACTGTGTGGCCATTCCTTACCTCTAGTCTCCCTGACTTTCACGATCCACTTTTCGACTATTCCGCCATATGCGTTTGGGCTCCTTTACTTTAGTCTCTATGATTTTTTCACAACAGCGAAATCGGAGAGTGCGGTTCAGGGAGGCTAGAGAGAAGGCAAGGAGACGCGAGTAAAGGAGTCCAAACTCCCTATCCTAGCCTGTATGTACGAAGTTCTTTCAAGCGGTCGCAGAGGTGTAGTGCTCAGTTCCGCCGCAGGCGTCGCTAGTGCTCTTGGGAAACGATAATATATAGTAATACAAATCTGCATAAGCTCCGAGCTCCGCCTCAACGACCAATCACAAAACTGGGGTGATCGTGTTTCTCTCTCGTACTCACTTGGAACAGTCATGGTGCGTTCTCGCTCGCACACCCGAACGATAATACACCCAAGTGGAGATTCCTTCCATTATAATATATAATAATATTGTGTACGTATATATAATAAATAAAATATAAATAATATTAATAAAGCGCATATTAATGAAACAACTCGTGTTGTTTTATTCACATGGGCTTATTATATAATAAGCACATCAGATATAATAATTATATAATAAGTACAACACGAGTAATTTAACAGTAAATTTTGGAATACTGCCTGCTCCATCTTTGCCGTTGCCGTCGCAAATAAATAATTAAATTCGCTGGAAAAGAATTCGCTCGTGAAGGTTTTATATAGCTGCTGTGCTGTTTGTATTTGACAGGCGCAAACAATTTTGCCGCCATAACACGGTCAGTTTCACCTTATGCAGTTTTGTATTACTATATATTATCGGTTCCCACGAACACTAGCCACGCCTGCGGCGGAACTTTGCACTACATCTCTGCGACCGATTGAAAGAACTGCTTGAGGGGAGTGTCGACTCCTACTCTCTAGTCTCCTTGGACCAATCGACGTGAATAAAAATAACCAGGGTGACTAGAGGTAAGGAGTGGCCACACAGTGCTTACGAAACGTCCGCAAAATAGCAGCAAATAAGAAGGCGCTGCGATCCTATGTATTCGATCGATTGGCTCTGCCTACTAGCCTCGTGCTCTTGGCGTGCTCTCGGTTGCTGTTGACAGCACATTCGTGGTGGCGGACCTAACTGTTGCATCTACCTCTTCTATTTCGCTGTCTTTCTCATTGTTGCAAACTCATAATAGCAACTAATAATTAATTAAATTAAGCGGTGAAGCAACTAAATAACCCAACTAAGAAAATAAAAACAGAACACCAATGTGGCCTTGACTGTCGTGGATTGGAAATATGTTTCAGAAAGGGTATTCAGTTGATTTATTTTTTTCACCGATGCGAATGTTTGAAACAAATTGCCCTAGGCAAACAATATTACTTTTTATATGGCTTGTAAATGCAATTGCATTGGAGAAAAAAGGAACTTGTCAAAAAATTGCAATTGTATTTGCAAGAAAAATAACTAATAAATTATGCTCCATTTTATGCTTATTACTCCAGGGCGAATGAAGCGTAAAGGTTATGTTTTCATGAACTGAACTACATGCATGAAAAAAAGGCTAACCCTAATGACGATTGATTGGGAGCAATATGGAAAATAATTCTACCTTGGGTTTTGAAGAAAACAATTTCGTGAAGTTTTTCTCAATATTACAAAACACAATAATATTAAAAATGAGCCTCAAAGCGGAGCACAAAGACACATCGAAATCAAATTCTTGTATTATTCGTGCGCATGCGTTAAGTTTGGACTATTATAATTATTTGAGACGTTATCGTCAGGAGCGCTGCTAGTGGCACGATCTGGAACTATTGCAAGTCGGATTTTTTTAGACGCTGGAACTACGTATTGGCCTATGCTGACCTCACTAAAGATAGCCCCCCCACTTTGACTAATCGAACTTTTTTTTTTACGAATCGTTTGGTGGTCGTTTGGTAGCGTTTGGTAGTCCCTTTAAATCGTTTGGTAGTTCTCCGTTTTTCGAAAAATCGATAATCAAAAATTGGGCAGTAAGTTAGCCCCCCCACTTTGACTAATCGAACTTTTTTTTTACGAATCGTTTAGTAGTCGTTTGGTAGCGTTTGGTAGTCCATTCAAATCGTTTGGTGGTTTCCCGTTCTTTCGGAAAATCAAAAAGAAAATTCCGATCCATGAGATAGGACGATAGGTGGCGGAAAAAGACTCGATAACCAACGCCATCTATGGCAAAAACGTCGTATATTATCGCGACCAATCACAGTCTTCCGTTTCGGATATGCGAAATTTCTTTCGGTTCGGTCGGAGTTTATTAAAAAATTTAATTCGAAAATGTTGATGCGTTTGCATTTCGTTTCATTTATTTCCCAGCGACTTCTCCGTACTATCGTTCTTGGATTTAGTTGACTTTGGAGTCTAACTATGAAAATGACACATCGTTCTGCCCCTGCGGCTTCTGGCGACCAATCACAGCTCTATATTCCTGATACGCACGTATTTTGTGTTATCGTATTTGATTGATCGACTACCAAGCGTCACGAATAGAATACCAAACGCTATCGGATGTTTTTCTATCGATCGAGCCCCATTAGAACGTAAACTGACAAGAAATAACGAGTGAATCTACGCTCATCAATAATTCTGCCAGTGCGGCTTCTGGCGTCCGATATCAGCTCTCCATTCCGGATTCGCGCGTATTTTGTTTTGATGTTTCTTTATCGATCCAGACAAATTAGAATTAAATTGGATTTAAAAAAACGAGTTAATTTGCGTTAATGAATCGCTCTGCCTCTGCCGCCTCTGGCAACCAATCAGAACCGTCCACTGAGCACGCTCATGTATTTTGTTTTGACGTTATTTCGCGATTGATTACTAAGGGTCCTGAATCGAATATCAAACGCTGTTATTTATTTTTCAATCGATTAAGTCTCATTGCAATGAAATAAGCCACAAAATGATAGCTGAATTTTCAGCCATCGATTTGTGGTCAGTCAGTCATTAGTAATATTCTTGTTTCCGCTGCGGCTTCTGGCGACCAACCACGGCTCACCATGGTCAATTGAACGGTGAGCTGTAATTGCCACAAAGAACCCACAAAGAACCCACAAAGAACGCCACAAAGAACCTATTTACGCAGGGTCCCTGATTATTTTTGGCTAATCCAGTTCTTAATAAGACTTGATTGATAGAAAAGCATATGATAGCATTTGGTATTGAATCCGGAACTGTTGGTAGTTGATTACTAAATTATGACAACGCATAATACTTGTGGGTCCTGAATGGAGGGTCTTGATTTGTTGCCAAAAACCGAATTTTCTGGCCAATTTTGTTGTACGGAAAACAAATAATTTTGTTTAGCGGAAAACTCTGTCTCTGAACTATTTCGATACGCTACTAAACAACGGGCCGAAAACGCAGGACGGCCATTTTAATGAATGAGATATCGCCGATCGAAGGAAGTGGAGCGCAGGGCGTGTGCTAGCTCGCACCAGGAGGCCACGTTCTTACTCCCGTTTAACGGGAGGGTAGGGGTCTCAGCGCGAAAAAAAACTTTTGCGAATTTTTATTTATTTATAAGTATGTATAGTCTACATTTATTGAAACCGTCTATATAAAGTGTCATTTCAAGAACATTCCGTGAAATTTGTACGCGAAAATATCCACAAACAAGCCGGCGACAAATTTAACGGATTACGACCGTACCTCGATTGACCGCCGCGAGTCAACAAAAGTGATCGCTCACGAACGGCCCACGCGCTCGCCCGCGTCGGATGGCCATGTGCTCTCGACGCATCGAAGGACTATCGAGTTCCGCAGACATCGTGCGCCGTAGACAGCACGCGCCATCGAGCCCAGTAGATCGTGACGGTGCGATGGGCACCGGAAACGAGGACATACAAGATAGTATGACGGTCCTTCTGTAAAATCGTCGCGCCAGGACCCTCGTGGTTTCCTTCACCACGCGCGAAGCGAAATCCTCTAAGGCATGCAGTCGCCGGGGACCGTGACAACGATTCGTCTGCGTGGTCGAAAACGATTCTTCTCCTTCACAACGAGCATCGAGGTCTCCGCAGAGTCGTGTGCCAGATACCGGACATGAGGATACGACCTTCCTTAGCGACATCCGCCTGTCACCGCTGGACGACAACGAATGCGAACGACGATCGGTCATGAAACTAGAGGAGCCGATGGACGTCCAGATGCGCAGCATCGTTCCCCTTGCGCCAACGATCGTGTGGACATGAGCGTCGGTGAATGTTGTGAGTAATTTCCGATGAGCCAGATTGCAATGGCGGGTTGGAGAGTCGGGCCACTCGAGGAGGTAATGTGCATTACAGTCTGTAGTAGTTCATGAATGTGCATACGCAGTGAGGAACAGCTGATAAGGTACGAGGCCAACAGTGCCAAGTGCAAGACGATATCAGTCCCGAGAACGTCTCTCATGCCTGGATTCGAAGGTGAGACATAATTCACCCTAGCCTTCATTTGCGAGACAGAATGTGCCCTGTAACCATATACTTTGGGAGCATTCGCTTGTTCCAAACCCTGTGTTCATTTCTTTGGGAGACAGAATTCGTCTTCCTGTAAACTTCCCATGTGAGAGAAAATGTGCCTTTTCGTTTTTTCATTTGTAGGCGAGACATATTCCACCCAAGTACGCACTTACGAGGTGGAAGGGTGGCAATTGTATGCCAAATATCCCACGAACATAGCTATAGTTGTCCAATTGTATGTTACTCTCATGTACTTTAGGTCAGGATTTCTCTCAATAAACATAATGAACGCAAATAGAAAATAAACGCTCATTAAAAAATAAATCTAACAATCATAACTTCGCGCTTTGTTATAAAAAAAAACTCAGTAAAATAAAGTAATCGGATTTTAATATGTTCTATGAAAAGTGCACGTTAAAAAATGTCAAAAAGAGGCCATACGGGCTACAGACAAATATCTTCACGCATTTGTCACAGCCATATTGCCATCTTACACGTTGCCCATTTATACCAGAATAAGTGAAGAATTGCAACTGAAATGGAATGCACACACCGTCTACATAGCCATTCAGGAATACAGACAAAGTTTTTTGTCCACAGCTCGTTGAAATAAAGGTATCGTCGTTCCAAATGACCTTCCTAATTGTACCGACCTCAGCGAAAATTCGTTTGAACATACAGCCGAACACGAGTCCGCTTCCCAGCCTCGTAGTCAGTCGCATTTCGTCGAGAAATAGCTCACAGGCTACAGCCATACGCACGCGAAACACACATGTCCCGGTCCGTGTACGCGCCGTCCGTGTAGAACTGGAGCTACATCACGCTCGTGTTTGTATTTTTCTCCAAAACTACGAGACGGCGATTCGAACCCACGTCCTCTCGATTTGCTGATTACAGAGGTAAGCACGCTAACCACTAGACCAGCACATCGGGTTGCGATTTTGTATCTAATAATTGTCTGGTAAGCACACAAAAATAAATTTGTCTCCACTGCGTTATTTATTGCAATCACTTGAGAAGTAAATTCTCAAAAATGATTCCTACTTTCTGATGAACAATGCATTGGAACGTAAAGCGACAGAAGGGTTTAATTTAGTCGATACCCATTGCTGTTATACAATACGATCGAATATTAAAATTTCATTCGAAAAAATCCTTTGTTGCTTGCAGTATTCACAAAACTGGTGCGACGTTACAAGTACTTGGAGATGATGTTTGAGAACGAAATAAAAAAAACTGCTAGTCTTCATGAAGGATTCTCTTCTTTTGAGAGAATTAAACTGGCGAGAATGACCGCTCCCTGGATTTCCAACGGTTCCGTACCACCTACCGTCCTCTCGGTTCTCATCAACAAACATCTCGTCAGGGACAACTGGCCCTTGACTTTCTCATGGAGGTCTTTGTCACGTTGAAAACGGAGAAGGGCTCGGCCAGTTTGATGACGGCGTCGAAACGCGGCGGGATGGAGGGAAGGTATAGCGTCGTCAATTTTACTTAGCTATTTTAAAATTCAACTTTTCTCGAATCCGCCTTCGCCAATGCAAGCCTTTCCTTTAATCTAAAAAGGCCCGGAAATTGTTCGATATTATCTCATTGCTTGTTTTTATTCTTACTTTTTTTTTTTATTAAGCGTAACGTGATCCCTGCGTGTTTACAAAAATGAACGACAAGAAAATTTCACTCGTAGCCTGAATACGAGAGAAAAGTTTGCAATCGTTGGGTCGTGTAACTGTTGGCAGGTTAATGGAATTTGTGCCACCTAGCAAGACATCGGAGGAACATTTCCGTTCGGTGTTCGAGTCGAGCGGATTGACCGACATCATTCAGCTCCACAAGGCTCAAGTGAGTCAGGAAGCTAAACGCGATCTTTAACAGCTGTTGCTAGACGATTTGGCTGACAACCGACCGATCAAGGACATTGTGCTTATTCTCAAGGAAATAGCGCTTAGGTGTGGCATTCCCGAGCACGAAGGCATCGGAGTGGTAATCATCGAATATGAATAAAAATCCCCTCCCTGAACTCGTCCGAAAGTCACGATATATTTCTTCACCTTTCCGCAGATATGGTACATTGTGATGGGACAAGCCGAGTGGAACAAGGAGGAAGATTTGGGCGCAGCGCACGCGCTCACACATTTAAAAACCTATACACCGTTATTCGGTGCATTCCCATCCACTGCCAGTTCTGAGCTCGCTCTTATATTCGAAGTTCAGGACTTTTATTACGAGAACATGAACTTCATGAAAATCTTCCAGAAGATCGTTTTGTTATTCTACAAAAGTACCCCTCTATCTTGCGCTCTTTTTTATCGCTGAAAATACGATCGCGCGTTCTGATTGAACTAATACCGTATTCATCGGCTTTTTGTGTCATCAGAGGACGTAGTATAGCCGAGTAAATGATTCTCAGCTCACTCATTCGAATTACGACACATATTTTATTTGTACCCGACATATTTCGCCTATACAAATTTTCCACGCTTTTTACCAGTCGTGGCCCGAATATAATGCTTTATATTTCCCGCACCTTACATTGTTTTGACAGATTGACGTTGAAAAGCATGGAGATTAAACTCGTCTGGTTGAGTCAAAAGAGACGGAGATAGAACCAATGTAGCCAAATATCAAAAATGGAAATACTGCGCGAATTGTTGGAATAACTATTTTTCTATTTTGCTAATTAAATGTGAACATTCATTCAACAGCTTACACATGAACATGAAAGCATAGATACAGTTCACAAAGTCGTCAAAACGATCGTCAAAAAAAGTTGTCATTGTTAACTGGGCACCCTGGAATCGTTTCCGATATTTTTTTCTTAAGTTTTTCGACCATTCATTTTTTATCCCAAAGGGACGAGATATTTTTCGCTTGCTTTTATCATAAGTAAAATGAAAATTCAAGCAATGAAATATGTATAACATACATCCGAACCAAAAATAAAACGGTATAAAATGGCAAACAAAAAATACTTCGTTATTTTTGAGTAAAAAGGCGAGGAAGAAAAGTCGGAAACAATTGCAGTGTTATTCAAACATGTTAATTTTCGCGGTGAATATCGAAATCTGCTTCCTTTCGCGGTGATATCAAACGTGCTTGTTTTCGTAAGAATTCTGAAACAAGCAAAATGCACGGGTCTTTGATCGTTATTGCCGGGAGACTGCTGGGCGTACACCCCAAGGTCAAGCAGCAGAAAACAAAAATTCACTTTTCGTAAATACGTGCTGAAGGACAGCAGCAAGGTTTTCGAGGACGCACGCAAATTCAACGGGACGACATCGCGAACAAGCATTGGGAGAATCACCAGCGGACCGACGCGTTCTGGACCGAGTAATTCAGATTCGCCACTCACGGATAGTGACAGATTGAGTCAGCCAATAGCAAATTCTATCACGAGACCCTTCGATTCAGGATATAAAACACGATTTCTCCATACGGGGCTAAAATTGGGAGTGCAATGTTCTTTGGGAGTTGGGTTCTCTTTTTAAATCAAACCCATTGAAGTTTCTACTCATCCTATTGGCTATAAATTACGTATTTCAGCCTTTGATAGAAATTATCCCTCGAGGGTAATTTGTTACCCTTGTTACTCTTGCTGTACAGCTAATCCGACACTGCTAACAAGTCGCGTTATTACTTTGCTTTTATTGTCGCATTTTCTTGCAGGCAACAAGACGTTTCTCTCGTCCAACCCGATAAGCACTGGGACGACTACTCAATTGCCCCACACCCAATCCACTAAGTAATTATAGTTGGAGCAGAGACAACAACAAACGAAAAAGAAGCCTCTAGAAGATATCGAAAAAGCAAAGTGTGACAAAAGCGTTGACGAGCAAATGCGAATAACCGTGCCACGTTCATAATTTATTGTTTTTCATTTTTTTTATTCCATACCTTCGGAATGTTCTAAGATTAACGATTTTAAGATTGGGCCAGTACGGCTGTACCATAAAAGTGAGGTATTGCGTGAGTCTAACCGGGACGTAGTGAGAACGCTAACATACGTGGCAACGCGCGTTAATTTGCATATCCGAACGAAGTATCGGATTGCCCGTGTACAGAGAAGAAAAAAAAATAAAAAATTAATTAACACATGCTCGAGCAACTTTGATTAATATTTTTTTTTACTCCCTAGAATTATCAGTATTGACTCTACGACGAGTATCGTACACATCACGAGTTTCATTCTGTTTAAAACGCGTCATAAAAAAATCTGAATAAAAATGTCCAATCTAAGCAACGTATGTGTTCCGTCCTTTCTACCCTATCTGCGCCGAAATATTCGTTCAGTTTCGTTTGGAACATCCTGTTGTCCATACAGTTTTGAGAGACGATTCGGTCCATAGCCTGCAAAGAGGAAACATTGATACGCATTGAAAGCACTGAACTCGCATCTAGCTTTAAAAAACTCGTAACCAAACCAAAAGATTGTCAAGGCTTTTGCATCGATAAACCTCTCTGAGGCATTACGCTATCGAGGCTTTCCATCTCGTGTGCGCTCTTCCATCCAGGCGGCCCACCGTTGGGTCATCTCTCTTCTGCGACTTCCTGTTGAAGTCCTTTGATTTGATTCTTCATTAGTAATAAGTTTGCGCACACTTCAATCAAATAATTATTCCAAATGCTTAGACAAATGCCGCTTAGACATATTGGGGGCGGTTCCCAGTGATGGACCGAATTTTAAATCTCGATTTAAAAAAAACGGAAAACTACCAAATGATGATTTCAATGGGCTAATAAACGCTACCAAACAGCCACCAAACGGTTCGAAAAAAAATGGCCGATTAGTCGAAGTTGGGGGCGTGGGGGTTATATGGTTTGATACTAATCGGTCTTCTGCTCCCCCCCCCCCGCACTTCGACTAATCGGCCTTTGTTTTGCGAATCGTTTGGTAGTCGCTCGCTACCGTGCATCGGCCCATTGAAGTCGTTTGGTAGTTAGCCGTTTTTTTTTCAATTGAGATTTAAAAATCGGGCCACATTTCGCACCCTCCCCCCTCACTTTGACTAATCAAACTATTATCCACGCATCGTTTAGTAGTCGTTTGGAAGCGTATCGAAATCGTTCAGTGGTTTTCCCCTTAAAAAAATTGTTTGTTTTCCGTGAAATGCGGTTTTTGGCAACCAATCACGACCCTCCGTTCAGGACCCACAAGTATTATGCGTTGGCATAATTTAGTAATCGACTGCCAAACGCTATCATATCCTTTTCTATCGATCAAGTCGCATAAGAACTGGATTAGCCAAAACTAATTAGGGAGTGTGCGTAATTAGGTTCCTTGTCCGCCGCGACTTGTGTCGACCAATCGCAGCTCACCGTTCAGTTATTCATGATGAGCCGCGATTGGTCGCCAGAAGCCGCAGCGGAAAAAGGAATTTCTAACAAAAATTCACCCATTATTTTATGGCTAATTCATTGTGATGAGACTTAATCGATCGAAAAATAAATCAGCGTTTGGTATTGTATTTCGGACGTTTGGTAGTCGTTCAATCAATATCAACAACGCAAAATACAACGAATCGGGAATGGAGAACTGGGATTGGTCGCCAGAAGCCACACTGGCAGAATTATTTATTAGCGTACATTTAATCGTTATTTCTTGTCCGATTACGTTCAAATGGGTCGCGATCGATAGGAAAACATCCGATAGCGTTTGGTATTCTATTCGGGACGTTTGGTAGTCGATCATTCAAATACGATAACACAAAATATGGACGTATCAGGAATAGAGAGCTGTGGTTGGTCGCCAAAAGCCGAAGAGGCAGAACGATGTGTCATTTTCATAGTTAGACTCCAAGAACATAGTTAGAATCCAAGAACGATAGTACGGAGAAGTCACTGGGAAATAAATTAAACGAAATGCAAAGGAATTAACATTTTCGAATTAAATTTTCTAATAAACTCCGACCGAACCGAAAGAAATTACGCATATCCGAAACGGAAGGCTGTGATTGGTCGCGATAATATACGACGTTTTTGCCATAGATGGCGTTGGTTATCGAGTCTTCTTCCGCCACCTATCGTCCTATCTCATGGATCGGAATTTTCTTTTGGATTTCCCGAAAGAACGGGAAACTACCAAACGGTTTGAATGGACTACCAAACGCTACCAAACAAACCCAAACGATTCGTAAAAAAAAAAGTTCGATTAGTCAAAGTGGGGGGGCTAACTTACTGCCCAATTTTTGATTATCGATTTTTCGAAAAACGGAGAACTACCAAACGATTTAAAGGGACTACCAAACGCTACCAAACGACCACCAAACGATTTGTAAAAAAAAAGTTCGTTTAGTCAAAGTGGGGGGGCTAACTTTGGTGAGGTTTGCGTTTGGGCTCCTTTACTCTAGTCTCCATGAGAAAAACCCTAATTCAGGTGGCGTAAGCCAGGGAGACTAGAGACTAGAGATTCCCCAGTCTCCCTGACGTAAACAATGAAACTATCGTGAAATCGCTCCAGAGCGCGCTCGTTCTAGTACCTCTTGCGCATGCTCTGAAAACTTGACACAGAAAATATTCGGTAGATCTACTCCTCTCTCTCTCGATCCGACTGTGGGGCTCAACAAGATCAAAGGAAAAACGTCGGCATGCCCTCTCCACGTTTCTAAGCTCTGGTTTAATCCCCACCGTTTTCGCTTTTTCAACATGTAGAATACGTGACGTGCGTGAGCCATGAGCCAATGTCCCATGGAGGCTAGAGTGGAGGAGTCCGATCTCTTATGGAGAGACTTGAAAAAAGTGGCTACAAAAATGTGGCCTTACCGAGATGACGCTACTATCGCTAAAACCTCGAGACTAGCTGGGTGTGACAGAGACGGAACAAGTAAATAATGAGAAGTGAGCTGTGCATGAGGCAGAATGAAACTTGAGAAGTAGGCTGCGTGCGAGAGAGATGTAAATGCGTATTCGATCCTCTTCCATCTCTCTTACACGACATCGATACTCAGCTTCCGCTCGAGGTTTTAGAGATAGTGGCGCCATCCCGGTTAGTCCACTTTTTGTAGCCACTTTGAAATGCACAGATCGGCCTCCTCCCACTCTAGCCTCCATGCAATGTCCAATGGAAAGCGGACACATGAGCCAACGGAGTTGATAAACAATCTTTCCGATAGAAACAATCTCAAAATTAAAGTGAACGATTCACCATCGCGTTCATATTTTCGTACCATCTTTCGTCCGTGGATCATGCGGCGATTGTTCTTATTGAGCGTTTTAGCGTTTAGCGCGGCGTCCAGTGGACCGGAAGAAGCGGAGGGTGTAAAATATGCAAGCGACTGCGAGGGTGAGTCAAAAAGCGCCAGCGACAATCGAACATTTGAAATCGCTCGTGTGCATCGATATATAACGAGTGCGTAAATTTGCCAGTTTGCAAAGTAGTTGCCCGTGAACTCGAGACAAGGCTCGACGAGACAGGAAAGACTCACGATGTCCTCGAGCTTGGGTATTCACTGGACGACGTTACTCCCAAGAAGAAAAAGGAGTACAAAAAATCGTACGATTAATTTTTTTCCCCCGTCTCACCTCGCTGTGGTACATTGCATTTTCTCCGATCCGTTACGAACTTTTCATTCCGCAGGGAACTGCGTCTCGTCGAATCGCTGGAAAACGTATGCGACAGGATATTGGAGTACAACATTCACAAAGAGCGAGAGGACAGCACGCGCTTCTCCAAAGGCATGAGCCAAACATTCAAAACTCTCCACGGTCTTGTGTACGCTAACTTTGAACTCGAGAAATGCTTTGTATCGTCTTTCCTGCGCAACTTCTCGTGTAGCCAAGATTCAATGTCGTTTCAGGGACAAAGGCGTAAAAGTCGAACTTGGAATACCTTACGAACTCTGGGACAAACCCTCCGTCGAAATTACTACTCTGAAGACCCAATGTGAGGATCTTCTGGAAAATTACGAGTCCGATATAGAAGAGTGGTACCACAAATATCAGGGCACCGTGCCTCTGATAAAGTACGTATCTACGGCGCAACTCCCACATCCGGGGCGCCATTACCATTCTCAGTTTGGGTGAAAATGACAAAAGTCAGCGGCTCGCCCTATTACCGTTCTTTTCACCTAGTGAAAATGCGATATTATTCACGTTCACGGGAATATCGTAGTGCCCATGCGCGAGCGTCTTCCTAAAGCAATAACGACACATTCAAAGCCGTACAACAAGTATTACATAATCGGTCGATTTACCGATAGTAAACAATAATTCTACCGCTGTGTTATAAGAATCTCCTTATATTTCAATATGATACAAAACACTAGTAACTTTTTTATTTGAACCGCTGTACCGCAATCTGCTTCGTGTTCTTTCATAATACCTAGTAACTGTTTTTGTTTTTCCGTAACGTTCATGCTGCGAACTTATATTCTATTTTAATTTGCTGTTTATCCGGATGAATTATATCTTCTATGCACACGTGCTTTGTTTTGGGCGGGGTTCGATTCACATTTTCAGCCGACTGATTCGTAAAATCGTGGGAAACGTGAAAATATCCACCCGAGAATCGTAATAGCGCCCCTGTGCAAAAGTCAATGTTGAATGTATACGCGAACGTACCAAATTTTGTATCGGTCGACAGGCATTTATGCTCCGATCGAGCGTTGAAGGGCAACGACGCTACATGCTTGAAGGAGAAGGGCGACAAAGGCTCGTCCGAAACGCCAAAGTCGAAGCGGAAAACGAAGAGCAAAGAGAGCAAGAAAAAATCGCAGAAAAATGCGAAAAACAGCAAACAAGAATTATGAAGAAGAAAAAGTCCTCGAACTGAATTTGGGAACAAGGCGGAAGTCCTATTTACGATTGACATTCTATATTTGAGCCGTATACATAAATACAATGCGACATTATTTCTCACGGATATACACGGCTATACGTATTGTATTCAGACACGCATATACACGTATGAGTTTACTCTCGAATCGGGAGTCCGGCGAAAACAGCCGAACATCGATAATCTTCCAGCTCTCCACGATCGCCCGGGTGTGCGAAAAAAAGAAAATTATGCCAAAGTATCTGATATTCGCTTTATTGTTAGCAAACTTGCGAGAACTCGGAGGGACCCTTTTGCGAGGTACGCGGGCTCGGGACGATCAGTTTCCATGGTTGATACAATTCTACACTATATCGCCGTGCGGCGGAGTGCTCATAACCCCGGATTGGGTGCTCACAGCGGCTCAATGCGTACAATACAAACGAAACGTAAGAACTTATTTACCCATACATTCCCGTTAAGGGGGTACGATTATTGCTACGAATCAAACTTTCGGTTTTGAAATTTTTATACGATTTTGACGAATACATTATGCGCCTATCGCCAAAATTTGAGGAATTTCAACTTTTTAGTCCGTTTTTATGGTGGATATGTTAAGATTATTACGAAGATTACTACCGAGTCGTTGGCAATGTAATTTTTCCCTTTTTATTTGTTCACGTGCAATAAATTCATCATTTACCACATTTGGCACGCTATAATCGACAATACGAATAATCAGTCGGAGTATCTGTGGGTAAAATAAATATACTCTTTTGACCCCGTGGAAGTGATCGTACCTCCTTAAGAGATTACGGCAAAGCGATGATCGAAGGTCGACTGCTGTACTTTTATTCGTGTACGAATGAAAAATGTGTCTCGATTTTATGTGGACAGTCAATAGTGCTTCACGCGAGCGGTTTGAACGGAACAGAATCGAGTCAAGCCGTGGGTGTCAAGGCTACCTACATATATCCGCAGTTCCGAGGATACTCGGGAACTCGCGACCACGACAACAACATAGCTCTTTTGAAGCTGGTGCAGGCGTTCGACATGTGCGACCCAAAAGTACGCCTCCTGGACATAGCGCCGGCGAGACTGGACGACGATTACAAAACTTGCGTGATATTCGGTTGGCAGAGCAGCGTATCGCTCTCGTCGAAAGTTAACTCTAAGCCGATACAGTACAGTCGCGTGCTGTTGAACGCGTGGCGCCATTGCCTCTACGTGCACAAGGGTAACGCGAGCTATCGCAACGTCTTCTGCACGGTCATCGAGGACGACAACGGCCAGAGAGCGTGCGCCGGTAATCCAGGCTCGCCGGTAGTCTGCGAGGACCAAAATCGGAGAATGATACTCCTCGGCGTAGCCTCGTTCACCAATTATTCGCTGGACTGCGGTGGCCTGCCGACTTATCTCAGGGTCGGCGTATTCAGATCTTGGATGTGGGATCTCATCTTCGGCAGCGGGAACACCGAACGTTGGCAAGATGGAGCGAACGAGCGCCGTACGGGCGGGCAGGCCTGCGTGCGTCGATACACCGCCGGCGACACACACGTGGAGACGAATTTGCACGATTCGAGAATTCGCAATAACACCGACCGTGGGATGAATCGCAAGAAGCACGATTCGACGGAAACTAAGGGAAACGAGTACGCCTACGACGTGTGGGAACCTTCACGAGGAAAACCTCCGGTGTCGTTCGATCAAATTGACGATTACCCGAGGGTATCGGACGAGATTTCTCGGAACGATAACAATGTCGACGTCGTTCGCCGGAGGGAAGAAATGAGCCAGTATCGTGAGATCGACAGGCCCGAACCTTATCCTCGAGACGACGCGGATAAAGAACTTGTAGCCGTACCCTCGCAGATTGAAAAAATTGCCTACATCGATGGAAAATTGTCGAAAACGAATTTCGATCGCCGCGCCACCGTGGATGAGTCGGAAAATTTCGATGTTCTCGAACTCGTTATGCCCGATGGAATTGAAGAGTTTAATCGCTCCTTGTCTACGAGTACCTTTTGTAACGGGGATTTTGAACTTTTATTTATCATTTTGTTTTACACTATCGTGAATACGTTACTTCGATAAATTGGATTATTTGGCTTCCAAGCGTAATTTTTCGTACTTGTTCTATTATTCGTATATATACATGCACGAGTTTATCGTTATGTCAAGTACTACCAAAAGGTATTCTATGTGAATTTTTTCAGATCTTTTAATTCAACATTGTAGAAAATGCCGTTTTTTTTTCTCCAAATGAATATATCTCGGAAACTAGAAGTAACTGAAAAAAAATGTCTACATAAAAGTGGTAGTTTTGTGTTAGCTTTCGAGCGGACGACTTGAAATAATTTTTACGTTCCGGTAACGCTGATTTTTCACCAAAAAAGGGCGAAATTATTATTTTTATTCAAAAAAGGCGTTTTTCCTTTGACTGAAAAAATTACAGTCTTCCAGTGTGTCTGACGATATTGCAAAAAAATCGCCAGAGGCACGGACCGAGGTTCTAGGGTAAAAAAAATTAAACCACACAAATTCATTTTTTTATACCGGAACCTCGCTCCGTGCCACTCTGGCGATTTTTTTGCGATATCGTCAGACATACTGGAAGACTGTAATTTTTTCAGCCGAAAAAAAAGGTTATTTTTTAACGACAAAATTACTTCCTCCTTTTTTGGTAAAAAATCAGCGTCGCTGGAACGTAAAATTTATTTCAAGTCGTCCGCTCGAAAGCTAACCCAAAACTACAACTTTTGTGTACAGACATTTTTTTTCAGTTACTTCTAGTTTCCGAGATATATTCATTTGGAAAAAAAAACGGTATTCCCTAAAATGTTGAATAAAAAAATCTGAAAAAATGGACATAGAATGCCTTTTAGTAGTACTTTGATATAACCAATTATGAGGCAGATCTGAGACGGTCGAAAAAAAAGTGGCCGAATTAACGAAGAATCTTTCATATCGAGAACTGTATCTTCCGACAAGATCAACGTATCCTTCGACAATTATTTCCGTAACGACATCTAAGCTCGTCGACAAAAGAAACCGTTCAGAGGACATTCCGAGGATTGATGCGAAAATTTTGGCGTGTCTTCCGAATTAAGGGGAAATCTTAAGGTACTCCTTTCGCGGTGGTTGAAAAGGGTCCTTTTGAATCGTTGGGTGAATAAGTGGCGATTAATAACAATTAGTCATAATTGTATCCAACGATAAACCGGAAAAGAAAATTTCGCGCAAGTAGATTCAGACACTTTTATATTTTCTCCGAAAAGTCCTACAATTCCGCTAGTCACATTGTTCTAAGTTTTATCATTATTTTATTTAAACATTCGGTGATGGCCTGCCTGTGTAAGCAGTTTGTATCAGCCATCTAGAATCATTAGGTGCCTAAACTATCAGATAAAAGTGCGTCGTCTCCATAAAGCAGCGTCGTAGGAATGAGACTATTTTTAGTCTTAATTTTACGTTGCCAGTTCGTTAACTCGGCTTCAAATTTTACCAGTACACGGGATCGTATTTTTACTTCATTATAGACGAAAATCAGTTAATTGTTAAATATTCGAGTTCGTGAAAGGAATACCTTAAGGAAAAAATATGGTAGGGCGTTAATTCTATTCCGGAAATATTAACGACAGTGTTCATTCGACGGGCAGATTTATTCAGACCACGACAGCGAAGATGTTGAGAAATAAATTTAACCCAAAGCCGCCATCTTCTTCTTCTTGCTGACCAATTGATCGCCCTTCTTGATCTTTCCTTTGCCTCGGAGTACTCTGAGTCTCTCGAACTCGTCCTTGAAGTCTTGATGCTCGTCTCGGAACAGTCCGTACAAGCGCAAGCTTCTCATCAGCCAACCGATCTCTGGATGGCGCGGATAATACTCGACTATCTCCCTTCGCTTGTTGATTGGCTTTTCGCTGAACAACTTGACGACTTTCATGGATTTCGGATTTGTAGGTCTCACGACCTCGCCGAATATACGATTGCTGAGACGATTCATTCTGATCGCGTAATTGCTCGATACTTGCGCCAATTGAACATATTTCGACATTTTGCCGAATGTTAAACTGTAAAATATACGGCGATTCGTTGTTATATGGCAGAATTATTGCTGTATAGTGAAAATCGAGTATTATCGTGGAATACGCAAACTCAAATGCCACATCGACGAAAGTGAGGTTATGTTCGGACGACGTGATTATTTATTCGACACTACTGACTCTGCGCCTTTTACAAATTGCGCGAAATATATAGTTCTTACGAAATGTGTTAGATGAACCTTAAGGTTGACCGACTCACGTGGTATACCTTGATTTGATAAATTGTTTACACGGGGTATAGGTTACGAAGTTATGTTACCGGTGAATCCGACGAGTCACGGAGATTGTCGAGGAATCACGAATCCCCGATATGGGTCGATACCATGGAGACTATACAAAAGGAGACCGAACTCCCATGGAGGGGGCAACAAAAAGTCGTCACAAAACCCGACGGTTCGAGGTAGTTCGGAATCCTCCTCTTGTAGCGCTAGTATAGAATGTGGACCCGTGAAGCTAGCTACGTGTGAGAGAGACGGAACGAGGTGGATACATAGTGAGGGAAAAGCGTGGCCGCCATATTGAATTCGTGAATTGAACTGTGTACTTCGTGAGCGGATTATTTATTGTTTTTTAACCTACATTTCGACGTTATTAGTGAACATAATTAATTTCGAGCCAAGGTTCTATCGGACTATAGTTAAATAGAGGTGAGTATATTTGTTAAAATAATAGAGCGAGTTATTCACTTTTATAAAGCAGTGCACTGTCAATATTCCTTTTTTTTAATTCATAATTATTCGTAATTATAAATCCCTACAATCTCTACGTTTTAAGAACGAAAACTTCAATCGAGTTTTTCTCAAAATGGGTTTTTCCACGCCTCGGAATGTAACTCAAAAAGTAATGAACCAATCAACTTACAATTTTGTATAAATATTTTTTAAGTTATTGACGTTTGCATAAGTCTAAAATATCGTATAAGTTTTTCCAATAAATATTTTTTTTAATCATTCGTTTGTGAAAATAAAAAGTATTTTTTTTACTTTTTGTGGTTTTTGTTTATTTTAATTAATTACAAGAACCTCGGCGTTCCTCGCCGCAAACTCCAAGAGCCACGTTCAAGCACCTTTAACGCCGCGATGGTTTTTTTTCTCCCATACATTTTTTTCGGTCTTCATTTGAACGTCAATATGGTTATGTAATTTGATTCATTGCATTGGATGCTCTTAATTTTGTGTAAAAAAATTTAGCATAACCTTTTGTTTGGAGGAGGACCCTCCTTAAGGCGAAGTAGAAGATGTACCACGTGACATATGAGTGCGAGAGATAGCTGAAATTTTCGAACAGAGATTCTTCAGAGATGAATAATATTTAGGGCAAAAGGAAATCATCAAGCTCTGCGTCAGGGAATTCTCCAGAGCCTAGTGCTTCGCTTTTCCCAAAAAAATTGACCATCTATGAAAAAATTGGGTTTGAAAATTAGTGAAGTTATGTTGACCTACATGCCCTTAAGCGTGCAAATTGTTGCCAAAGGTGTCCCGCGTGAGTTCTTATACGTGTATAATGTGTATGAACTAAATAAATGGATGATTTCAAAATTCTATTGATTGAAAATCATATTATGACATTTGTTTCCCAGACAATACCTCAATAGAAACTGTAATAGAAGTAACGACGGTTTTGATTTTGAATAAACGGAATGAAGTTGCCTGCGGTCTCTTCCCCACTCCCAGTTTCCTAACAAAACTAGCGCTCTGTTGCGGAACTACCGCAATCCGTCGGTTTTCGTAACCACTTCCCACCCCACAGTTCGGTCTCCTTTAGTATAGTCTCCATGGTCGATAGAATCGAAAAGCAGTTTTGTATAATATAGTATATACTTTGAACTACGAAAATAGCATAATAAGTTTAAAAAGAAAGTCTATTTGTTTCAAATTGACGTAAAGTATTCTTTTTTTTTGAAGCTGTAACTAGGCATATGGCGTCTTATCTACATCTAATCAGAGTATTTTTCTTAATACAAAGGTACATATATTGAGAGCGTTTAGAAAAATTGAATTTTTGGCGAAGTATGGCGGTGGACCCTCTCCAGCTTAACCATCCCATTTAAAATCTAAAAACCAAACGGGTTATTCACGTTAACAAAAAAGAAGAGTCGTTGACGATGGTCGATTTTTATATAATTTTTTTAACAACGTGGCGACGAATTGAAACTCGAGCATACAGAATCTATGAAAAAAGTCGCAATTTTTACGTAACTATTAAAAAATGAAGATCGATTTAAAAAAAGAGTGATCGTCAACGACCTTTGAACGTTTTTTGTCGTACGTCCTGTAAATTTGGAAACGATCGATTGAGTGGTTTTCGAGATATCATGTCCACCGACTTTGACAACGGTGTTTCGAGAAAAACGCGTTAAAGAATATTTCAATGAAATTTTCAGGGAATAGAGCTAAAAAATGATACCATCGAAAAAAAACATTTTCGAAAATGCAATCTTTCGATCCACATAGGTAGATGCTGTCCATCATCAGTGGTCATGACCAGGGAGATTAGAGGTAAAGAATGGACACACAGTGCTTACGAATCGTCCCCAAAAACGCAGCAAATACGGAGGCGCCGCGATCGTATGTGTCCGATCTATTAGCTCCGCCTACTAGCCTCGGGCTCTTGGGTGTGCTCTCGGTTGCTGTTCATAGCACATTCGTGGTGGGGCCTACCTCTCCTATTTCGCTGTCTTTCTCATTGTTGCAAACTCATAATAGCAACTAATACTGAATGAAATTAAGTGGTGAACCAACTAAATAAACCAACTAAGAAAATAAAAACAGAACACAAATGTAGCCTTGACTGTTGTGGATTGAAAATATGTTTCAGAAAAGGGTATTCGGTTGATTTATTTTTTTCACCGATTCGAATGAAAGTTTGAAAAAAATTGCCCCATGCAAACAATATTACTCTTCATGTGGCTTGTAAATGTAACTGCACTGGAGAAAAAAAGGAACTTGTCAAAAAATTGCAGTTGTATTTGCAAGAAAAATAACTTATAAATTATGCTTCTTTTTCTGCTTATTACTCCAGGGAGAATGAAGCGTAAAGGTTATGTTTCTCATGAACTGAACTACGTGCACGAAAAAATAAACTGAAGGCTAACCCTAATGACGATTGATTGGGAGCAATATTGAAAATAATTCTACGTTGGGCTTTGAAGAAAACAATTTCGTGAAGATTTTCTCAATATTACAAAACACAATAATATTAAAAATGGGCCTCAAAGCGGAGCACAATAAAGCCACATCGAAATTGAATTCTTTTGTTATTTGTGCGCATGCGTTAAGTTTGGACTATTATAATTATTTGAGACGTTATCGTCAGGAGAGCTGCTAGTGGCACGATCTAGAAGTATTACAAGCCGGATTTTTTAAGACGCTGGAACTACGTATTGGCCCATGCTGTGTCCACTCCTTCTCTCTAGTCTCCCTGGCCGTGTGCTTCCATGCAAACCTGTGTTCTTTGACGTTTGACCGGACCTGTCAGATTTGACAGTTACAATTGTCAAAACTTCATTGAAATGTGCTCGGCCAAACTCCGCTATCGCGAATTTCGTAATCGCAAGAAATGAAAAATGACGTTTAGTTGAAGGGTTTCGGACATCCGGTATATTCGCTGATTTCTTCGGCGGTTCACCGCGCCGGAATTCCCGGGAAAACCGTGAGTCAAGTTTATCGAAAGGATTGTCGACCCCCTACTCGTCCGTAGCACAACCAAGCTTCCTTTGATACGAAGTTTCAAATGAAAAATCACTTTTTTGCCATTACGATTTCTAGCTTCCACAATGACGACTCCGATGAGCGAGGATGGGGGGCCGTTGAGAGAATGGGCTCCGTTGACAAATTTCCTGCAGCAAATACCCATCAAATTACAGAACGGCATATTCACGCAGGACATAAGTTTCACGTGTATCGACTCGTTGCCCGAATTCCTGGCGGTCGGCACGAATTGCGGTCTGATTTATTGGTTCGACAGACAAATCGGTCACATACAAAGACTCCGCTGCGAAGTAAGTTCCGTGCGTTCATCCTTGATCGACGAGCGAACCTTGCGACGAAAAAGTCATTTTCTTGTTTCAGAATACGAATCTAAAAATAACGTGCTTAAGGGTGATATCGACAGTGGATTATATGGTAGCGGCTGGCACCGATCAGGGTATAGTAACGGTCTTTCAAATACCCAAAGACTTGCCTGCTTCTCTGCCGGATAGTCTCAAGCCCAAGCAGAAGAAACAGGTGACGGCAGAAGGAATAAAGTAGTCAAAGACGCCAAAAGGCCAAATCGCGGGTGTAGATTTTATTTGAATTCGTGCGAAAAGGCGTATATTAAGGGGGGAGATACCTTAAGGGGAATAAAAGTACCGATTTTCATGATTCCTTTAAAAGGAAACATTTCTTCGCCATTTTTAAGAGTTGGCATATGTTTTATTACTTCCTTTGGCTGTTACATGGTATTTTTTTTCATCAATCTTTATTTTCCGAAGAAAGCTACATTTTGCAATAAAATACTTTTTGAAAATTTTTCGAAACATTTAGGTTCATGTTTTAGACAAGAGAGTTGAAAAGATTTACATCAAATTTCATCACAATCGGTCGATTGGTTTTTTAGCTATACGTCAGGCCAGTTTTGGAAACGTCGGTTGGAAGACCATCGTCATTTTTAAGGATTGATAACAAAAAATACCACGCAACAATGGTAAAAGCCAATAGTAGTAACAAAGCCCACCCTAAGTCCCGAAAATGGTGAAATCTTTTTTTTTCAACCATGAAAATCAGCAGAATTTTTTCCTCGCCAAAAAGTACTTCCCGTTAGAAAAAACATTTGCTTCGTGCTATCCATCGAGTAGACTAGCCGAGAGTAACGTAAGCTAGCGCAGCGGCGCTAGATCGATAAATCAACGTGGAATGTTGCATTGACGAACAGGTTGAAAGATACAACATAGCCGGTCTCCATCGGAACGCTGTGACAACGGTGGAATGGTCGAAAAACGGGATGAAACTGTTCAGCGGTGATCAAGAAGGCTCTGTCGTACTGACGGAAATTGATTTTTACATGGTTCGTTGACGTCCGTAATACCGCACGATTATTCAAACCAATTATTGCCGTCAATCGATTCTGACCACGAAAATCCACCGATCTCGCAGCATTTGTCGAAGTCCGCTGAATTGTTGAACGAGAAGTACGCAGTCGTACAGTTGAGCTATCAGCAAGGATTTTTGCTTGTGTCGACTCTGTACCGTACGATACTGGTACAGGGCAATCAAGGCAACAAAGTTTCTCAGGTTGGCCAGAAAGAGAGAAAAACGTATGTTTCCAGAGCTTCCATTTATCGAGAGAGATGAGACAGGTTTTTCTTGAATTCTTTGCTATGGATTTACTTTTTCAGATTGGGAAAATTGGGTGCAGTTTTCGGTCGTCGACACGGGCACGTTCAAGATCCTTTGATCTACGCTAGCAGGCCGGGTCTTAGAATATGGCAAGCAGACAAGAACGGGACGGTTCAGAAAACGCTCATTTTCAAGGTATAAATAAACGTAAAACATGTTTAAGGGACCATGCCGGTGTGACTGGCCTGAAAACGTATGATCCCGTGAAAAAATGGACATATACAAACATATATAATTATTTATACTCATATATAACATTATATACAATCGTATATGCCTTAACATGAGATCATGAATGATCATATATGTAGATATATTGTATAGTTTTGTTTTTTCTAGGTGTGGACCATATATGCCCATATATGATCATGTATGTTTAAAAGTTGGTACTCTGAACTCGTATATGAACATATGGTCGTATATATGAACTCATATACTAGGTGCGCAACTAATTTCCCGGGTTTTGTTTTACCAATAAAAAATCGAAAATTTCAAGACGAATACAACAAATGGTTCATTCGGAGAATTGTCCCTCGCTATTTACACATTTTTGCCATCTCTCTGGCAATACATAAATACCGCGACGATAAAAAGACGCGTCTCTGGACTGAAACCATTCGTCCAACGAATTTTGTACTGCATCGTAATTTGCCAAGTGTAGCCCACCCAAGCCATGCGCCATCGACCGGAACTAGCGATAGTCCGAAGGGGCCAGGTCTGGCGAATACGGCGGATGCGGTAGCAGATCCCATTTCAGTGTTTTTATGGTGTCCTGGACGATGGAACTGCGATGGCACGGAGCGTTGTCGTGCTGCAATATCACACGTTCGTGTCTCGTGTCCCATTCTGGCCGTTTTTCGAGCAATGCGTGGTTCAAATTGATTAGTTGTTGTCGGTAGCGATGCCCATTGACAGTTTCGCCCGGTTTCAGCGGCTCATAGTACACGATTCCTTTCTGGTCCCACTAAACGCAGACCATTGTCTTTTTCCGAAGCGATTTGGCCGTGCCGTCGATGTTGACGCTTCGCCAAATGGAAGCCACGATTTTCTGCCTTTGAGATTCTCGAAATATATCCATTTTTCATCGCCAGTAACAATTCGATGCAGGAAACTCTTTCTGTTCTGCCGCAAAAGCAAAATTTCGGAAGTGGCTTCCCGCTTCCCGCAAATGCTATTTATTTGGCACAAACTTTGACATTTTCGAGGTAAGAAAAAAGGTCGTTGTGTTGCGATATTTGTTTATATTCCGACTGGGTATTCTTAACAGATGTCCAAGTTACAAAACACCCAATTTCAGACCCGTATGCCGATACGTGTATCGCTAGCGCCATCCATGTGTGAAACCCGGGAACTGAGTTGCGCATCTAATATTATACCAACATGTACTATATATTATCACATATAATTGCATTTGCCCCCCAAAACCCACATATAAGCGTATATGATTGTATATGAGACCATGTATATGAACCTATATATGATGTACAAACTATTTTCGTGTCATATATAATCATATATGTAATCGTAACTATCTGCAACAACCATATTTTAACGTATATAATAACGATATCATATATGACCATGGATATTATTCCATATACAATACCACTACAGACTATTTTGATATCATATAGGATCATGTATACTGTATCATTTTTCATACAATACTGTCTATAAGCCACAAAATCAGCATGTGATGCTGATAATATTTCATTGTTTTATTATAAACGTACTAAAATGGTGATTTAAATAATTGTTAATATATATACAAATTATAAATATTTTTTTTCGATATTATTTATTTACCAGCATAACATCACAAAAAGGTCAACACATATTGTACTTCTTCATATAATCATATTTTACACGTGTATTATAGAAAAAAACGAATTTGCACATTTGTATCTGTATATATATATATATTAACGTTTGTGTATATATACAAACAAGACTTCACATACTGAGAAAACCTTTCTGAGAGTGTTTGGTCGCTCGCAGACATTATCGCCAACTTCTATAAGGCGAAGAATCAATTTAATTTCATCTAATTTTATTAAGACGTAATTGTTTGTTTCCTTTTTATAAAAATACAAGATCTGTTTTCTCGTAATTTCTTATTTATGCGTATGTATACGCATAAATAAGAAACAAATCAATGCATGACTGGACATGGTTATATATCGTTACATGCAATAGTATATGAGTCTATATAATCATATATGATTACATGTGATTATATATGACTATATATTACTATATATGATTATATAGAGACAAATTGCGTTCATGTGCATTTATGACAAGATCATACATGATTATTTATGTTTATATATGTCCGGTTCTTCCCGGGATTATGATTTTTTGGAAAGGCTGTAGCGACCGGAAAAATCCGAATGTCGCTACCAAAATTCAACAGCACGTTTATGAAAGTCCATATTTTTGGATAACGCAAAAAAAACAATTTTCAAAACATTTTACACTAAAATGGCCCCTCAAGGGTACAAGTATTTCCAAAGAAAGCGTACGTATTCTGATGGAAAGTTTTTTTTATTGCAGGAAGCTGTACGATGTACGAGTACCGAGGTAATACTGCTTAATCCGGCGCCCGAGAACGTTAAAAAGAATCGAGGCGAGCCGACGTTCGGCGTTCTCTTGCCATTTTGCGATGATCTTCTTCTTACGTACAGCAACGAAGTTATCTACGTTGTGAATCCGGTAACAATAGCCATAACGTCGGTCGTTTCGGATCTTCGGCGTATCACCGACGTTGCTTGTACCAAGGACGAGATATTCGTACTCGAAGGAGAGAGAAACATAATAAGAATAGCTTATCATCCGGACGTGACATGTACCGTGCCCGAAGAGCCGAGGGATCCACTCGCATCCCTCGCCGAAATTAGCAAACCAGTGACCGCTGGAATTCTCGGATTGACGTCGAAACTAAAAGACAATTCGATCGTGCCTGCGATACCCTTTTACAAGATTAATCCGAGCAACATTATGCAGGCGATGGGGTGAGGGCGAAATTCATACCTTCTTGATGAGAGAGGCGATTTTTTTTCTAGAGAGTTACGTGGGTTTCGAAGGCAAAAAAGCATATTTTCTCTATTTAAAAAGGGAGTGTCACCCCGTCCGGTTGTCGGACAAATAAGCGGATGTTATCCGTCCGAATAGCGGCTCAGTTCACGCCGTATTTCTAGTAGGCGTACATATTGTGATTCGTGTAAGCTAGTATCCGGACGAATAGCATATATATATATATATATATACACTGCCGGCCAAAAGTATGGATACATCTAGAAAAATTTCGCGCCGCACTAAAAGTTTGTTATCTATGTGAAAAAAAAGATATCCGGATTTTCAAGGCGGCATTTTAATAGGGACAAATGAAGCTGCACTTGGCGTTTTGGAAAAAAAAAATTCGTTTTTCTAGACCCGGGGCGTCATCCTGAATGTGGCCCTTTTTGGCTTTTTTTGCCTGTTTGAAATCGGCTGCACGTCTTCAGGACATTTTTTTGGCATTTTTTTTCAATGAACCTTAAGGGGTTACCCTCCCTTGCGATTTTGAAAAAATCAATTTTTTTAATTGCATTTTTTTGAAGTATAAGTATCTGAGAATATGTCCTGAGAATTTCAGATCAATCCGAACAAAATTGACTGAGATATGAGCGTTGAAAGAGAAGAATCCGTGAATTGAAACTTTAAACGCGTTTTTCTCAAAATGGCATTTCTGAAGTCGGTGACCAAGATTACTCGAACACTAATGAACCGATATTCTTGAAATTTTGCAGGCTTGTTTAATACATAAAAATGTAGTCTTTAATCATTCGATTTTCTTTTCGAAAAAAAAATGGCCGTTTTATAGCCAAAAAACGGCCGTTTTTTTTCGTTAAAATCGAACCATTAACTTTGACTGTCCGCCATTTTGTGAAAAATGAATATATTTTAAAATCCTTTGATTAAAGACTAGTTTATACTTATATTTGACTAAATCCATCCGCATTTTTTTTTTCAGATGATCCACATCGCCGCAATGTTGGTCACCGCAAACCGTGTATATAAAAACATTATTTCATTGACGGCCATTTGCCACTAAACAATGTAATATTTTTCAAAAAAAAATAACTGAAAGTTCTTCAAGATGTGTACTTTAAGATGGTATATTGATCGATTAAAAAAGTTTTGTAGTTTTCTTTAAAAAAATTCATGAAGAAGGCCTTTTTTTGCGCTACAAGTGGGGGTAACGCCTTAAAAGATAGAGCAATAGCTATAGTTTCCTTTTTAGAAAGTTTCGTACGATTTTTTTTCACCGAGTTATCACATTTTTTTCTCAAAAAGACAATTTTGAAAAGATGCCGCTGAAATGAGAAACTTTGAGGTTTAGAGAAAATTGCCAAAAGGAAAAAAGTTACGTTACATTGTATTGAATCGAGCAGAATTTTTTCAAATTTTTTTTTCAAAATTTTTTGCTCTAACATTGAATGAAAAAAAAAAAAAATTTCAATTTTTTCTTCTCAATTTTTAGCCGCACAAAGCATCCACCTCTTACCTCTTACCTCATCTAAACACAAGGAGCGGAAATAAAGCTTCTTGTCTTTGTTTACATTTTACCTTTGTGGAGCGTAAAAGAGATTCTATTACTCGCGAGTCGATATTCTATTTCTCTCGTGTTCTTTTTCTCGCTCTCTTTTTCGCTCGCCGTTTTTGTTTACATTTTTGATTCTTTGGAATAATGTGACGAGTGTCGCGCTGACAAAGTTAGTTGTGCGAAAACTTGAAACGCGAACACGTGTGGTCTACAATCGACAAGTTTTTACGCAAATTTTCTGTTCTTAAGACGGAATGATACCTCATCGCGGTCGGTATGGTAGAACAATTATAGATGCCCAACAATCTCTGAAACGGGTCTTCAGATCCCGTCAAAACTTTGCCAAACGACGTCAAATAGATAGACGAACAGCTGTCTGCCCCTCAAAATTTCTGAATTTGAGAAAAAAAAACGTAGATGGGCTTATCATCAGCTGATCTACGTTTTTTCTCTCAAATTCAGAAAGTTTGAGGGGCAGACAGCTGTTCGTCTATCTATTTGACGTCGTTTGGCAAAGTTTTGACGGGATCCGAAGAGCCATTTCAGAGATTGTTGGGTATCTATAATTGTTTTACCATACCGACCGCGATGAGATATCATTCCGTCTTAACGAATCAAAATGGCACGGAAAAAAGAAATTCCACTGTATAAAAGAGGGGCTATTGTCGCGTTGCGCGATAAGGGATTGTCGTACAGAGAAATTGCCAGACAAACTCGCGTGTCTTTGAAAGGAGTGCAGACGACCATCGGGAGATTTAAGAAGGCCGAGACGTATTTCAATCGCAATCGTCCGGGTCGACCCAAAGTGACAACGTCCTCAGACGATCAAAATATCGTCATTACCAGCAAAAAATGTGGATGTTTTGTGCGGCTAAAAATTGAGAAAAAAAATTGAAATTTTTTTTTTTGTATTCAATGTTAGAGCAAAAAATTTTTGAGAAAAAAAATTTGAAAAAATTCTGCTCGATTCAATACGATGTAACGTAACTTTTTTTCCTTTTGGAAATTTTCTCTAAACTTCAAAGTTTCTCATTTCAGCAGCATCTTTTCAAAATTGTCTTTTTGAGAAAAAAAATGCGATAACTCGGTGAAAAAAATCGTACGAAACTTTCTAAAAAAGGTAACTACAGCTATTGCTCTATCTTTTAAGGTTCTTTGGAAAAAAAAAATGCCAAAAAAAATGTCCTGAAGACGTGCAGCCGATTTTAAACAGCCAAAAACCGCCATTTTTAAAATGGCGCCTTGGGTCTAAAAAAAATCAAAAAAATTTTTTCCAAGACGCAAAATGAAGCTTCATTTGTCCCTTTTAAAATGCCACCTTGGAAATCCGGATATCTTTTTTTTTCACAGAGATATCAAACTTTTAGTGCGCCGCGAATTTTTTTTAGGTTTATCCATCCTTTTGGCCGGCAGTGTAAATGTATAATTGTCCGGATAGATTGTGTTGAATTGTTAAACAAACTATCCGGACGAATAATCTACACGTAGTCATCCGAAGAAAATCTTTATAATTTTGTTTGGGTTTGGGTTGGTTAGTTGGGTTTGTTTGATTTGGGTTGGTTGGGTTTGTGTTGTTTGGGTGTGTTTGTTTGGCTTGGTTGGATTTGTTTGGGTTTTTGGGTTTGTTTTTTGGAGTGGTTTGTTTGCGTTTGTCATTTTGGGTTTGGGTTGGTTGGTTTAGGTTTTTTGGGTTCGTGTTGTTTGGGTTTGGGTTTGTTTTTTGAGGTGGTTTGTTTGCGTTTGTCATTTTGGGTTTGGGTTGGTTGGTTTTGTTTTGGTTTTTTGGGTTCGTGTTGTTTGCGTTTTTTTTTGGTTTGCTTTATTTGGGTTTGGGTTTGTTTTTTGAGGTCGTTTGTTTGCGTTTGTCACTTTGGGTTTGCATGTTTGGATTTGGGTTGATTTGTTTGGGTTTGTGTTGTTTGGCTCGGTTGTTTTCGTTTGGGTTTGTTTTTTGGGGTGGTTTGTTTGCGTTTGTCATTTTGGGTTTGTATGTTTGGATTTGGGTTGATTTGTTTGGGTGTGTGGTGTTTGACTTGGTTGTTTTCGTTTGGGTTTGTTTTTTGGGGTGGTTTGTTTGGTTTGGGTTAATGTTTGGTTCGGGCTAGTTGGGTTTTTTGAGTTTGTTTGCGTTTGGGTTTGTTTTTTGGGGTGATTTGTTTGCGTTTGTCATTTTGGGTTTGTATGTTTGGGTTTGGGTTGATTTGTTTGGGTCTGTGTTGTTTGACTTGGTTGTTCTCGTTTGGGTTTGTTTTTTGGGGTGGCTCGTTTGCGTTTGTCATTTTGAGTTTGGGTTGATGTGTTTGGTTTAGGTTTGGGTTTGTCTTTTGGGGTGGTTTGTTAGCGTTTGTCGTTTTGGGTGTGTATGTTTGGGTTTGGGTTTCTGTGTTTGGGATTGTTCGTTTGGAGCGTTGTACAGCGTGAAGCACGTGAAATTAGCCGCTGTCCGGACGAATAACATACGCTTATTTGTCCGATAACCGCACGGTTGGCCTCAGCGTTTAAAAAGATATATGTCAATTATTTTATTCAAAATGTTAAGCACATAAAAGAGCAACGTTTCGACAATATTTTTGTAAAAATTTCATCCAAAAATTTGGGAAATTCAGCGGGTGGGTTCTGGTTTCCGGAGACCCTTAAAAAAAAGTATCCTCGTGGTGGTCAGGATAACTCATGATGGCTTTGTCTGAAATGGAAAAACCAATGTTTTTCTGTTCGTAGATAAGTATAACTCGTGATTGAACGAAGGATTTTTTCGAAAATTGAAATTCGAATTTTTACATTACGTATAGCCTTGTGAAATTACTTACTCCGATATGACTTCGATTGACTTAAAACTGTGAAAATGTTCTAGACAGATTGTACTACTAGATGATCAAACTCGAAGAAAGGATTTTTTGAAATTTTCAAACCCACGTAACGCCCAAATCTCCGTTCAACAATGTCGCAAGCCCTACGTATTATAGTTACGGGAATGTTTTTATTTGCAATGCGAATGATAGCGTCTGATGAATTTCCAGCGGATCCCCATCCGGTGGAGCGGTGGATCCAAACGGCATCGTGCGCGCCGAGGAAGCAACGGAAATGCCATCGGCAGTGCCGATATATCTCGATACCGAGGTCACCACCGATCCGAACGCCGAGCCGGACGCAAACGGAATGTCCTCTCCCAACGCCAGGCGCGAGATATTCAAGAAAATCAGCCAACAAGATTTCGAGGATATAGTTTTCACGCCCGAGAGAAAATCCAAGAGATCCGGTGGCAAAGCATCAAACGGAAAGCCGAAAAGCACCGACACCATCGATAACATCCCCGTGACGATTGAGCCCCGTAGGTTGGACGGCGAGGAGAAAACAACGTACGCGTCGTTACTAACGCTGAGCATGGACGACGAATGTATGTTGAAGGCGGAGAGAAATCTCGAGCTGTTGCAAAAAGACGTTGAGAACAAGGAAAAATTATTGGCCGACGTGCTAAACTTCGATCTGTCCGAGTTCATGCGCAACAGTCACCTCGACTCGTCAAACGCGGAAACGAACAATTCGTTAAACTCCATAACTTATTTGAATTGCGAGGTACCGACGAATCACAATGCAATATCAACGACCGCGCAAATCGACGGTAAAGCGGAAAACGGCGAGGACAGCGAGAACCAAAAAACCGACACTGATTCGGCCGACGACGAGGACGAGAGTTACAGAACGGAGCTGAAGAAACTGCAGGATTTGGGCGAGTGCAGCAAACGTCTGTTGCAGCGAAAAGCGAGCTCGGAAATTGGCTGCGGTAGAAACAATCGGCTCGTAAACGCCATTGAGCCCCGTACGCCGAATATCGATCCACAAGAATTGGAACGGCATTTCAACCGTAAGTTTGCCGATTGAAAAAAAAACACACACACACACACACACAAATCGCTCGTACAGATTGAGTAACGGACGGTGGAACTTACGAAATTTTTCAGTTCTTTCGAAAGAATTCGTGACATCGGCAAGTATGATCAACAATGTGGAATATGAAGAAATCGAGGATTGGGTCGTCGTTCCCTCGATTCCATGAGACAGCGGGATACTTTGTGAAAAGGAATGAGTCCAGTATTGTTTTCTTTCGATATCCGTTATCCTATGAATTTTCGATCGGATACTCCGATCCGATTCAACTCAACGTACACAGTGAATCATCTACCGAGTATTATCTACACTCTTGATAGACTAGACGGCGAAATAGCTTTCTTCTTTTCCCCCCGACTGCAACGCGGAGTCCCGTGTATCAATGACGATCGTTTCATCGTTACGATGTGATGTTTCTTTTTTTTCGTCGTTTTGACGTTTCGAAGATACGCGCGTGAACTTTTCCGATAACCCGAGGACGTAAACTCACAATCACCCAACCACACTTGTAAATAACGAACGGTGAATTATAATTCGAAAGAACGCTTTCGTACGCGCACGTTGACGAATAAAATGGCAAAGACGCTTATTCGCGTGATGCGAGAAATATTATTACAGAAAAATACAGATCGTACGAAACAGTACGGACAAAACAGCCGGTGTAAAATGTACAGTATAAAACGATTACTTCTTTTGACGGTGACTTTTTTGTATCAGTTTTGAGTTTTCGAGGACCTGTCTAGCTGCGTTGTTGATGTGGCGGAAGCGATCAGGCCCGAGATGGATTCCGCCGTACCACCTGGATACCACAACCAGGACATTTCTCGCATCGACGATCTTTCGGACGTACAAAGAGCTCGCTTTCAGTCTAACCATCGTGTATCCACTTACGAGAATGAAAAAAATCCGGATAATATACCTCGAGAAGGTGTAACAGTCTACCGCCAGCTTGCGACTCGCCGTCGTCGTCGCAATCCTGGACGAACGATTTTCCGTCCTCTCGAATTATTCTATACGCGTAAATATTATGAGTGGCCTGCGCAATTTTTCTATTTTCACGAAGCAATAGTAGAACTTGCCTGAAAAAAAAACATTCTGTTGGGCTACCTAATGGTTTTTCATTCGATTATCAGGGTGGGGGGAAAAATGTTGAACGATCGATATGCAGATGGGCCAAAATGTCGAATTCGAAAATGCCGAATGGTCGAATATAGATAGATCAATCTTACTAGAGTCTGTGAAGTCGAAAATAACAATTACGAATATGAACATCTCGGTAGTTGATATATAACGAAAAACAGAAATCAGATTTAATAAAATATCGGACATACTTATACGAGTATATATAATCATATATGATTTACATGTGATCATATATGGCTATATATTACTATATATGATCGTATAGAGACAAATTTCGTTCATGATCATTCATGACAAGATCGTACATGATTATTTATATTTGTATATATCCATTTTTTCCCGGGATTATAATGATTTTTTGGAAAGGCTGTAGCGACCGGAAAAATCCGAATGTCGCGACCAAAATTCAACAGCATGTCTATGAAAGTCCATATTTTTGGATTAAGTTCACATACCTACAACTTTTGAATAAAACAATGTGTTTTCAATTCCGTACGTACTTCTCTAGGTATTCTAATGTAAATTGACGAGAATTTTAATTTTATTTTAATATTAGTAGTCGGCCATTTTGTACATCGAAAAAAAAAATATATATTCTAACAGCTTGATATTCGTACTAAATAGATGTGTAATTAATTTTATGAGTGAATCACTTTTTCATACGAAAAAAAAATTGTTAAATTCGCACATGATTTCATGCCCTTTACCGTGGCTTTAACAAACATTCATTTATTAGACGTCTAGAAACGTGTGCGTTGAAATCAAATACTCACTTGACTCGTTGGACGGAAAACACCACAGCTGCGTGACCTTGGAAGGAGCTTTTTCTATCGACAATAACTTCTCCGTGATAAATGTTGGGGCATTCTTCTGCAACGTTACTTTGAGGATCTTTTTTGGAATACTCAATTGTTTCTACCGATTCCGCTGTATCGGTTGGTTCCGGTGATAGACTCTGCTGTAATTCTTCCCTAATTCTTTCAATCCACTGATATATCACAGTTTCGCCAATGCACGAACTGTACGGACCAATGAAAATTGTAAAACTTGGATGCAGGGAATTCGTGAAGGCAATCCGTTGTTTCGGCGCTCAGAAGGGAATCGTTAGTTTACACTTTAATGAAACTTGTCCTGAAATTCGTAGTTTGGTAATTCTTTAGATAAGTGAGTTCCGAAAAATTTGCCTAAATTATGCCTATATTATTGGGGCATAAATTATGATGTTCAGTCGGGGGATGGTGAAATCCATCCCCCCATGAAAAGTTATGGAGTTTGTTTGGGTTAAAGTTATGGGGTTTTGAAGTTCGCGGAAATACGTGATAAAATAGGGCATTTTTTAACATTTCGATACCTATATTGAGTTTGTTTGAAAACAATAATTATTCGGAAAAGTCACTTATCTAAAAAAATAACCATCGCAATAATTTATACACTCAATAACTCTGGATGCCCGACGTGAAGTGCTCACGCGTGTAAAATAATCTAAAGATTCCGCAACGACCATAGAAACAAAAAATCACCGAATGTTTAGAGAAAGTATTAATGATAAAACTTAGAAAAATGTGACTAAAAGAATTTTCGTAGTCGCGACTTTTCAGGCAACATCTAAAAATGTCTCAATCTACTACAACTGCGCGAAGTATTTTATTCTCGTTTATCGTTGGGTATAATAATTGATTGCGAATTATTTTTATTAAGCGCCACTGTGATTTGCCAACGATTCAGAAGGGCTCTCCTTATGCCCCGACAAAATACGGCCCTTCGCGAAAGAAAGACCCCAAGAACATGTACGAGATCGACATAACCTCACAAATGTTCGAACCGAGTTTCCTCATAGATGGTTGAGTTTTTTAGAAGAAAAAAAACAAAGCATCAGGCTTTGGAGAATTCCCTGACGCAGAGCTTGACGATTTTATTTTTCCCTAAATATATCTCATCTGATAAAACTTCCAAAATTCCCGATATCTCTCGCGCGTTCGTATGTCACGTGGTACATGTTCTTCGCCGTAAGAAAAAAAATATAAACGACCCTCTGATCGTTTTCAATAAGGCTTATCTCCGTATTTGAATATTTTGTCAACTCTGCATATAGAGATGACAAAATATGCATGAGAATCGATCGTAATTTAAAAAAAAAACGTAAAACATACGCGTATACCTCGTCCAGGAGGTTGCCCAGGCGAATTTTTGTCGCGTGATCAACATGGGGTGCAGATATTACGTACTGAGGCGGAGACTTTGACGGGTAGTCAACGGGTAATTTCAAGTACAATTTCACGTAATCGTCACCGTCGGAAATATTGACGCTGTAGGAACGATTTTCTTCGTCTTCGGTCTGCCAATCATCGTTGTAAATAGCGACGAGAGCTTCGATTTCGTCGAACTACGAAAATGTCAACATTCACGTCACGCGTAAACGTCGCGGGAAATAAATATTAAAATAATAGCGGATCAGTGGAAACAATATGTAAAATGTGTTTATCTGTACTTGTTGTGCGAGGTCGTCCATTTTCCAAGTCGAACGGAAACTCGCGTCCGACACATGTCATCGAAAATCGGGGTGGGAGAAAATTCAGAACTGAAATACAACACGGGGCTTGAATGTAATCGATGCGATGAAAATAATTGCGAGCAATAAGCGGTGATTTTATTTCTGAAAATTGTGATAACACCCGCATAACTGAACGTTGTTATTGCATCGTGAATTCGTGTTTTTCACGTCCTCGAGGTGGCGCGGCGTTGTTTCAATATGGCCGATCAAAGTATAACTTCAAACGTAAACAATTACTTCGTTTTTGATTTCCTGCGCGTTGGCTATTGGATTTACCTCCATGGTAGATTGTATAGATGCTTCTCTATTTAGTTTTTAGGTTTTAGACTTTATTTAGATTGTTTTTTGAAAGGTTATGAGTCGCTCGCAGGTTTCGAGGCGTGATTCTATTTTTCAGAGCATACTTTTTACAGCGGACGTCTGACATGACATTTATACATTGCCTATAACACAAATAACTTTTAATTGTCCTCGGGTCTTCATTTATACAAATACAAAGTTGGAAAGAAAAAATCTTGTGGATTGACTATAAACTTTCAGAGCCCACAATCACTATATTTAAAGAATATTATCTGTAGGTGAGTTATGGGACGACAATTCAGTTTTATGATCCGTCTTGCACTCTAGAACACAGCCCAACCACGAGTAATTTTTCCAATTCCGTCCATTGTTATCAATGTATTTTGACAAAGTTTACTATCTGCTGGAGCTTCTGCCTTAGGCCGGTAGAGGCGCCAAAACTTTCCGACATCGCGAATCGTCGCCATTGCGAGTAGATTTCGCCGTCTCCGGTCAGATGACGCTACATGAACGTTTTTTACGGAAGCTTCAAACGCCAGACGAATTTTTGACAAGAGCAATATAAATGCTTCAAACAACTCGAGCATAGTATACGGTGAACGAAGAATGCAGTTGCCGGGCTACGTTTCTATTTTGAAGATGTGTAAGCGAGAGATAAATTATTTCGCCCCTTATGGAATCTTTGGAAATGGAAAACCAATGCGTGTTTCGTATTTTAGATTTGAAAAACATCGCGATCACGGTGATAAACTTCGACGTATGGATATTGATAAACGTGAGAGAGACGGCGAGAAAAATCGTGCCACTTCTTAGCTTTGTGGCGGAAATAATCATTCTGACGAGCTTTGTAGTCGGTAAAGAATATTTAGTGATATTTTTTTCGAGGTTTCGACTCCTCTGAATCGCACGGATCGCGTTTGAAAGCCCAAATGAGTAAACGAACGATTATAACACGACATGTAACGCGCGCTAGGTTTGCTCTGCATCTACGCTCTGCCACAATTGAAGTTGCGATTAGCATCGTACCACGAAGGGGAGGAGCCTTTTCGCGGAACGATGAAATCTTCGAGAGGAGCTCTCATCGGAATAACCGACGAATCGAGTTTGCGTTACGCACCGAAGCTCGAGCAGGAAATAAATCATTTGAAGACCAAAGCCCTCAGCCTCGAAATGGCTTTTCGGAGAATGGTTCATCCTTTGCGTCTGTCGTTCAAGGGCACCTTCTCGTCAAAACGACCGAAAAATTCTGAAAATTCGCCATTTTTTTTGCGCGAGTGTTTGCTAGATATTAAAGAAGCAACTTTTGGGTTTCATTCACCCGTATTTACACTACATGTGTTTTTCTCTTCAATTTAGTAGTTTTAAAATCAAAGATAGCGTGTCAAATCCGAACTATCCGAAATTTGAACACATTTTCAAAAGGCAAAATAAAAATATGAAAAAAAAAAAACATTTTTCAACAATTTTGATGGGACGGTACCCTTAAGGGGGCAGATCCCTTTAGGCGAGGAAAAAATGGCTGATTTCCACCATTTTTTTGAAGGAAAGATTTCTTCACCATTTTCGAGACTTAAGGTATGTTTTATTAGCACTTTTGGCTGTAACGTGATATTTTTTGGTATTAATACACCACAGTTTTAAAGATGAGAAACAAAAATGCGATGTAACAGCCAAAAGTAGTAGTAAAACACACCTTCGGTCTCAAAGATATTTTAAAAACCTCTCCTTTTGCAAAAATTAGTGAAAATCAGAAATGTTTTCCTCGCCTTAAGGTGCCTCCCGCTCGAGTCCCAGTTTTCACTCATAAATGTATTTAAATATTGGCAGAGCTCGCAGCTCCGTACGCTGCACATTCGTGACCAATTCAAAGGTACGAAAACAACATTGAATGTATAAAGAACGAAAGACAACTGCGGTGGAACAATAGTTTGAGAATTCGTAATTATTTCACGCAGAGGACGAACTAGCGGACTTCGCTTCCGAGGCGGCAGGTGGCGCTGTGCTCGAAACACCGAACACCGTGTCGTACTACGAAACTAAAAGTGTTCTATCGTTGTTCGGTATACCGCTTTGCAAGCCCAATTACTGGACACCGCGAAAAGTCATACAACCTTGGAGTGAAGCCGGCGAGTGTTGGGCTTTCCACGGTGACCGTGGAAACATCAAAGTCCGATTGGCTTACCCGGCAATCATCGAGCAAGTTGGGCTGGAGCACGTGTCAGCAACGGGCTCGTTGACTGGTAAAGTAGACTCGGCACCGAAAGAATTCCGAATCACTGTGAGTTCGCATATCTCAAATAACTTTCCTCGGTATAAAATTTCTCCAGACCGAGCCCTTAGAGTAATTCCTCTTTAGGCATTGTCTTCCAAAGGACCAATGAGCAGCGGAACTTTCCTCTACAATCAGTACGGACCGTCTTCGCAAATGTTTCACATAACGGTGTGTTCAATAATACTTCACGGCAGGGTGACTAGAGGTAGCGAGTGGACACACAGTGCTTACGAAACGTCTGCAAAAACGCAGCAAATAAGGAGGCGCTGCGATCGTATGTGTCCGATCGATTAGCTCCGCCCACCACATTCGTGGTGGGGGACCTAACTGTTGCGTCTACCTCTCCTATTTCCCTATCTTTCTCATTGTTGCAAACTCATAATAGCAACTAATAATTAATGAAATTAAGCGGTGAACCAACTAAAAAAATAAAAACCACACAAATGTAACCTTGACTGTGTGGATTGGAAATATGTTTCAGAAAAGGGTATTCGGTTGATTTATTTTTTTCACCGATACGAATGAAAGTTTGAAAAAAAATGCCCTATGCAAACAATATTACTCTTTATGTGGCTTGTAAATGCAACTGCACTGGAGAAAAAAAGGAACTTGTCAAAAGATTGCAGTTGTATTTGCAAGAAAAATAACTTACAAATTATGCTCAATTTTCTGCTTTTATTGCAGGGAGAATGAAGCGTAAAGGTTATGTTTCTCATGAATTGAACTACATGCATGAGAAAAGTAACAGAAGGCTCACCCTAATGACGATTGATTGGGAGCAATATTGAAAATAATTCTACCTTGGGCTTTGAAGAAAACAATTTCGTGAAGATTTTCTCAATGTTACAAAGCACAATAATATTAAAAATGAGCCTCAAAGCGGAGCACAAAGACACATCGAAATCAAATTCTTTTAGTATATGTGCGCATGCGTTAAGTTTGGACTATTATAATTATTTGAGACGTTATCGTCAGGAGAGCTGCTGGTGGCACGATCTGGAACTATTGCAAGTCGGATTTTTTAAGACGCTGGAACTACGTATTGGCCTATGCTGTGTCCACTCCTTCTCTTTAGTCTCCTTGTTTCACGGTCTTACATACAGGTCTGGAAACGCCAGTGGAAGAGGTAGGTAGGTTATGGAAGAGAGTTGGTAGTTCATTAGTCGCCACTAGGTTCGTTCTGATCATAATACCCGCAACGCGGCCGGAGTTGGGGTCAGACAGACAGTTTTAGTTGGCCATGCTTCTATCTGTGTCCCGCCTTCATGTCTGTTACACGCATATTTATCATGAGTTCGAAAGACTTTTAAAAAGAGCGAGCAAAAGACGTTAGTCCTGTCAGTTTCGATTAATGCAATAAAAAGAATATGATCCTAATAGTAATCAAACTTTCTAAATCCAAGCGAGCGTGATAAGCTTATGCATACGATTTTGAAGCTGTCGCATTGCATATAAACTTTCAAAGCTACTTGTCTCCATTTTTTTCTTCCATCCCTGATTCCTGTCTTTTATGCAATTTAATAAAAATACAAATGCAAGGAATGCAAACAAGGTCTTTCAGCCTCGGACGTTTGTATGTGGCCTACAAAGCACACGTTTTCAACCGCTCACTCCGTTGTTCGCCGTATTGAGGTTATGTATGTCCGAGTTTCAAAACTGCAGCGACTAGTGGCGGCGCTAGGACCGAAATTTGCCAAGCCAACTGGCGCACCTGATCGCAGCTGCCAGCATTAGAGTTTCCAGAACTGTATGCAAGACCGTGCTTCCGATTATGCTACTTGTTCTAACTACAAATAAAAGTGTAAAATCGATCCTTATCGTCAATTTTTCCTAATTAACGGTAAATACAACTTCCAGGATGAAAAATTCAAAGAGACTGCGTTTGAAATCGTCACGCTGGAAATTTTTTCCAACTGGGGCAATCCGAACTACACCTGCGTCTACAGATTCAAAATTCACGGTAGAATCTCGCTGTGACAGGATCGCGTCTACGCGTTTTTTTTTGCCGATGTATTTTTGTAAGATTTTCCGCGGAATTTGCGCGAGAACGAGAATAAAGGAGTTCTTGTATGTTGTTTTTCGCGTTCACTTTATTACAACGACGGTAGAAAGTGCAGTCGCGTTGGCGCGTCAACGAGGAAGAAGTTACGTCCATTGGTCGCTGGCCGGTCCGCCCCAGCTCTGAGCTGCGGGCGCCGGTGGTGTGGCTGACCAATCTTCTTGTACCGGTGTCGCCCAGTCGCCAGATGCGGTGTAGGGAGCGGCAGCGGGTGCCGGGGGAGCGACGGATGCTGGCGTTGCCGTTGTCACCTCGGCCGTCGGTTCCACGGTCCAATTTTCCGGCTGAGGTTCGACGTACGGTTGATTCACCATCATTGTCCAGGGTTCGCCGGATGCCGCTGGTTCGGCGGCGCTCGTGAACTCCTTCGGGGGCGGTGCTATTTCCTTCGCCGCTTGCTCTTCCTTCTCAGCCTGACGGAGAAACAATCGCGATGGCGAAGGACAATTAGTCATTGGGTACTCACTATTTTCAGCAGTCGCTGCAGCCGTGTGATTTTTTTCAGAAAAGATTAAGCCTTATGTGCCAACATTCTTATATTCTGGACATAGTTTGGATCATCATGGAAACAAACGTCGCTACGTTGTCGAAACGGAACTCATGGCGAGTGAGTGAGTGAGTGTGAGTTACCGTGAGTCAGTAAGCGAGAGTGAGTGAGCGACTCAGTGAGAGTGAGTCAGTAAGTGAGAGTGAGTGCGTGTGAGTTAGTGAGAGTGAGTCAGAGTGAGTTAGTAAGAGTGAATTAGTGAGTGAGCTAGTGAGAGTGAGTTTGTGAAAGTGAGTCAGTGAGAGTGAGTCAGTAAGTAAGAGTGAGTTAGTGAGAGTGAGTTAGCGAGGATGAGTTAGTGAGTGAGTTAGCGAGCATGACTTAGTGAGAGTAAGTTAGTAAGTGAGAGTGAGTGCGTGTGAGTTAGTGAGTCGGTCAGTGCGTGTGAGTTAGAGTGAGTTAGTCAGAGTGAGTTTGTGAGAGTGAGTGAGTTAGTAAAAGTGAGTCAGTGAGAGTGAGTTAGCGAGCATGAGTTAGTGAGAGTGAGTTAGTGGGAGTGAGCGAGACGGTTGAAATGTGCAATTACTTTTGGTTTCTTCTAACATAAGAAAGGAAAAAGAACGTGAATAAAGAACGTACCTTAAGTTGAAATTGAAAGTGAGTGAGAGAATTAGTGAGTGTGAGTGATTTAGTGAGAGTGAGTTAGCGAGCATGAGTTAGCGAGCATGAGTTAGTGAGTGAGTTAGTGACAGTGAGTGAGACGGTTGAAATGTGCAATTACTTTTCGTTTCTCCTAACATGAGAAAGGAAAGCGAACGTGAGTAAAGAACGTACCTCTTCGGGATCTCGGTAGAAGAAGAGATCGACGACAACGTCCCACTTGGTCTCGCGCGCGATCGTACCGCGAAGGCGAAGTACCTCGCGAGCGAGGAGCCACCACATGAGACCAATGCTGTGGAGACTCTTGGTGTTGCAGGGAATCGCGATGTCAACGAAGCGGAGCGGCGAGTCGGTGTTGCAGAAAGCAATTACCGGAATGTTGACGTAGCTAGCCTCGGTAATTGGTTGATGATCGGAGGCCGGATCGGTGACGATCAGGAGGCGAGGTTCGCGAAAAGCAGCCTTGAAATAAAACGAACTCAATTAGGAGGTGAAATTGCCGCGGGAAAAAGTTGATAAATTCTGTGGTATATTTCAGCAAAGATTAAGCCATAGAAATCAACAGGCAACATTTCAGATTGTTGTTTGTCATCATTTGAGCAATTTTGTTTTGCGAGCTCCGAGTCGAAGGCGGAATTCCGGTCACGGGACAAATGTTTACCTGGATCTGATTAGTGAAGGCTCCAGGCGTGAAACGACCCGCGATCGGAGTGGCGCCGGTGTGAGCGGCGAATTTCAGGACTGCTCGCTGGCCGTGAGGACGGCAACTGATGACGAACACCTCGCTGGGATGCTCGATGGCGACGATAGCACGAGCCGCCAACAGCAATTTTTCCCAGGTACGACGGAGATTGATGACGCTCACTCCGGCACCTATGGACACGACGATTGCACAAGTTTCCTACAAGCCGCCTTAAGGCGTGGCGACGAACTGGCAAGATTCGAGACTCGGTGTATGTTTTATTACTACTTTTAGCTGTTACATGGTATTTGATTATTATTAGAAAAACTAATCGCTCGGTTGTGATGAAGTTTGGTATGAATATTTCTAACCTCTAACCAAAGTGCTCGACTTTGGAGTTTTATTGCGAAAAAACTAAACGGTAAAAATAGCTCAAATTTTGGCAACAGCCGCACAGAGTATTAATCAAAATCATATAAAAATTTCAAATCCGAAAGTTGGATTCGTAGGAGTGATCGTACCACCTTAAGGAAATAAAAATTTCTGGACTTTTTGCGGACATGCTGCGGTTATGCCTGCTCGGGTCGATAGGAGAACAAGTGTGGGGACAATGTCGTAAGCATGCCGAATCGGACTCACCATCGACGCGATACTTGTAGACGTACTGTTCCATTTGGAAATTGACATTTTCGCTGCCCAAATGCGTGCAAGCGGCCAACATTTTCGTAACGTCCTCCTCCTTGAGAGCCAACGCGTCTAATCCTCCCGACATCTTAACGTTGTGGTTGAATTACGAGTCAACCTGATGAATAGATAAATCTTTTAGAAGAATCTTAAACGTTGGTTAGAAAGAAAAATTGTTATAATTGCGATTATCACGTTAGGCGTGTTTATTCGCGATGTTTACCCGGCCACGTGCGGAACGAGTTTTCTCTATTCCGAAATACGTAAAAACCGTTCACTTGGATCGATCTTCGATTTTGTATCGTAAATATATTCTTGGAAAAACTGATCATCGAATTGGGGAATAATTTTTTTGAGAGTACAGTGAAAAATGTGAAAAAACGTGGCAACTCACGTTGTACGATGCCACTTAGGAGACTTCCAATGTGGAAAGGAAGTCGGCCATGAAATTCGCCGAGTGCTTGTACATTGTGATTCAAAACAATTGCTTCGCCGAAGCGAAAAAACTTACCTGCGGTCGGTAAGGCAGAGCGCACTTCCGTTTTTAAGGATGTTGGTGCGTTAGCCGCAATAGAAGATTTAATCATTAAAAAATATATTTTATTGTCTAGACTATACTGAGTCTATACGAATTCAATTAAAATAAATAAAGATCGTTTAGTGTATGGAATTTTACGTGCGGTTAGACGGGCAAGTCTATTAGTTTTTTTTTGGTTATTTAGCACCAAAAGAAACCACTTCTAACAACGAATTAACGCACACTCAACCATTGTAGATATTTAGAGACAAAAACCCATCTTGTCCATCGTAAACCATATATATTCAATATTGAACTATCAAGGTTTGATAAAAGATTACAAATCTTGCGTGACGAATGGAGAGCATTGCTGCCAACCTCAATGTCCGTGAAGATGTGGCGTTTCGGCACACTCAATGTTGATTAAGGAGGTACGATCATTACTAAGAATCCAACTTTCGAATTTGAAATTTTTATATGATTTTGACGAATACTTTATGCGTCTATTGCCAAAATTTGAGCTATTTTGACTGTTTAGTTTTTTCGCAATAAAACTGCAAAGTCGAGCACTTTGAGTTACCGAAGCACGTCGTCTTATGGAGACGGTCAACTGGAAGTGCGGTGATCGTGGTTTTTCTGCTCACATATCCAACAAACCCGTTGGAAAACTGAAATTCGATAGATTAGATATAATAGATATTGTAAAAAATAAGAAAATCAATCTTCACCGCGTAGTTAAAGCACTGCATTACAACAAAGTTTCAATTTCCGGTTGAAAATGGTCAGAACGACGGAATAGCACCCACAACCTTAGCAACGTCGCGCGTAACAGCTGATGCGTTTGGCGAACATAACCCAGCTTTGTTTTGAAATTAATTTCAATAGAAGCCGCCACAAAATATGCAAACAACAATTTATGGAGTTTCATCATTTGTCACGTAACAATAATATGTATAATTATATTCCTATCGTGCTAATTCCGCTGAGGTAATTCAAGCCTATTGTAATAAGTTTCCGGCTGATTTTTTAAAATCTTTTTAGCCCGTTTTTTGCGGATATGTTACTATTATTGTTACAAAGATTACTACCGAGTCGTTGACAATCTAATTTTTCAATTTTTATTTGTTCCCGTGCAATAAATTCATCATTTACCACAACATTTGGCACACTATAATCGATAATACGAATAATCACCACATGTAAACATCAATCAGAGCAGCTGTGGGTAAAATAAATTTAGACTCTCAAAAGAGCCCTCCTTATGACCCCACAAAAAACTACCCTCCGCGAAAGGAATATCTCAATGCCAATTTAAAAAAACACGAAAAGCGATTGAAGACGGCAGTTTATTTCTACATTCACTGTATTCCGTAATACACGATAAATCTCGATCAATAGTCATATTTTACACTAGACGATGAATCATGTAAATCTCTAAACATCATGTAAATCTCATCTACAAAAGTACTTAATCTATGCTTCGATATTTTCGTTCTCGCGTTATTACTTGTGCTTTGACATTCTATAATTAACGAGCACGTCGGTAACGACAGTATTTTTCAAATATATTCCGAATATACTCGAAAGAAAAAATCAATATTGAAAATTGTCAGCTATTGATACACGCTATATTTTCTTTTGTCTCAGTTTATTACAATGCATAGATACTGTACATTTTTCTTTGTTGATCGGGAGCGCCTCATCAATTCACGGTTAACGAGATTACTCAATGGTGATATCAATTTATCGCCTTCTCTCTCTCTCTCTCTTGCATTTGCTCAATTTGTTCACTACTTTTGGATAACTTTTTTCCCACAACTATTGCAATCTTTCTTGGCTTTGCTTTTCGACGAGAAAAATGTCGCAAGCTCCGTGATAAGTACAATACTATCGAATATTCAGACTAAAACGATAGCGCGTAATTCGAGTGTTGGAAATTGTTTTCTCATAGGCGTTTAAGTACTTAAGATTGACATAGTTACGACTGCGTATATTAACGTAACGTTATGCAATATTGAGCGCAAAGGATTTCACAAGTCCGAATAAATCTCGAAAACTATTGGCGCGTAGTATCAAACGATAATGTGTATTATTTCAAACTTATTGTGTGTAGGTGTTCATTTGTGGGCTCAAAAAATAAAGGCACGCACGTATGATTAATATAATATATATATATATATATTGATATTAATAAAATGTAACATAACGCAATAATGATAATAATAATAATAATAATTACACAGTAATGCTAGAATACCCCTGTCGACAAACAAGAGTGGGCGCAGGGAAGGATCAGATCATCTCGATGGGAGGGCTTGTCTTGATTTTCCGTCATCGTCTTACACAAAATAAAAACGCGTAGCTTCCATTTCGAGGATTCGGTAAACGCGCGACGAGCCAATCAATTTTATCGCATTCTTTTCCAAGACACAATCAGAGGCATGAATATAATAAGCGGACAGACTATTGTTCGATAAAGTATGAGTGTCGTAGCGCTACATCAACGTCGTAGCGTGAGAATTCAGGAAGCGAATCAACTTTCCATCGCTCTCGGTTCCAAAAGGTCTAATCAATTCCTCTCCCGCGCATTTTTCATTCGAACCAGCCGAGATGGCTGGTTCCCCAAACAAGATGTTGATACGGAGGCTCCCTAAACGCTCGGAACGTATATTAACGAAAGCAAAGTTTCATGAAACCTTCGAAGGATCGGAAGTTCGAAACAAAATCTCATACGCGGCATTCGCGATTGAACGTTCACTTTTTTGTCGAAAAAGGGGCCGAAGGTGAAAATAAAATTCACTGTTTACGACAATCGAACAGCATCAATCATCGCGTTTCGTATGATTACGCATAAAAACTTTCATTGAAGCATGCGAAAAGGGCTTGGCAATATTGAGCGAAAGATAATATTGAAAATCGGCTTGTCACCGTCGGACTCTTCAGTTCCGATCGTTCATTGCAATCAATCATTGCACGAATACTATCCGTTGCACCAGACGATAATGAAATACCCTTCGTCGTCATACACTCACATTTGTTTATGTATATATGGGGCATTTCAGGTCAACTCACGTGATCGCCGGCCTGACACCCTCGGATTCAGTCGACGAATTTTTTTCGGCCATATTTTGGTCCAAAAAAGAGCTTATTTTTCTTTCAGATTTTTATCACAAGATTTACCCCATAACTTTTGAGTCAAACTTAATTTCGACCAGGTTTAAAATTCTGAATTTTTTTTCATAAAATCTAGAACTAAAAACAAGTATTTTCATCGTAGTTTCAGAATGGGACGAGAATAATTTATATTTTTTTCAAATTGAAGAACAATTTTTTTCTTGAAATTTTGAAAATTGAATATTTCAGTGATGGTTTCCGGTAGGAAAAAAATGAAAATAAAACACATCCTGGTAAAAAAACTCCCTATATTTTGATAGTAGAAAATTCGCCCAATAATTAGAATAACATTGAAAAAAGCTATTTTATTGTTTGTTTCAACTAAAATTGCTTTTTTCGGCGTTTTACTCCCAAATATAGGGACAAAAGTTTTACCGGTATATCATTTATTTTACTTTTTTTTCCCCACAGAGAACCATCAGTGAAATATTTCATTCTCAAACAGTGAAAAAATTAAACAAATTTCTTTAATTAAAAAAATATATAAATTATTCTCGGCCCACTCTCAATCTACGATGAAAATACTTGTTTTCAGTTCTAGTTTTTATGAAAAAAAAGTCCCGAATTTTGAACCTTGTCGAAATGCACTTTTACTCAAAAGTTATGGGCAAAAAGTTCTTCCATGGAGTAAAACACGTGATAAAAATATGAAAAAAATAACCTCTTCCATGGACCGAAATATGCCCGAAAAAAAAGCGTCAACTGAATCCGAAAGGGTCAGGCCGATGATCACCCGAGTCACCTGGAATGCCATATATATACTTTCCTACTCGAGCACGTGACTTACTAGGGCCTTTTCATAATGGAAATTTTACTCGCGGATACAGCAAAACCATTATCACAAAGATACAAAGTAAAGCCATCACGAAAGTTCAATCGATTGAAAGGATAAATGCATTAATGCTTTAATATGGCCGGACAAATATCCTTAAACATTACGTTGCGCGTTAATAATATTAAAAAAAAAAAGACAAAATAAAATCCGTGATTCGACAAATCCTTGTGTACGACCAATGTGATTTATCATCGGACAATTTTCATTCTCAGCGATTCTACATCATGTGTGTATGTATACATATGTACGTACCTACACTGGGTACACTCTCCTGAAGTAAATCACTTTTATATCACCTGGCACATTTCGCAGAGCGCGCAAGCTCGGATACTAGTAATTCTCACTACGAAAGTCACGGTTTCGTATATATATTGATTTTCCTTTCGTTTAGTTCTCTTCTAAGTTTCTTTTTTCCCCCCCTCGTGAATACAAAAGTACAAAATTTACGTTGTATAATATTGGCATGTCACGGAGTCGAAAATATTTGATTTTCGAGAGAGAGAGAGAGAGAGAGAGAGAGAGAGAGAGAGAGAGAGAGAGAGAGAGAGAGAGAGAAGAATAGGAGCTTCGATCCTAGAATATCCGCATGGGAGGTTGCACAACTCTTCAATATGACACGGCAGGTGGAGGAGAGAAAAAAAGAAACAGAGTGCCATTCTGGTAAAAGTAGGAACACCAGGCGAAAACCACTGCTCGATAAATACCGACGATCACGTTATTGTGTATATGTACATATAGGGTTATACACATACATACATGTGATATATGTATATCTGCGTATAAATTTGCGGCTGCTCGTACCGTCAACCTTTCGCATCGGGACTTTGCTCGTGGGTCATTGCAAAAGCTTGTAAATGTACTGCGTATAGAATATACTGCGTCTTTGTCATCGAAGTAAAAATTGTCCAGGCCAATGTTTGATACACACGCACACATACATACATACACAAATTTTACGTGTATATGTGTATATATATTTCAAAGCTCTCCGATTCGTGACATTTTTTACCGACACACACACACATGTGTGTGTATATATATATATATATATATATATATATATATATATATAGAGCCTAAAAAATATACGGGTCAGCTTGGGCGACGTTTTTTCGGTTCAAAACGAGGCCAGATTCCGACAGGCCGATAACCTTGTTCAGCCCGGGTAATCGATGCGAGCAGACGACCGGAAATCGAAGTTAGGCTCGTAGCTCGACCCGTATCCACCGTGTTCTTCTCTTTTGGATTTCTTATCCTTCAAATCAGTAGCTGTTGTTCTTCCGTCGTGTTATTCGCGAATAAAACCAATTTCAACGAGACACACGTTTTCGCCGTTCGAAATCGTCGTAAATATGCGCGATGTTCCGTAGTTACATACGCGAATAAGTATTATCGGTTTGTGTGATGATGTCCGGATAACGTCTACCGCTATCCGCTGTTATTGCACTCGGAGAAATCTGGAAAGAAAACAATATGTTCCGTGTTTATCACGCTCGAGATTGGACTCTCGAGTGAGCTTTTGAGCAAAGTTTTTTTTACGTGAGAAAGTAAGTGGTGTTGATAGTTGTTTTGTTTTGCATTATTTTGGGCTTTGTGCAGATTCAAATGAACAATTTTGATTTAGTTGCGGATTGGTTTTTATCTGGCTACTTTTTTGCACTTGACGAAACGAGGGACACGTTACATTTTTCCGTTTTTGTCGTAAAGTCGAGATTAACGTTTTTCTTCTTCGAAAAACTTTGCAAACGTCGGTGAAATTGTTTGGGGCTCGAAACATTTTTGGGCTTTTTCGAATAATGGAGATTCAGTAAATGCTTTACGGGATCTTCTTGCTTTAGGGGCTAGAAAAGGCTGTTTTCATGAGTTTTTTTTTGGTAGGTTTATATTATACATATTGATACAAAAATGGTTACACTCGATAAATGCACTTTCGAAATACATAAAAAAAGAGCTTTGTGTATTCATGTAACCCAAACAAACTTTAAACGCGTTTTTCTTGAAACAACGTTTTTCGACAGCCTGTTGGTAAAATCTTCGAAACTACCGAACCGATCCTCGTGAAATTTTAAGCACATATTCTTCACAACCATAGCGCGTATCAAGGTTTTTTAAAATATTATGATAATTGCTATGTTTTTTTTGCCAAAAACGGTGAAAAAACGTTTTTTTTAACGTCCGCCATTTTGTTATTTTTGTATATATAAAGAATCGTATGATATGCGCCATAGCCATTAACACACTGAATCTAAAACCGTTTGATATTTTGTTTCGGATGATCCATCTCCGAGATTTCATCAACAGCGCAGACCTACAATTTTTTTACGACCTTTTTTTAATTAGGACATTTTTTAACTACCATTTTCGTCTATAAATAGTGACTTAACGAAGCTCGTCTGATGATCGAATTAACAAACAGATATTGATTAGAAAAAATTCGAGTGCACTTATGAGTATCTAAAAAGTCACCGGTTCAAATTTCAAACTCTCCGAATGCCCTGTTTGTGAGCAATTAATAAATAAAATTTTCTCTATTATTAATCAATTATCAATCAATAAGACATATTAATTAATTATTAATAAATAAAATAAAAATTTATAAGCAATTATAAATTAAAGCGTAATGTATATGATTATGTCGTTGTATCAAGGTTTCTGGTGTTGAAAAGACAATTTTTTTTTTAACACTTCAAAGTTGTAACAAGCTAATGTCTAAATTTGTAATCGGTAAGTGGATATGTAAGTAGATATATGTACGATTAACAGGAGGCGTACCTAGGAGTGATAAGGCGTAACATAGGCTGATGGAAAAAGTCCCCGTCTGTTGCCGATTTCGCCGTGCCACCAGTGCTGATCGGTGCGATCCGTAACGGTGATTACATCGCCTCGTCTGAACTCCAATTCACCGGGTTCTTGAGGTGTGAAGTCGTACAGAGCTTGCACCAAACACTGGACAACATAACGAGCACGATTGTTAATCGATGATACGAAACAAGCGATTCGAATCGTTCCGAAATAAACGTTACGATTGTTCATGTGCTAGGAACCCATCGACGCTTCCACGAGCATGACGTTTGGCGAACGAACAATTACTTCAAGTGCCAACTACTAATAGTTCTCCGTAGAATCTCAACGTCGTCGATTAACTTCATCCTCGCGAATCACGTAACGTTAACAGTCGCCAATCCACGAGCGTTATATCATCGTGCTATCAGATTGAATTACCGACTCAAGGTCAAACGTTCCTTGGGCAGCGAAAACATGCATCCCGTAATCGATAAATAATGATAACGTCGTACAAGCAAATCGCAGAGTTAGAGTCGTACGCTCAGGGAATCGCGTACTTCATTGCAAATTCGAAGGATTTTTTCCCTTATATTCGACTATTCGCGGATAATTGTACCAACGATCTAAGCGAGGACGAAACTTTTCTTGGTTTTCAAACGAAAAAAAAAAAGATGATGAATTTCTCATTCATGGCGAGGGCTACATGTACCTAGCCGGGTAACAAAAGTCCATTTTACGAAAATATATTTATTCGATAGAATCGCTCTTTAGCTATGTTGCCTAAAAATTTCATTGAAATGTTTATAAAATTGTAACTAAAGTTCTGAAATATTGCTAAACTAATTTCTAAAATATCTAAACGTTGTGAAAGTCTAATTTTATAAAATATCACTTTCGCAAAGTCTAAATTTCGAAAATATCACATTCAGGGTTGTTACGCATTATTGACTCAGAAATTCCCTGACTTTTCCAGGTTCTCCATACAGGTTTTTGCAGAAATTCCAGATTTTGCAAATTAGCCAGATTGAGGTCAAATGAAGAACATTTTCTTTTCATCGAACATATATTTTTTGAGCTAGAGAGATATTAGTCTTTGCAAACGTTACAAACGATACGGGAAAATTATATACGTAAAAATAGCAACGACTGATTTTTGTGGAAAAAAAACAACATTTTAAAGCGACTTGAAGAAACAAAGGAAATTCTCAACTCGATCCTTCTATTGAAAGAATTATGTTGAACTGGATAACATAAGATATTTAAGACCAAATATATGGAAATTTGATAAAATTGATATTTATTTTTTTTAACTGAAATTCGAAACATAATTTAAACATTATAAAGTAAAAAAATGCATTAAAAGCAAATACAGAACCTGTTCTTCATTATAAACGAAAGTTTGTACGCCGGTGAAAATAAACAAAAAATAAATATAAATACTTATCTATAATGATAATGATGTGGTTGTGTATCGACAGATCGAATGCAAATGTATTTTTGTAGCTTTACTTTTAACTCACATTAATTTACAAATGTAGTTTTACAGTAAATTAGTTTTCAGTTTTTTAAATTCTCAATGTTTGGCACTGACATAACTTTCTTTTGTGTATAATGAGGAATAATATAAATATTAAAGATATACAAAAATATTTATTTTTATAGTGTCGAGTTTTTTTTTAAGTCGGTTTCATTTTTTGCATCCCTTTCAAAAAGTAAATTGTGAGAAAATTTCAGAAAATTTCCAATATTCCTTGACTTTTCCCTGATTATTCCGGGAGGAAAGAAATACTCTGAGTTTTCCCTGTTTTCCATATGCGTAACAACCCTGACATTTCTAAAATGTCATTTTCACAAAGCCTAATTTTCTAAAATATCACTTTCGCAAAGTCTGAATTTCTAAAATATGACATTTCTAAAATGTCACTTTCACAAAGTCTAAATTTCTAAGATATCACACATTTATAAAAGATTACTTTTGCAATGTCTACATTTCTAAAATATAACATATTTATGAAATATGACTTTTGCAAAGTCTACATTTCTAAAATGTCACATATTTCGCAAATATCACTTTCACAAAGTCTAAATTTCTAAAATATGACATATTTCTGAAACGTCACATTATTCTAAAATATCACTTTTGCAAAGTCCATATTTCTAAAATGCCACATACTTCTGCAATATCACCTTCACAATGTCTACATTTCCAGAATATCACATTTCTTTAAAACGTCACATATTTCTAAAAGATTACTTTTGCAATGTCCAAATTTCTAAAATATAACACTTCTAAAATATCGCTTTTTCAAAGTCTACATTTCTAAAATATCGTTTTCACAGTCTAAATTTCTAAAATATGACTTTTGCAAAGTCTACGTTTCTAAAATGCCACATCTGAAATATCACTTTCACAATGTATAAATCTCTAAAATATCACATATTTCTAAAATATCACTTTGCAAAGTCTACATTTCTAAAATGCCACATCTGAAATATCACTTTCACAATGTCTAAATCTCTAAAATATCACATATTTCTAAAATATCACATTTGCAAAGTCTAAATTTCTAAAATGTCGCCTACTTCTGAAATATCACTTTCACAAAGTCTACATTTTTTAAGTATCACATATTTCTTAAAGATTACTTCTGCAAAGTCTAAACTTCTAAAATATCACTTTTGCAAAGTCTACATTTCTAAAATGTCACATATTTCTAAAATATCACTTTCGCAAAGTCTAAATTTCTAAAATATCACATATTTCTAAAATAGCACATATTTCTGAAATATCACATATTTTTAAAATGTCACATATTTCTAAAATGTCACATATTTCTAAAATGTCACATATTTCTAAAATATCACTCTTGTGGAGTCTAAATTTCTAAAAAAAAATCTATATTTTTGGATGATTTTTTTTAAAGGCCCTGAATATACCTTTGTCTTAAAAAAAAAGCGTCTCTTTTTCCGCAACCGTTTCCGAGGTATTTTTTTTTTTGGAATTGGGCGTTCTTTTTTTTGGGCCTCTCGGCAGATGTAGTTGAGTAAATAATCACCTCTTCCGGCACCATGTCGCGCAATTTGACATCCTGCGAACGCGACACCGAGGCGCTACGATGATACTCCACGAGCTCGTTCAGACTGCTGAATTTCACGACCCAGAGGAAGAATTTGCCCTGAGCGTCGCGCAGCACCTTGAAGTGTTGCACTCCGTCGGAGCATCTGCGAACGAATCGGTGACAAAGGCGCACGATTACGGAAGCCGCATAAAGAAAGAGTGGAAACAACGCGACTAGACCTCGCTTACTTAACGGAGAGCGAGAAATCGCCGGGTGAACTCTCGCTGATTCTTATGAGAAAGGCGCCCTCGTGCTTGTTCAGCAGTAGCCTCTCTGCGTCCGCTCTGGTTATCCTGCCGTAGTACCAGCTGCGACAAAAATGATGATCTTGTGAACGAGTGGGCGAGTCGACGAATCGTTTTCACCGCTAACGTTCAATTCGCGCCCTTGCTTAACGAATACATGTAAAGTGAATGAGTTCTTACTCGTGATTTTTCATTTCTATGTAGTTACTAGGAATGAGACCCTCCTTGGACTCCAGCTCGGCTCTGTACCAATTCATGTCATCCTCCATATTAAGAATCTACGGGAAGGCAAGCGAAAAACGTGACATATCATGGTTGAAGCATCGATGACATTTTTTGTTCGCTGAATTTCGATAATCGGCGAACCTCCGTGCGTTAGAGGAGTGGGAAGTGGCCATGCGCGGCGGGGAGGGGGGCATGGTGGAAGGAGTCTTTCAGATGATACGTGACCGAATTGGATCGTAAGCAAGAAACTTCGTCAGATGGATGACGCACGTAGCGTATCGATCGAGCCACAGCAGGCAAATTTTCGAGAATTGTGTCGAAAGGGTAATAAAAAATGAAAAGAAATACGTACCTTGAGAATTTGACTTCTACGAAAGCTGAGCTCGTCCTCAGCGGTAGCGTTAAAATCGTGCTTGGCTATCGCTTCCATTCTTCACGAAAATGCAATGGTTTTACATATATTTATGTATACGTATATATATAAGCATTATATGGGGCTAGAACTTGCGATATATATATATATGCACCACGAACCTGCAATCGTTTGGTCTCGCGGGGCGACAGCGCGCAATAATCGGCAAAAGTGATCGTGCACCTTCGAGACAGGAATAATTCTCGCGAGTTCGCTACAACCGATAATCACTATAGCGAGTGACTTTAAACTTGCTCTCGTTCTCTCGTATTATTCGTGGTACGAAGAGCCGCACACACACATGCACACGCGCGCAACAAATCGACGCACTCGCACGAGCCGTTTACACGGATTTATTTCTTTCGATCGGAGTATAGTCTCGGCAAAAGCGCATACATATGTAGATATACGCGTATGTATAATTGGTGTATACAGCTCGACACTAAAGCACTTCGCTCAGCTCGAACCTTCCGAGTCTCGGCGGGCTTGTTCCGTGACGAATACGAATGTGACGTACTCGCGATTGTGAAGGGAAGAATAAAAAAAAACGTTGAAAACAGCGTGGCCCGGTGAACGAGCACGAAACAGATGTATCGGTACGTATGTCCACGCACACACGAGATCCTCGAGTTTCCTCAGGTTTGTGGCTCTTTTCACAACGTCCCAGTTAGCTCGAGAACGCGCGCGCACACGTACACACACAAACGGGGCGCATATACGCTTTTCTCTTTTTTTTTCCTTCTCCTTCTCTTCTCCCACGTTATGCCACTTTGCAGTTTATATGGTACACTTTTTGACAAAGGGGCCAGAAGGATCGTTGCCTTTCTCAGCAATGACAAGCGTAAAAATGCATTTTTCTTCGACGCACAGTGTGTGTGTGGGAAGTGATTTCGTTTGATTCGATTTGGGCATACAGCGGCGATTTGCGTTGTGTATTATCGCGCGGCGCGCGCGCGAGTGCCAGAGATGCAAAACTGTCAGTTGTGTGTGACTAGTCGTCGGGCAACGCACTTGTACGTGCACGCGCCCAGCGGACGATCGTACTTTTCTTGTTTACGAGTATGCCGAATGAAATGTACGTCTCGGTCGATTTCTCTCTTTTGTTCACGCGCGATTCCGAATGTTCAAGAGAATCGCCTTCTCTTATCAGACATTAGACTCGACACGGCCCCTACTACTGATGGATTTTTTTTTCGTCTCCTTCCCCGTGCGACTCTTCGGCCACCTTCGCCAAGCTTGTGGCTCTCGCGCAGCCACGTCTGCGTCGGAGGCACAGGTGGCGCCCCCTCGCGGGTCTCTCTTCTACAATGCGATTATACGCGCCCGCCGAACGATCGACTCGTTCGCTCGTTTTCCCTATTATAATCTACGAAATGTTCGAGAATTCGTTGCTCGCATTCTTGCTCCCAGCGTCCCATTTTTCGTTGCGTTGCACCGAAGATCATGAGAACTCGGCGAATATCGCTCGGAACTTCTCTCCCTTTGCATACTTCGGGCCTATTTCCTTCGTTGCGTAGGTGGAACATGCGCAGTGAGCATCGAGCAAAAAAAACAACAGGTATTTCACTCTCCTATACGATACCGTCAATGACCCCACACCCCCGCAAAGCTCGTCGCTTTGCTAATATTTCGACTGTGAGTTTTATTTCTACGTTCTACGGAGCAAATGAGGTCGACATTTGAGGAATTTGGTCGACGCAATTGTTATCCAAAACGAATTTTGATTTTCCATGGGATTTCGGGTTATTACGGTCCGCCATATTTTCAGTCAACGGATATAACCGATCAATGTTTTTCAACGGTTCTCACATAGAGCGCGGACCGTCGGAGCTTTTTCTATTACCGGTATTTCGATATTTTCCAATACTCATAGCGAACCTTTATTAAAAACGTCAGCAGCTTGAAAGTGATGACGGAAATCGTAAAAATAATAATGTATCGCTACGCCAAACCACAGTATTTATTTTAAATTGCCGTCTTTTATTGAGATCTCCGTTGATTATACATTTCTAAACATACTCCGCCATGTTCTTCAATACATCCAACCCAACGTAAAATGAATAAACATGACGTAACCTAAAAATGGGAACTTTTATGCAAATAAAAAGATACGTGAATTAGCCAAATTAGAATAAGGAAGTTTTGTTCAAGTGAGCGCAGTAGTAGCTACCGGAATGCAAGCAAATGGCATAGCTTGTGGCAGGCAGGCAACAGCATGGTCACTTTAATTAACGAGATTGAGATTGTTGAAACAATGACCGGGAAAACAGAGGGCGTCGGAAGTTTCGTCTGCGAGAGACGACCTTTCCGTAAAGTTACTTACATGGAAATAATAACAACAATAATGGTATTTCAATTGTTTCAACTCTGATATGGAAATATCGGTATTACTCGAGTCCAATATCGGATGTTTGGTCTGATATTCCGGTTTCTCGATATTATCAAAAACCCGTATCCATGCTCCACGCTGCCAAAAAATATGTAATTGAAATAGAATCTATTTAAATATAATTACTTTTTTATTGTCTCACGGCCTACTATGATCCTATTTGTTACAAATATAAAAAAAATATTAATATAATATTTAATTGATATTATATCAATATAATATTTAATTGATATTATATCAATATAATATTTAATTAATATTATATTAACATAATATTGAATCAATATTATATTAATATTATGTCAATGAATTTGAAATATTCGTTATAGTCAAATTAAAAGCATACAGATTAGATCCAAGCACATTTTTTCTTCGAACGTCCGGGAGATATTTTAGAATAGAAAATATCTTTATTGGCATGAGTCTAGTTGATTCGTTTCTGTTAAATTCTGCAAAGATCTTTTTGAATGAAATTAATCTTTCTTTGCTTACAATACAATATATGTAATATACCCCATTCAAATATACTTTCACTTCGAACGTGTATGAAAAGTACCAGGTGTAGAAGTATGAAATCGGAATTTCCCTATAGATGGCGCTAGCCATCAGTTTAGGGACCGTACCATGGAGACCACGGTCTTACATACAGGTCTGGACCCTCGTCACAAAATCAAGTGGTGGGGGTCGTACGTTTATTGAAGCACTGGATTAGTTCGTAATCCCGTCACTACTCGTCTCTGCGATCTATCCGCCTACTGCGTTTTCTCAAACCTAACCTCAAAATCCCCGTGTCGGACATTGTGCTCTCATAAAAGAAGAAAAGATTTTTGAAAAATTGGCAAAAATGCCAAGACGGTGCGCGGTTCCTTATTGCAATACCGGCCGTAAAGCCGATAATGCAAAAGTGTCGTTTTTCCGGGTGCCTAATGACAATGTTTTGCGCGAGAAGTGGGAACACGCAATTTCAGGTGTCATCAAGTTGGAACGGTTTACTGCGTGTTGCAATGGTCTTCAATAAACTTAGCTACCGTATTTATATATTTAAAAAAAAGACAAGTGGATTTGAACACAAAATGCTACGGTAATACGACAAGAGATTTGCCACTGAGCCAAATTCGATATTTCGTTCAAATAACTCAAAATCGCTCATGTTTTTCACACCCGCTTGCGGGCAGAGGGTTGGGATCGGAGGTTTTGTCAAATAAGCATTTGCGTTTTACCGCGTGTTACATATAGTCTACAATAATATTAAAAACGAGTAATATACATTGAGGTGAGACAGAGATTGAAAAGCTAGCGCTGTCTCTATCTTACATCCCCCACCCACCGTGATCGCGCCGGAGTTTAGATCGCAGCGATCACAGTGGGCACTATATGAACTACACGTCTGGCATCCATAAGCGAACTACCCACACGACGGGAGTTTCCAGACCTGTGTGTAAGACCGTGATGGAGACTAAAGTAAAGAAACCCAAACGCATATGCTGGAATCGTCGAAAAGTGGATCGTGAAAGTGATGAAAGATCTTGTAGTGCGAAAAATATCCGCAAGCGATACCAGCGCCTGGTAAGGAATAGGATAGGTGGTGGATAGGATAGGTACGTGAGGACCGGCTTAACAGTGTTTGTGACATACATAGAGTGACGTATTACTGTCAGTTACTATATATGTGAGTATTACATATATATAGTTTACGCAGTTTAGGCTGTTACGCAACGTTGAGTGATATTTCGATATTAAAAGTATTTATAAAACCAAAACGGAAAAAAAACTATCCAATAAAGGTAAGAACTGAACCTTAATATTATGTTTATGCAATTAATTCTCGAATTAGCGAAAATATTGACACAGATTGACATCGGCAAGTACGACCACATGTTGATTCATTTTGTCAAAGCGCTTGTATTTTTTTTTATTGCATGCTATCGTCGCCGAATTTAATTATAATTGTCATGAATTTTAATGCTGTTAGAGATTTCTTTGATATACAGCAAAAAATGTAATGCATGATGCTTGGACAAAAAAAAGTCTAGGTTAAATATGCGAATCCTTTAATATAAATACCCCTCGCTCCCATTTCGTTATAATGTACGATTTGACAAAAATATTTTTTCTTGGAAATCCAGTATGCAATATTCACATTATGGCTGTTTAATCGTACATGTCACCGTATAAAAATAAAACATTTACAGTATAGATCACCTCCAAGTCAAAAAATTACTGAAATATCATTTCATAATTTAAACAAACGCATATCAATATTACTCTTCAGTATTACAAGCTGCGCTAATAAGAAACAAATATACGACAAATTGCGGATCGACGATTCAGAATCACCGCGCGGACGGAGCCCATAGGGGTAGCGCCGCCAGGCGGGTACCATCCGCGGATCGTTCATCACTTTCACAACCATTTCGCCACCATTGCGTTTGGGCTGACGAAGCTGACGAAGCTGACGAAGATTTTCAACACACAACAACCCAAGTTCCCTACACCGGTATATTTTTCTATAACCTTAAACATGTCGAGTTTTGTGCCTACGATGTACGATTTGCGGACAGCATTGGTTTTCTGTTATCATTTGAATAAAACTGCTGCAGTATCGCATCGAATGCTTGTCGAAGCTTACGGCGAACATGCTCTTGGCAAAACACAGTGTTTCGAGTGGTTCAAAAAATTCAAAAGTGGTGATTTTGACGTGAGAAACGAAGAGCGTGGGAAACCACCGAAAAAGTTCGCAGACAACGAATTGCAAGCCTTATTGGATGAAGATGATACTCAAAGTTAACAAGAACTTGCGGATCAATTGAACGTGATGCGGAAAGCCGTCTCCATTAGTTTTTATCATTTTCAAACAACAGACATTTGAACAGAATTTCAAACAGAGATTTGCATATAGCAAATGTATATTTACCTCAAATAGATTTTTGTGGCCATCGTAGGAAAAGTGTATGTGAATCAAAAGAATTTTGATTTAATATTTTTCTATAGCACGTATACATGTTTAACGCGGGTGGTAACAGTATGGAAACAAATGAATACATTTATAGGATCAAGCAACAATTTTCATGACCAAAGGTTGGTCAATAGCTTGATTCATATAAATAAGTATTCAGTGCAATGAAGGCAGAACATTAATTCAATCAGACAGAAAAATGTTTGACTCTGGGAACATTCTAGTTAATCTAAATTTTTAAAAATAAATATATACATTGAGTGGATTTAACTAAATTGTTTTTTGAACCGATGAAACTAAATCACAGTTTCATCAGGAATAAATAAAACATTTAGTTATTAGAAGATATTAAGGCCGGAGCCTGAATTAGAAGGTCCGAAAAATCGTTTTTTTTAAATTGATTAAATCGATAGATAAACTATCCAAGAATATATTTACCAAGTTACAGAGGCCAATTATAAATATTTTCGAAGAAACAAGGCCAAAAGCGGAGAAGCAATTGATATTTGACATTGATATTTTCTCCTATTGAAAACTTTGAAGCGCATTTTCTTCAGTTTTCATTTTCGCGAATTTTCCAAATTAGCGAGCGTCATAGCAAAGAAACTAAACGACCTATTGGATCAAACCAAAGTTTATTTGCTTCAATATGAAAATCTATTCTAAGTGAATTTAAAAAGTCGTTGAAAAAGTATTTTTAAATAATTTTTATAGCACGTTAGTGTTTTTTTTAACATTTTGTTTCAAATCTGAGAAAAGTAATAATTTCGGGATTTTTTCCGCTTTTGCTTAACGGACAACACCACTGTGACCGCCTGTTTTTTTGCTATTTTTCAAGAATTTTTTTTTGTGGGAAAAAAAGAGATTCGAAAATTTTTTTTTGTTTTATTCGTTGTTTATTGAAGATACATAAAAAAAAATTTCAAATTTTTCACGCCCCATGGTGACGCTGGGGAAGCTCCCGCGTCAGGTACTGTTGCCTCTGCAGTGGTTCGCGGCACGCAGCAGAACTCTCTTCAAAGTCGATCTGAAAAAAAAATTCCGAGTGTTTTCGTTAATAATATGATATTTTGAAGAGAAGTACACAGCGATTTGAAAAAATATTGATTTTAAAGGACGATTTTCGAGCAAAATTTCTCGTCGAAAATAGGCTATAACTTTTTTTATTATTGAGATGTCGAAAAAATCCTATGTACTTCTTTAGATAATCTAGTTTTATTGATGCAGTCTAAATTTGAAGTCGATCGGATAAAAATTGCTCGAGTTCTGCTGCGTGCCGCACTCAAAAAAGTGGTTTTGAGAAAAACGCGTTCAAAGTTTTAGGTTTGTTAATTAATGCGATAAATTGGAAAAAAAAAATTTTACCTTTAATCAGCGATGCCAGCACCATATAGCTGGCCTTCAAGAAGCAAATCATTGTCCCTAGCATCTTTTCTCGAACTTGTAGAGGCTCTTCTTGCCTCTTTTGCAGCGTCTGTGAGCGAGCGCTCCGCCAGCTCGATCCGCGCTGCGTCGGTTTCAACGCAAAAATTGAAACAATTTGGGCCGATAGTTATCCCCAACGTCTCCAAAACTTTCATGAGGCTTCTCAGGCCATCATTGAATAATAATACCGCGACATCAGCTGCAATATCGACGATTTTTTTGCTCCCGGACTGACACTTGGGGGCTATTGCCCAAACTGATTTGTTGTAGCTTTCGTTGTTGTTTTGCGTGAAGCCGCCCAAACAACTCTGCAGCAAATCGTCTGCTCTTGCCTTCCTCATTTTTTTAACATCATCGCTGTTCCTCCGAATAGCCAAGCCGTAATATGTGCTCAACTCGTTAATCAATTTTCCGGTGACCTTTCCTCTGCCAGACAATCCTTTTTGTTTTTTCACGATTTCGCGGAGGCGCGTCCCCATACGTTTTTGAACATGATCGATGCACTCTTTTTTTTTTATCTCGAAACCGTCGTATAGATCGCTATTCGATATACCTGCCGACCCTGAGGCGCGCAGCTGCGCGGGACCCCGAGCGTCACGGAGCGCTGCACCGCTCCACGAAATATTCAATATCTCCGAAAATAATTATTTTTTCGACCTGGGTCCAATGGCATCTTAATCTTAAATGTATTTTAGATTTTTCTAGATGGTTTTCAAAAAATCGATTTTTTGAAGCCGTCACAGTGGTGTTGTCCGTTAATTCACCCCGAAGAAAAATATACGACGGTACTAAATAGCATCAGGCTGCTAACTCGGCAGTAATTTATTGTTTCACGTTAGACATTTTTTTAAATACATTTTAAATATACACGAAAAGCCACCTCAATGTTTACCGGGCTCACTCGTTTTTTTCCCTTCCAAAAAAAACCCGAAAAACACCTTGTTTCGACCTTCTAATTCATGCTCCCGTCTTAAATAAATCTTGATTTGAATTAATAAACACATTTAAAATAAATAATTCCAGTAAAAGAATGCAATAGAAAAAGCCCGATTCCACGAAAGATCGAACTCAAATTTAAAACATCAAATAGACGTATCCAAGTAATATCAATAGAGCTGTTCTGTATGTATAGTCTCACATAAATGCAAATTAATAATTGTAGGTTAAATATGGTTATTGATACGTGCACAAAAAAAAGTCAGCACGCGTCGAAGCCAATCGCTCAGTCTATGCATATATTTATACGTCAATGTCCGTCGCATTGTGCAAGGAGATACTGGAACTCCATGTAACAAACATTTTGGCCTTCGAGCCACGATGATGTATTTTGTAAATTCGACGCGTTTACTCGCGCTACAATTCGACGGCAGATCGTTCGCTGTGTTGTCGCAGTTGGGTTCGAATGCACGCAAATACTCGAGATGGATTGTAACAATTTTATTTCGAATGAAACGCAGCCAAAAGAATCGGTATAATAAAATGTTAAGCGTTATGCGTAAGAGTAGATCATCTTCCATTATCGTGCAAAACGATTCCCATTGGATTTCAGCATGGACGTTATTACGCAATTGCCGTGGTAAACACATGCATTGTTTATTATGCCGAAACGTGGGGCGCATGCATAGATAATAAAGGGTTGTGCCATAAGGGCGCACAGAGAGAAATGTATAGTAACCTCAACCATATCTCAACCATATTTTATATTACCCTGAGGGGACAATAATATTTTATAGTCATGGTTACTGCTGAAAATATAGTACTGCTTATGTTATTTTAGCAGATGTGTTAACTATGATCATATGTTAACCGCAACCAACAATCTTTCAAGCATACGTTGTTTGTCAATGCTATATAATATAGTAGGTTTTCATAAAATAGATGATTCCTTACACTATCAAACAATAGTGGTTTTTACCATATTGAATGGTATATCTACTAAATGTATATGATATTTCATAAATTCAAAAATTTTCAATTGAGAGTACTACCTGTATGATTGTTTATCATGATTTGTTATTCCCTGACCTCCTGAAATGATTCCTATCGAATTTTTGTGGATGCATTGCCACCTGGTGAACCTCGTATAGGTTGGCGTTGTCCCATATACGGAAATTTTGCTTGTGAACATACCCGTACATAAAAAAATGCGCCTCGTCGCTAAAATGGGCGCAACGCGCGCAACGTTTGCACAGACGAACACTCATTTTGATAATAAAGTTTTATCATTTGGACGTGCTGTTCAATCGTGTAACTTGCCATGGTGATTTGGCATCAGTGACTGATTAATAAATAACAGATTAGACAGATGCCACCGAAATAGCATGGCCGCCACAGGCCGCCAACATCCACCCGCGCCAATTGAAAAACCCTATAGTTAGGAGTGGAGGACCCGGTGCGATGGTCTAGTGGTTAGCGCTCCTGCCACTGTGCCTCAGAATATGTCTTCGACTATATCGATCCGCGCACTCTGACTATCGCCATCTAGCCAGTAATAGCACACTATATGACTTAGCTAACATCTCAAGAATTTACTTGTTTGTATTGAGGTTAACAAGGGATTATTTCACTCGGATACCGCTTCTCAATAATGCAGTAACGGATACGATAGCGGATCGAGACGTGCGCGAATCAGATCGGAAAATTAAAATGGGCTGCCCAACATCGCAAACGTTCCTGTTCTACGATAATAACGGCCTTATGCGAAACGCCGTCAATATTCCGCTTTTATATCATTGGAAGCGAAATAAGGCGGAAAAACGCATAGCAATGTCCCATAATGATTATGCAAATAACCCCGAAAAGTTCGCCGGCTCGCCTTCGATCCCGCAGTGCGATATCCTCGACTTTTCCACGCTCAAATTCGACCGATATTGGTGGCTAAGCCCAAACTGACCTAGCCAAGCTCAATGAAAGGCGGGCTCAACACGCCTAAATAGTTTAAGGGGTTACGCCCACTTGCGATTTTGAAAAAATCGATTTTTTTATTGCATTTTTTTGAAGTATAAGTATCTGAGAATATGTCCTGAAAATTTCAAGTCGATCCGAATAAAATTGACTGAGATATGAGCGTTGAAAGAGAAGAATCCGTGAATTAAAGAACTGAAATTGAAACTTTAAACGCGTTTTTCTCAAAATGGCATTTCTGAAGTCGGTGACCAAGATTACTCGAACACTAATGAACTGATCTTCTTGAAATTTTGCAGGCTTATTTAATACATAAAAATGTAGTCTTTAATCGTTCGATTTTTTTTTTCGAAAAAAAAAATGGCCGTTTTATAGCCAAAAAACGGCCGTTTTTTTCGTTAAAATCGAACCATTATCTTTGACTGTCCGCCATTTTGTGAAAAATGAATATTTTTTAAAATCCTTCGATCAAAGACTAGTTTAAACTTATATTTGACTAAATCCATCCGCATTTTTTTTTCAGATCATCCACTTCGCCGCAATGTTGGTCACCGCAAACCGTGTATATAAAAACATTATTTCATTGACGGCCATTTGCCACCAAACAATGTAATATTTTTCAATGAAAAAATTACTGAAAGTTCTTCAAGATGTGTTCTTTAAGATGGTATATTGATCGATTAAAAAAGTTTTGTAGTTTTCTTTAAAAAAGTTCATGAAAAAGGCCTTTTTTGCGCTACAAGTGGGGGTAACGCCTTAATGATAAGTCCCTAGGTTAAGTACTGACACCCAGAAGTTGACAGAGGTTTTTTTAGAATCCGTACTTTTCCTCGTGTTCGAGGGTTAAACGAATAAAGCAAAAACAGGTTTTTTGTAAACAAAAAAACCTATTTCATATTTTTATTTCAGAATCTTCAGCGATGGCGATAACTAGAAACCATGACTTTGCAAACCATTTTTTTAATTTCATGTGTGACCGATTGTTTTAAATACAATATAACGACCCTCAACTGCTTTTTATTACATGTACAATCGATAAAAATCACACAATAATTTTGATCGACTTTCGAGGTGAAATGCTCCTCTGTGTGTCGGCGGGATTGATCTGAAACAAAAACCAACGAAGATTTTTCTCTTATTAATATTTATACACAGAATATGAACCAAAAGAAAATGAGAAATGATGAGAACCGATGAAACGGTACGCTTTAAAACGGAAAGATTGAATTTTCTGCAAAAAATGGCTACATTCTGCAAGAATTTCTTTTCCAGAAACATTGAGGATCCTGTCTTAGATAATAAGGTTAGAAAGATTTATACTAAATTTCATTAGAACCGTTCGATTATTTTTTTATTTATCCGTTACGCCAGTATTGAAAATCTAGTTTAGAAGGCCGTGTCATATGGCCGCCATTTATAGAGTTTAAGTTTTAAAAATACCATGTAACAACCAAAAGTAGTAAGAAAACATATCCTAAGTCTCAACATTGTGAATAAATGTTTCCTGTAAAAAAACATGAAAAGCAACAAATTTGTTCCTCGCCTAAAGATATCTGCCTCTTTAAATTCGGACAGAGCATAGTTTATAACTTTTTTGTTATCGTATGATCAGATCCATTCATCCAAAGGTTTATTTTTATACTGACAGCACATTTTTTCAAAATTTCATTTCAAATGACCCTAATTGCCAGCACCACCTACGCCGATTGGCCATGCAGCAAAGGCAGCACTTTGTTGAAATAATCACAACTTCATTGTTTATAAGTATTTTTCAATAAAAAAAAATCAAACGTGGCAAAACTATGTAATAATTGTGTATAAAACCTCGACCTTGGCATCCCACTATTCTCACCAGGAAAAATATTGAAAAACAACGCGTTTTTTAGCCCCGAGATGCAGACCCGTTGAAGATTCTTTCATCTTCCGAAAAGAATCTTTCATCGTCCCATCACGAGGCTCAGTGCTACGAAAAATTGACCAATACCGTTCTTGCAGGCTAATTGTGTGTGTGTGTGTGCGTGTGTGTGTGTGCGTGCGTGCGTGTGTGTGTGTGCGCGCGCGCGCGCGTGTATGTGCGTGTGTGTAAACACACATACGTCGACATTAATGCAGCGATATGTATAGGGGAATACACAAGCGCTACGCGGAAATTTAATTCCTTTTGTACAACAATTTGCAGTCAGTCAGTCTTGCAGTCAGTCCCTATCAAAAGCTCACGTACGACGAGAGGCTGGAATGCAAATTTCAGGCTGTGTACTCGTTACTCATATATCGGTATCTCTCTCCCGCTCCGTATCTTATCTACAATGACCAATGGTTCAATATCAATTGTTCGGGGAGCTTAGACTCAATATCTTACGGTCCGTAATAGCCAAATGTACGATTGGATTTATATGGCATACGATGGGCAATATGGAGTTTTTCTATTAGGACGTGGAATAAATTCTCGCTGGTTTCCAACAGATGGCCATACCAGAACTGTGTGCCTGTAGTTTAAGATAGTAACGCATCTATAAAGAAGTACTATAAACAAGCTTCAAATGCAGCGTGTGTCATTTCGCCGAAGTGTGAAACGCTTTCTTTTCATAGTGTTAAACATGTCAAATTTCGTGCTACAAAAAGAGTATTTGCGAGGAATTTTACTGCACTACATTATTCAAAAGAAATCTGCAGCTGAAGCAGACAGAATTCTTGTAGAGACTTATGGCAACCATGTTCTGTCGGAAACAACATGCAGAGATTAGTTTAAGCGCTTAAAAAATAATGATTCTGATGTGTCGAATTGGACGCATTACTTCATGAAGACTCATGTCAAACGGTAACAGAAATTGCAGAATCATTAGGAGTTGATCACACAATAGTTTTGAAACGTTTGAAAGCATTAGGGATCATTTATCAAAATAAAGCATTAATTTTCACGAAAAAACAGCGAGAATTTATTCAACATTCTAATAAACTATTACGAAGGTTCAGTTTGCGTTAATCCGTTGTGAGAAAAAGTTTATCTTGCTGCTAAATAGCAAAAAAAAAATACACCACCCGTAGTGTGAACACCTTGCCCATCTAACCGCACGTAAAATTACATACATTAAACTACTTTTTATCTCTGGTGTTTCGTGGTGAAGCATTTTCAAAAAAAATCGTAAAAACTCAGTATAGTCTAGACAATCATATATATTTTTATTTTTTTTCAAACCTTGTCTTGTGGTCAACGGTCCAACCTCCTTTGAAAAACGTTATTGCGAAAAATATCCACAAGTTACTTTTGTAAGAAGCGCGCGCATATACTATCAACCCACTTGGCAATTTTCATTTGCACTCATTGCTTGTGGCTATATACCATATGGGTGTAACGTATGTATTTACACCGCGAATTCATGAATAAGAATCTGTTTCCGCTTCCTGCAGAGTGACATTTACCGCGCCAGGACACGTCCGTTTCCGCTTATACGCGCTCAATGAATAAAATGTACAAAAGAAATGACGAGTTTTCAGGCCATTTTGATTGGCACTGCAGATATTCGAATAATCTGAGCCCCTATTGAATTCGACAGAAAAATTTGCTGGTGGTGTGTCAACTCTATCACGATCATTGAATACGGCAGCCGTCACGTGCTACTTATTCGATCGCTCGAAAAATATTTCAAATATACGTGCGCAACGAAAAATGTACATTCCAGTAGGATGTTCGAAATTTGGACTTTGTTTTTTGCATTTAAAAATAAATTTCTGCTAATTGTACGCAGTTTTGAAAAGAACACGGTCGTGATTGAAGTCCAAAAGACTGCCAAATACAAAGGGCTTATTTTGGGAGATGTGGCATAACGGCGCCGCACTGTGGGCAGATCCACAGAAAAATGACACAGTGATTCTTAAGTTTTTCACCTCGCTGATTTCAAATCTCGAATCAAAATTTCGAACAAAACAAAATCGCGAATCGGAAGTCGGAATCTAAGTTACTGAAAAGCATCCAATTTGTGTAGGGATCAGTAAATTTGCGGTTTAAAAGCCACTTATTGAAAATCTTGAATCGAAATTTCGAAAAAAACAAAATGGCGAACCGGGAATATATTTTTATCTTACTCACAGGCATCTTTTTCTATCAGAAATCAATATTTGTGTGTTTTGAAGGTTATTTTTTTGGGAATTTTGAATGAGAATTGAGGAAAATAAAACGTTTGTCTGGCAGTGAGGGAAAGTTTTCAAATAATTTCGGAAAATTAGTTATAAAGCATTTTAAACGAATTTTATTGCTAAATAGAGTTACAACAGCAGTCGGCACTTTTCGAATTAAATATCACCGAAAATAATACATGAGTTACATAAAATAATTATTCCTGATTTCAATATTAATCATAATCGTCAGCGTCGAGGTCGCCGTCGTCAAAGTAATTGGTGGATTCTGATTCGTCACTGGTGTATTCCACACTGCGAAAAAAATCCAACAATAATTAAGGGGAGTTTTCATCAAAATTACTATGCTGCACGAAAAACGTGGGACCAATCGCTTGCGTAGAAATTATTTATATGTGACGACTAAATTTTCAACGAAGTAGGGTTAAAAACTAACAGATGGCGCCGCATGAAGTGTTCCGCATATACATCGGGAATTAATGTGTTTAGCACAGTAAAATATGAGCCGCCAACATATCAATTTTAAATTTCTTGGTTATCAATGACGACTTGATGCAAGCTTAAGGCGTTACCCCCACTTGTAGCGCAAAAAAGGGCTTTTTCATGAATTTTTTTAAAGAAAACTACAAAACTTTTTTAATCGATCAATATACCATCTTAAAGAACACATCTTGAAGAACTTTCAGTAATTTTTTTATTGAAAAATATTACATTGTTTAGTGGCAAATGGCCGTCAATGAAATAATGTTTTTATATACACGGTTTGCGGTGACCAACATTGCGGCGAAGTGGATCATCTGAAAAAAAAATGCGGATGGATTTAGTCAAATATAAGCATAAACTAGTCTTTAATCGAAGGATTTTAAAAAATATTCGTTTTTCACAAAATGGCGGACAGCCAAAGTTAGTGGTTCGATTTTAACGAAAAAAAACGGCCGTTTGTTGGCTATAAAACGGCCATTTTTTTTCGAAATAAAAATCGAACGATTAAAGACTACATTTTTATGTATTAAATAAGCCTGCAAAAATTTCAAGAAGATCGGTTCATTAGTGTTCGAGTAATCTTGGTCACCGACTTCAGAAATGCCATTTTGAGAAAAACGCGTTTAAAGTTTCAATTAGCCGGTCATTTACACAACGGATTCTTCTCTTTCAACGCTCATATCTCAGTCAATTTTGTTCGGAACGACTTGAAATTTTCAGGACATATTCTCAGATACTTATACTTCAAAAAAATGTAATAAAAAAAATCGATTTTTTCAAAATCGCAAGTGGGGGTAACCCCTTAAAATGCATAGAAAAAAGAAAGCATCTTTTTGTATATGAAAATCTATTATTACGACTAATTACAGTAATTATTCTCGAGGATACTGTATCAAGAATGAAAACGACATATATTGAAAATTATCCAAGTTCATTTATGATTTTCAGCAAAGAAACACAAGATGCAAGAATATAAAGAATTAATGAAAAAACAATGAAGCAAAAAAGAACGAATCAAACTTCCATCGAGGGCCCTTGAATGTTCACCTTACATTTTGAGGTTATAATTCCTTTTGCACAAACCATAGAAATACCATACAGTTATAAGTCATTCGAATAGTGAAAATACAATACATAAAATACTTACAGTCCTTCCAATCTATCTTCGCTTTAATTTCACCAATATTCACTATTAATAATTGAATAATATAAACATCCGCACCAAAGAAATAACTTTTGCCGGCAACGAAAAAATAGGTTAAACGCAGTGGGATGCGAATGGACGCTCGGACCGCTCGAACCACTCACCCTGTTTTCTGATTGGTGCAATAAACGATGGCTAGGAAAAACTTGTTACCAATCAGCATTTCGGATTTGTGTTGAGTAGCACAGTAAAATTGAGAGCACCTATCGTAATTGCCGCTGCTTACACCGTACATATCAAATAAGTCATATCACATTTTAATATATTTACGGAGTATAAGTTGATAAGCCAAGGAAATTACAGTGCTGCGCATCACTTATTGCAAAGAACTCTTCATAAATTATTTAGTTTGTTTTGCAATTTTTGAGAGCCGTCTTCTAAAATTCTTCGAACATCGATTGGGTCCCTCGTTTATTGTGAAGTCACAGTAATTTTTGGTGGAAATTTTTCGGAGTGCATCGATTCACTTAAACCATACTTATCGCGAGAACTATCGGTACACAGCAAATAAAAACAGACATAAAAAATAGTTCAGTGCATATAATTTTACGTTACACGGGCGAGACCTTCGCACTAAGGGTGATGTATTTTTTTGTGTTATTTAGCACCAAGATAAACCATATTTAACAATGGATGAGCGCAAATTTATAAACATTATCAAAAAACTTGTCCGACAAAAGGTGTCAGTTTTGGGCTAACAAATTTTTTAATGAAAAAATTCATGATGCCATTTAAAAAAAAACATGCAAGCCATCTTAACGACGATATTTTGAATTTAGGACCAAAAATGGTTCTTGTTTAACGTCCTCCTTTGAAGCCTAAAAGTTTTATTACACATAATACTTGATCGGAGCAGAATTTTTCGATATAAATCAGGTGTAAGATTAAAATGGGACACCCAGTATATTAAATATTGAACCGCCAAGGTTTGATAAAACGGCTACGAATCTTGGGTGCCGAATGAAGAGCATTGCTGCCAACCTTGATGTCCGCGAAGTTGCCGCATTTCGGCAACACTCAATATCAATTGATGATAATTATAAATAATCTCGCGACATAAATATAAATAGGACTAATTATAAATTACTCTAAATTTTATTTTAAGTTGTATACAACATTCACCGACGCAGTTTTTTAAATTAAAAATCATCGATATTGTACTTTTTCGACTTGGTAGTAACACAAAAGTCTTTCTTATTCACGTAATAAAGATATACAAATGCACAATGTTGCTATTTAACCCTTCTGATCGTGTTCGTGCAAATTCTTATTTTTCAATGCATCTCCTACGTCGAACAAATGTTTGGTCACTTAATTTTTGGTTTCCTTTAAAAATATCGTTCGGTCCGTAAAATAAAGATCATTGACTACAAAAACGTATCTACAAACAAAAATGCATATTCACCGAAATACAACGATCTGAAAAGCATTTGAGGTCCGATCGACCCCACATGCAGTCAGAGGTTCGTGGCGGAAGTATGCAGACATAGGGTGAGTTATATATTTTATGAAAAAATAGCATCTACCGAACAAACCTATAGCTCGTAACATTTTTTGAGGTTCAGTGAGTTAAAAAATTAATAAAAAATTGAAAACAACTTCAATCATTTTTTAACAACAAATGAATAGACTTATTTTGTTTTAATCATCCGGTTATACGATAGAAAATGTTTCAAGCTATGCTCTGACTCCATTTGAAATGAATCGAGGAAATACATTTCGAGATCAGATTTACAGCGTTGCATAAAACATAGTTTTATGCAACGCTTAAAAAAAACACAAAAGAAAATAATAGGGTGGCGGTTCACCGTAGCGCAGAGGGTGGGCTGACCCTTAAAAAATCGGCATAACTTGGTCGATGTTTTTAGACAATCTTCGTTGCAAATTAAAGTTAAGATTCAGGGAAATTTCAAGCCTATGCAGACCCCTCAAACCTTGACATTATGCAAACGGGGCTTGAAAATAATATATTGATAAAGAGAATCGTCGTTTTATTTTGAACAAGTTGCCTAATCACAGGGCAATCGAAGGAAGGCCCGAAAAAAATTCGCTCCCATGTTACATCTAGGGGAAATACCCGAAAAGAATGTATTAAATTTTGCTACATATTAATTGAGATTCTCACCCGAAGCATCTACTTGCAAAATATTATACATATGGGTCTAAAAGTGTAGAAACTGTGAATTGTGAAAGACGGGCTGTTTTGCTTGTTTGACGACAAAACCCTCAAAATCACGACTACAGGCATACACACTCGTACCGCTCCGCATGCGTGACATCCGTGTAGAACTGGAGCTACGTCACGCCCGTATTTATTTTTCTCCGAAACAGCAGAGTGGGATTTGAACCCGCAACCTCCCAAATGTTCTGGCCAGGGAGACTAGAGAGAAGGAGTGGACACATCATAGGCCAATACGCAGTTACAGCGTCCTAAGAAATCCGACTTGCAATAGTTCCAGATCGTGACACTAGCCGCGCTCCTGACGATAACGTCTCAAATAATTATAATAGTCCAAACTTAACGCATGCGCACAAATACTAAAAGAGTTTGATTTCGATGTGTCTTTGAGCTCCACTTTGAGGCTCATTTTTAATATTATTGTGTTTTGTAATATTGAGAAAATCTTCACGAAATTGTTTTCTTCAAAGCCAAAGGTAGAATTATTTTCAATATTGCTCCCAAGCAATCGTCATTAGGGTTAGCCTACAGTTTCTTTTTTCATGAATGTAGTTCAGTTCATGAGAAACATAACCTTTACGCTTTATTCTCCCTGGAGTAATATGCAGGCAAAATGGAGCATAATTTATAAGTTATTTTTCTTGCAAATACAACTGCAATTATTGGACAAGTTCCTTGTTTCTCCAGTGCAGTTGCATTTACAAGCCACATAAAGAGTAATATTGTTTGCATAGGGCAATTTTTTTCAAACTTTCATTCGTATCGGTGAAAAAAATAAATCAACTGAATACCCTTTTCTGAAACATATTTCCAATTCACGACAGTCAAGGCTACATTGGTGTTCCGTTTTTATTGTCTTAGCTGATTCCCCGCTTAATTTAATTAATTATTAGTTGCTCTTATAAGTTTGCAACAATGAGAAAGACAGCGAAACAGGAGAGGTAGACGCAACAGTTAGGTCCCCCACCACGAATGTGTTGTCAACAGCAACCGAGGGCACGCCAAGAGCACGAGGCTAGTAGGCGGAGCTAATCGATCGGACACATACGATCGCAGCGCCTCCTTACTTGCTGCGTTTTTGGGGACGATTCGTAAGCACTGTGTGTCCACTCCTTACCTCTAGTCTCCTTGGTTCCCGTTCAGAGACAAGCACGCTAACCACTAAACTAGCACCCGGTCTTCCATTTATATCTAATAATTTATACACCAAATAACTCTAGGTACCTGAAATAAACTGCTTACGCGTGTAAAAAAATCTAAAGATCCCATAACGACAATATAAACAGAGGGTCACCGAATGTTTAAAGATAATATTGATAAAACTTGTGTGACTGGCGAAGGACTTTAGTGGCCGCGACTTTTTGGAGAAAATGTAAAAACGTCTAAATCTACTAAACTCTCGCGAATTTTCTTTACTCTTGTTCATTGTTTAGTACAATAATGGATTGTGACTTATTTTTATCAAGCGCCACCGTAGTTTACCAATGCAGAAAGGCCCTCGTTATGCGCCCACTAAATACGGCCCTCCGCGAAAGGAATACCTTCATTCTTTATCACTTGTAGGTAAGGCAGGTCTCTACTATAGCTATTTATGATCCGCGCATGCATTGCGCGCCTACTCGTCCCACGGAGATTTTTTTCGTTCGGTGCTGCCACCATTTTCCGCGTGTGTTGCCAACCGTCGGTACGATAGATATCATAAGTTGAACCGACCGGGCAACCAAGCACGAAAAAGATAACTGTTTTGCAGATACCAATTGTTGATACCATCCTTCTTAATCAACTGATATTAAAAACAAAAGATTGAAGAAAAAGCCCTCAGACTCTGTAAAAACAGACAGTGTGCGACTCGTCGAAATGTAATACGTGCGAGTAAAAAATTTGCCGCAGCATTATTACCGATCGAACGTGTTCATGTATACATTGTAAACAGCACGCAATTGCGAAATTGTTGGAATATTAAATCGAGCTTCACTTTTCCGCCGCTAGAGAGCTCCCAACGTCTGAGAAATATCAAGGTCTCCATTATCACGCGAGGATGACGTAAGACTCGCTACTGTACACGAGCGGAGAGAAAAAGCGTACAAAACCGGCGATAAAAGCCCCTCCGGCTTCATTAAAGAAGTTACCACGGCGTGTCACGTCAGATACGTATGTGTGTCTATGTATACGCCGATAAAAGCGTTCTTTCTCTGCCTGAGGAAACCACGGCAACCGCATCCTCGAGCTCGAGGCTTCTCTCGTCGGAGCCTTTCACGGCTTCTCTCAGTTTCTTTTCCTTTGTTCGACATGTGACTGAGCTCTTACATTCCAGGATTCACAGTTCGAAGTCGAAAAACTTGTGGACGGAAAAATAAAAATACGCCAGAAATACGACATTCTTAAATTTTGTGGCATATTTTTCGCTCACAATATATATTGCCCTGTGTGAAAGAATTTGAGCGATATTAAGGGGCTACATATACCTAGAGGCATGAAAAATGGTCAAATTTCGAGAAAAAAATTCTGGGAAAGGATTGGTGAAAAAAACGCATTTTGTCAAACACAAAGTATATTGAGGTTAAAAAAATCACCAAACATACAAAACGACAAAAACATGACCGCCGGCAGATGAATATTTTTTCGCGATGTTTGGCGGTGGACACTCCAGCTTGAACGGTCTATGAGAAATCTAAAAACTAAACGTTATTCTAGTTAACAATAAATACGAGTCGTTCACGATCATCGATTTTGAAAATATTTTTCCTTAACAACGTAGTGACGAATTGAAACTTGAGCATACAAAATTTATGAAAAGTCATTATTACGTAACTATTAAAAAATGAAGATCGATTTAAAAAAAGTGAGATCGTCAAAAACCTTGAAATGTTCCTCATCGTATTTTCTGTAAATCCTGAAACAATTTATTTTGTAATTTACTTCGAAAAGTGTTTCAATGTCGGAAAAAAAATATTTTGGAAAGATGCAATTTTGTGACCCACCTAGGTAGATTTGTAACCCGTTAATATTTCTGACGCGTGACACATTTGTGTTCTCTTCTTTTCTCTCTCTCTCTCTCTCTCATGCGATTTCACTCTGAAGCCTGAAGTGGATTCGAAAACAGCGAAATATTCGCTCTTACGAGTATATTGATACATCGTGACGATTCGTGCAATAAAGCCGCGCAAAAAGTCGCGCCGAACAGTGCGATTACTAGTATAAAGGAACATATTTACGTTATGGGCGTTGTACACACAGGTATAGAAAATAATGCCGATCCAATTGAGTGCACCCTTCGATTCGCGACTCGAGCTCCGCGTGCTCGCGCATAGTTATCGACATCGGGATATGTACGCGCTTTACACTTTGACTTTCGCGTGAGGGGTCACCGAGATAAGACGAGGCAGACGATACCGCGAGCGTTCTGTATATATGGAAGAAAACATCGGAGAAAAGCGCTCGATGCGCCGCTCCCTACACACGGCACCAAGTAGAAGTTCGGACCAATCTGTACCCAGTGCAAACAAGCTAACGAAGCTTTGACGTCTCACCGAATTTCGAGTCCGCCTACGATAAAACAGTCGACATTTCACGTGTCGAACTTCAACGAGAGATTACGAGCTTAACTGGCCTTTTGAGCATACATACAACGTCATTCCGTGAATTATACAAAATCACTTGCCTCTCTGTTGGTGAGATCGTTCGACTAACCCCGGCGGTTTTGAAGCACAAAACTGATAAGCACTAGAAGTTGACGGGGAAAGAAACGATGAGTATAAGTTCGAAGCCTGAGCGACTCTCGGTATAAGGAAACTATATCAACTAACAACTGCAATTGTCACCTTATTGTTAGACGCAATTAAGGCAGTTCATCTTCACATAAGCAGATTAGTTGTTTGCAGAAATTAATCTCATCACTTAATTTCCCAAATTAGTTTTCCCAAACCGTCGAGTCGTAGTAAAAAAATCGCTTTTTCGCAGCCCGAAAGCGATACAGTATGACTCCCCGTCACCAAAATGCCCCTAGTCCAGCATTCAAAATTAATTTTACACGTTCGCATGTTGCACATAGGAAAGGGCGTATAAAATTCGGCACATAATACAGCGTGGTAGAATATTCATTCTGATATGATACTATAAATACGTGTCTGAATAATTATGATTACTGCACTACTGGTAAAACGAGGTAAAGGATTCTGAGAGCAGGTACAATAATGTGTATATTAGCGTAGTATTTACGATAGTATTTACGATATTCTACTAGCCCTTAGAATCGCGCGCGCGCGTGCGTGTGTGCGTACACGCACACCGTCACACACACACACACACACACACACACACGCGCGCGCGCGCGCGCGCGTACACGTACACGTACACACACGTACACCGTTACACACACACACACACACACACACACACACACACACACACACACACACACACACACACACACACACACACACACACACACACACACACACACCACCGTCCGACATACGCGCACACACACCGTCTCACACATACACACGCGCGCGCGCGCATACACACACACACACACACACATGTATGTTTTCTAAGTTTACCACGTGTCTCGATAACCGTCCGTGGTGGTCCTGCTCGTGAATGCCAACGAACGAGACGTTGCATCCCCAATGCACTTCTCACCGGATCGCACGCGCTGGCGCACTATACACAAGTTTCTTCGCTATATATGTATATGTCTGTGTGTGTTGAACGAATCCGATGGTCAGGCAATTAATTTCACGTCCATTCACGTAAGCCGTCGGCGCACGTGGCCGCATACGCACTTATTCGTCCAACCCCACCCCGATACGCCACTCGCTAACTTGCTTCGTCTTTTTTCCCTCTTTTTCTTGCTCCCTCCTCTCAAACTCTCTCTCGCTCTCTCTCTCTGTCTCTTTCTCTCACTCTCTCTCTTTCCGTCTGTCTCTTTTCACGTTGAGAGCACGCGTTCTCGAGAGAAAGAGAGAAAGATATATACGTGTAGTGAGAAGGAATCCGCTACTATTTCCATTCATAAAATTCTTATCTCTTTTGTCGAGCGCGTCGATACGCCAACACGTGTACATTTTTGTTTCGCGTACTCTAGTCGCTCTCACATCTTCTCCTTGACGTATTTATATCGACCTATATTTGTCGGCGGTCGCTTTTTGATATGACCTGTGAATAGTGCAACGCCTTATCGTAGTTTTAGATTTATAGTGGGATGCTGTGAAGTTTCGCGTGACAGAGAAGGTTTGTAATGTCAGTCCAATTGGCCACCGTGCGAGGGCGCGCGCGAACTCGGATGAGCGTTATGTGGTACGGGGCGCGAAGCTCGCGGTATACTGTATAACTTTAAAGACCGGCTTCGAGAGTATAACTCGCAATATTAATTTCCAACCTCAAACTCAATCTAAGGGAAAATTGTTGTTATCTGCTGAACACGTCAGTGACGTCGAAGTGTTAACGACCAACATGACCCAAGTTTGATAATTGAAGTTCGCGTCGAAAAAACGTTTGCATACGTAGCAGTTGTATTAGCATGTATGCATTGTTGTGCCTAAAGGAAGAAAAGCTTCAATGACGTCCGAATGCCGCGGGTGACACACAGTGTTCCCACAACTCTGTGCTGTATTTCAACAGCACGGAGTTGCGTCGCGCGGGAGAAGGCTACACGCGTTAGTCACGAATAGGTATTTCCCGGCCGGGTAAAGAGCACGCGTATCCCGCACAGCGGATAGCGCAGAAATATATCTATGCCTCTTTCAAGATGACTCCTAGAGCTCTGCAAAAAGGCATCGTTGAAGTGACGATGTCAAGGTGTCTATATAATGCTCCGCCGCAACTTTTTATTCTTTCACATTTAATTTCTCTTTTTTCTTCTTGCATTAAACACTCTTTTCTTCAACTTTTTTCTCAAAAAAAACGTTTTATGAAACGGTTTGAGTAGAATCTCAAAATCTATTCGTCCGATTTACCTCAAATTCGGGCAGGACATACCTAAAACATTTTCTATCGTATGATCGGATGATTTATTTATATATTCATATGTTTATTAATAACAAACGATTAAAGCTGTTTTTTCCAGTTCGAACTTTTTAATGAAAAATTAAAGAAGTTATGAACAATCTCGTGGAGGACCTTTGAACGTGAAGGTCTACGGTGTGCTTGATTTTGGCCACCATGTTGATCTGAAACAAAAAAAAGCAATTTATTTTTAAATACACAGCTATGGCTAAGACATTTTTTTCAAGTTAATTGAGAGAAAACACATAAACCGTCCTTTAACTCAACTGGATCCTTTAACTCAACTGGGAATTTTGATTTTCTCCTAATATCCCTATCATGTTACCACTTGCCACCGCAACGTAAGGATCCATAGACATGATCAACTAGAAAAGGTTATGTAAATTACCCAAGTTCGTTAATGAAAATTAACGAGTTTATTGAAATGAAGCGAAACCACCAGCACTTCGAAATTACTCTCCGTGCGGACATGGCGCCCGGCTGGCGTATCCTTGCAAATTGCGGAGCTTTTATGCGGCCGATATACACGCTGGCACATGTTACACGAGTGCTACAATTTAAAGGGAATACAGTGGACACGGGCGCGTAAAATTTTTCTCCATGCAGGCGCTGGAGTCGCTTCGCTGAATGTCCGTCTTTTGTGTTGCCAAATTTCGTCACCTGTGGCGCCACTTATCTTCTCACCGCAGTGCTCCCGAAATGCATTCAAAGCATTCAAAGATACATGTCAAATAATCTAATGAAATAAATAATCTAATAATAATAAATATGCCAAAGAATGGAATAATAAATTATTTATTTCGTAATTGTGAATGTTAAAAATTAGATTTTAGATGGTAGTCACTTCTGAATACGAATGAAAGGAAAAGGAAAAAATGTACAAACACAGAACTGTCGGGTCGCTTTACTGCGTCTTTATATAACTTTAAACCTTCTGGATCTCGGGGTATTGTGAAAAAATGTACTTTTTCGAGGTTTGTCGTAGTCGAGGCGTATCTCGAATCGCAGCCGGGTACATACACATTGGCATAATCGTAAAAATAATTACACCATATTATGGACAAAGTAACAGTTAACAAAACCTAACAAAACGACGTAATAAAACAGCTTAACAAAACAACGTAATAAAACAGCTTAACAAAACAACTTGACAAAACGATGATTCAACAACAAAATTTAACACGATTTTTTAACCTCAAAACCTTGACAACTGTCAGGTGTAGTAAAGTCAAGCACTCGATGAGAAGATAAGTGGCGCCACGTACAGAGCGCTAAAGGAACTACAGAATGCGAACAGAATGCGAACCGGGCCTAAGTCGCCTAAGCATAGGGAAAGTAGCACCGTGTCACCCCCCTGGGCGAATGCGAGGACGAGGAAGAGTAGGATGGAAAAAAGGCAGTACAGAAGAAAAGAGAGAGCAAGAGAGGGAGAGAGAGACAGAGAGTTAGGCACGTGCTACGTTCGGAACACATTGACGAGCGTGCTTTTTTACTCGTACGGATAGAGTACTGAAGAGTCAAGAGTGTATATATATTTACCGGCGAGACCAATGAATCGGAAGCGTTGGACCTTCAGCAAAACCACTGCGGGATCGCGGGCGAAAGAGAAGAGAGAGAGAGAGAGAGAAAAGACACATGCACACACGTTTCTCGAAGCCTTCGGCATTCCCCCTCTCCTTGTCCTATACATTTCTCAACGAGCCCTTTCTACACACGCACTCCTCCACGTGCTAGGAATTCCCATAGGTGTATGGGAGAACACGAGATTACGCTTTATACAAGAGTAGTACTCCGCATTCATTCAACTCGCCGTCGAAACCCCGGCGTTTTGTGTTGCCATTGGTTGCCGCAGTGCTGCCCTCTATCGGGATAAAAATAACACCGCGATCTGAGCTCACGTGCTAAATGTCCCGTATGGCGATGCGAGACGCCACATGCCAATGACAATCAAACGTATCGAAGAAGCGGCTGCGTTACAATCGCAGTTCGCCGCGGTAACCCCGAACGGACGTTCGCGTTTCCGGAAGGGCTTTGCACTGAACTAAATAAGTGGAATTCAATACGAATTTGTAAAAAAAAAATTGACCACGACAGAGTAGGTGGCAAAACGACAAGGGCCAAAAATTTCAGTACGTAATTTCACCGACTCTGTCGTGTCGATCGAGAGTAACCTACCAGGGTGATTATAACTAGTCTGCAAGGTGCAAGTGACTGCGAGCACTGCTATCGAAACGTCGGAGCTTCGGTGTTTTGAGGTATTCCTTTCACGAACGCGAGTATTTAACGATTAACTGATTTTCGCCTATAATAAAGTAAAAATATATTCCAGTATCGGCTCCGTGTGGAGTATAGGGTGGGGGTAATGAAATCGAACGCAGCGCCCGCATGGAACAAAAATGGCAACAAACTCAGCTATCTATCGAATTTGTGTCTGCGTAGTACGAGATTTTTGCAATCGAATTGCAAATATTGTTTTATTGAAAATGGGCCATGTCAGTTGCCGTGTAATAAATTGCAAAAATACCTGAAAGAATAGTAAATACAAATTTTTATCGATTTCCTATGGAAAATAGGAAGGTCAACTGCCACTTTTCGTCACTAGCGGCGCTACCGTAGCACGGCCCGAGCGAGCGATGTCTGTTTCAACCGAGCGGTCAAACTTATTTATTTATTTACGATTCATCGAATCATTGACGGGTAGATAGCTGCTTTTTTGAAGTGGTTCAGTGTTGTGCGTAGGATGTACTGCCAAAGGAACACATTTCTGAGAATGGATTTCAATTCTTCGACTCTTAAGTGAGCAAATTTATTCTGAGTACTCATTGCACCCAACAGAGAGTGCATCAATGTCGCCCTTCTCCGCACAAATAAACTCTGCAATAACCTCAATGTCTTTCACAGATATATGGTTCAAACAACGACGCGGATCGCTCTAAAAAGTCCGTTTCAATAACGGAAGCACCAGAAAATTTCGCACCAGCGAAAAATTAATATTTTTAATGTTCAAATATTATATGTACAGAAAATATGTGTAGTCATTAACTTTCGGGGACGTGTCATGGTGGCGCCATCTGCCACGAGCTTTGCGTTGCCTTTCCCATTGGAAAGAAGAACAACGCAACAAATGAATAGCTGCAGTTTACCTTTGAAAAAGTTTTGTAAGACGTCAAAGAGGTTTGCTTTATGACACGAGCTTGAATGATTAAACTTGGCTCATATGTAGTCCTCAAGTCGTCTACGTTCCTGACGTTTTTCTTAAATCTGTATTTTTCAAATTGACTGCCATCATATCTCAAAAACTATTCAACGGATTTGGCTCAAATTTATATGGTGTATTCAGCACATCTGTAGTTCCCACCCGAAGGAGAATATTTCTTATGTCTGCTATAGTTTTGTTAAGCTGAACAAGTCGAAAAAATGACGAAACTTGGAGCTTAACTTTTCTAACCGTGCCGAAAATTCAATTTTTTATATTTTTACTTTACTCTAGTTCCGGCGATAGCCTCAGGTCTAAAAATTAAAATGCCGTTTGATTTTTTTATTTCAGATCAGCGAAACCTCCGGAATCGTGGCAGCCGTGAGCCAAATTTTTTTTACACATGAGTGTCTTCCGACGCTGTAAAGTCGATCCAACTCCTTTTTTTTGTTTGATAAAATTCTGAGGGACCATAAAAATGTTAATAAATGTGTGGTAGAAATTCAAAGATATTGTGCTCTAACGGTTTATAAAAAAATCCCAAAAAAGCGGAAGAAAAATAAGTGTTACATGGGATAACCCCGTTAAAGGCTCATGCCCAGTTGAGATTTTCCAAACTATCGATTTCTTGTTTCCGCCGGGTTGTCAAAATTTAAGATTTCAAAAATATTCTCTGAAAACTTCAAGGCTATCCGCTCAAAATTGAAGGAGTTATGGGCGTTTATAGGTAGGTTTCGCGAACCGGCCAGAGCAGATAAACCGAAGCAGGTATAACGGAGCAGCTGCGGGCTCTGAACAGCGGGCCCCTCTATACATGTACACGAGTAACGCGTTATGCAGTGTGCGTATCCGATGTTTACAATTTAATAGCAGTACCACTGTTACTAAAAAAAGAATGCGTTGGTCATGAGCAAAAACGAATTGGGACGTCGATTGCCTAAGTGCGTGAAGGAAAAAACAAAATCTGCGGCAGAAACAAACCAAGTGGAAGAACGGTTTATTATGGTTTACCGATAAGTCGTAACCATAATTCAGTCGACGATAAAAAAAAAGGCAATATGCGCAAACTTCGATCATTACAGTTCAACCGATGAAGATCCGAATCATGATAAGTGTCCGACCGGAGTTGAGTATTGATACTCTTGATAGCGCGCTTCGGCGAATGGAGACCCCTGCCGAAATATGATCGGGCATTCCCTACTTTGTGTCCGGCCCTGGCCAGAGTTGCCTTGTCTAATTTACCTGACCGGGACCTCCCATGGAACAAACCGGGAAGATCGCAAAATTGTTTTTTACGGCTTACCCTCTATGTTTGGAGATTACAATCTTCTGACCGGGATGCATTGCTAGCAGGTACATCTTCCTGTAATGCCTACCCGGCCAGCACATTGGCATATTCTGGAAAGCGGAGCCTGTCTTCAAGAACTAAAGAAAAGCCACTTTGCTTTTCATCTCATTAAATATATTTATAATTGATTTGGATGAACCTCATACATCTGTTGTAATTCATCAATGATAACGGAAGACGATAACAATCCTTATCACAAATACAGGGATAACGATAACTAATGGTTTGAGCATAAAGGGTAGCCAAATTATTTTATGTGGCAAAAAAGTAAAGTAGGCGTGGTTTTCGAACGCCTTGACGCCATGTTGGGAAATATCAATGTTCTGACCGGGAAGACATTACCCGAATGTATTTCGCCAACAATCCGCCAGGTGGCTACAAGCGAAGAGCTTCGCGGAAGCAAGGTACCATCGTACGAGGATAAAAGTTCGTCCTGTGAGTTGTACCACGTACCGAAGTGTTATGCTTACAGCGTGCACTTACGCTTATGATTTTGCGATACTTGTGAAATAATCCTTTGCACTAAATACCTTTTTCGCTCGGATAGTGATCTGTGTACGTTTTTCTGTCTCTTTGCCTATTAGGAAATGCGAGCAAGCGTATGTATACACTCATATACTACCTTAGCAAGTAGATAACCAACGAATAATATGTTGTCGAAATACTAAATTGAATACACTCCCGACTTTATCTCCTCGAGAATTCTAAAAACGCTGAAACGTCATTTATAATTTCCTCGTTTGTTCCTGGTTATTTCTCGATCTATTCTCTGCAACTTTTCTGGCCATTTACCGATTGTTCTCCGGCCCGTTCTCCCTGATTAGTTCCCCAGAAAGGGAACGGCGGATCGGGACATAGCCTCAGACCCGTTACATTGCGAAACTATTCCAGGGTGGAAGGCTCGACCAGAGCCTGATATTATCTAGGGAAGGCAGATCAATGGCTTTTTCCTGATTCAAATTTCTACACGAAGAGCTTGCTTCGTATAGTCATGTCCACCTTCCAATGTCTTGGAAGCAATCAAGCTGTTTCACGAAGACCTTAGCAATGATAACTTATTGAAAAAATGCAGAGGTGGTTTCACACAAAACAACAACGAAAGTTGTAACCAGCTCATCTGGGAGATAAACCCAAAGATTCTTCCGACTGGGTCCATCCCAGTGGAGATAGCTGCCAATGTCGTTGCCTGTCCGTTCGATGAAGGATCTGTTTCTTTATTGAACATGCTGCAAGCGATGGGGTACACTGCAGCCGTAACGTTCACACATACATGACGGATGAAGATGAGAAGTGCGTTCGGACAGCCGAGTGCCGTGCTCAATCTAACACGCGAGAAGGAAGAATGTTTCGCAGACGGCAGCAAATTGGAATTTTGAAAGCTGCTACCGCTGCAGCGGGCTTTTCATATAGGCCGGGAATCGATGACTCGATATAAGTTTTAAACATTACATTTGTCCCACGTATTGACCTGACTCAACACCTTAAACGCGTTTTTCTCAAAATGACTTTTTCAAAATCGGTGACCACGATATGTCAAAAATCACTGCACCGATCGACTTCGAATTTCACAGGCTTCTTTTACATATCAGCAAGCAGAGCTCGAATGAAGGATTTTTTTCTCGCCGAAATTAGAGGGTTGTTTTTTCACCGAAAGTAGATATTTTCACAGTGGACTGTGGCTGTTCTTTCAAAAATCAATATTTTATTAAATCCTTCGTTCAAGCGCTAGACAATTTCATGCGACGGACGCTTTTGAAACAGCGGTCTTTACAATCCATTGCATCTCCCACATTTATAAATACTTTTTAATACAAAAATAGTAACGAATGCTTAAAAACGTACTCTTTAATGTAAACAAAAGTTTGAAAACCTGTACACGTTTTTCCAGAAAAAATTAACGAAAATTTCTCTTTTTTCTGATCACGAGCTAGGTGTAACCCGTTAATCAAGTATGAAACAACAAAAAGTTCCCTTCTCTTCATCCCCCCTGCCGCATGAAAGTATTATGATTGCGTTTTACTGAATACAAACAAAATTAATTTGCAATAAATGATTGTGGTACAACATACACAACAATAATAACTACATGTTAATTAAGCATTGATTCTTCCAATGATTGCGCAAATAAACGGCCATGTGCTAGGAGCGCAACTAAGTTCCCGGGGTTCACACATGGATGGCGCTAGCGACACATGCTTTATAGGTTTTGGCGTCCTATATTTAAATAAAACAAAGCGTGATTCGTTTTGTCATCGTTTTATTTGTGAGGATTCCGCTTAACATAGGAGGAACGATACACAGCCACGTTTTTGTGTCTACCGGAAATCTCTAATACTAGATAAAAATATGGTGGCCCCTGAACAACAGCGCCGGCAACTTAATTCTAGTTATATCACGAAGCAGTGGTTGGTAACCCTGCGTGTGGTCCCCACAGCTTGGAAATCTGTTGAGAATACCCAGTCGTAATGTAAACAAATATCGCAACAAATCGACCTTTTGTCTAACCTCGAAAATGTCAAAGTTTGTGCCAAATAAACAGCATTTGCGGTAAGCGGGAAGTCACTTCCGAAATTTTGCTTTTGCGGCAGCACAGAAAGAGTTTCCTGCACCGAATTGGTACTGTCGATGAAAAATGGATATATTTCGAGAATCCCAAAGGCAGAAAATCGTGGCTTTCACTTGGCGAAGTGTCAACATCGACGGCACGGCCAAATCGCTTCGGAAAAAAGACAATGCTCTGCGTTTGGTGGGACGAGAAAGGAATCGTGTACTATGAGCTGCTGAAACCGGGCGAAACTGTCAATGGGCATCGCTACCGACAACAAATAATCAATTTGAACCACGCATTGCTCGAAAAACGGCCAGAATGGGACACGAGACACGAACGTGTGATATTGCAGCACGACAACGCTCCGTGCCATCGCAGTTCCATCGGCCAGGACACCATATAAACACTGAAATGGGATCTGCTACCGCACCCGCCGTATTCGCCAGACCTGGCCCCTTCGGACTATCACTTGTTCCGGTCGATGGCGCATGGCTTGGGTGGGCTACACTTGGCCAATTGCGATGCAATACAAAATTGGTTGGGCGAATGGTTTCAGTCCAAAGACGCGTCTTTTTATCGTCGCGGTATTTATGTATTGCCAGAGAGATGGCAAAAATGTGTAAATAGCGAGGGACAATACTTCGAGTGAACTATTTTTTGTATTTCTCTTGAGATTTTCGATTTTTTATTGGTCAGAAAACCCGGAAACTTAGTTGCGCACCTAGTTCTACTTTATGCGTGCTTCAACGCGCACTATCGCTGGTTTTGTCGTACTTGTACTTGCGACGACACGAATTTTCATTATAAAGGGTACTGGGAAACGAAAAAAAAGTTTACGTCATTCGTTAATAGACATCATGCCAAATTTCAACAAATATTCATAACATTTTTCATTCATTTCTATTGACCACTTGTCCCTGATTTGTATAATATACTTACGATTAAAATGGAAAATTAATTGAGTCTACGTTCCTAGCGACGTAATATAGACATATATAGTATATCGGCCCGAATTTACATCACGAAAAACCCAGTGGCTTGCGTGAAACGATTATTTTTCCGATTTCCAGAATGATATGGTGTTGAAGTCTGCATCGTCGGAACGTAACGAAAGGTCTTTCTTACATTTCGTTATCCTTATTTTTATCGTTAGAGACGATTCTTTTTTATGCATTTATTGGGAAGTTGAATAAGATTTCACCGTTTTTTCGTGATAATTAATGCTTTAGTAAAAAAATAATAATTTCTGATGCTTCGAAACGTTTCGAAACTGTTGTGTCATCAACTCCTTATTCTGCAAGTTCAGCTAGCGTCTGACATGAGGCTTCATGAAGTAATGCCTCCAAATCAACACATCAAAATCATTATTTTTAAAGCCTAAACAAATATCTGCATGTCGTTTCCGACAAAGCATAGTCGCCGTAAGTCTCAACAAGAATTCCGTGTGCTTCGGCTGCAGATTTTTTTAAATAAAGCAGTGCGGTAAAATTCCCGCAAATACCCTTTATTTTTACACGAAATTAGGCATGCTTAACACTATGAAGAAAGGTTGTTCACACTGCGGCGAAATTACGTACACTGAATTCCGAGTTTGCTTATAGTACTTCTTCATAGACGCGTTACCATCATAAACTACACTCACGTAGTTCCGGTAACGCCATCTGTTAAAGAACAGCGAGAACTTATTCAACGTCCTAATATATGGTAGGTCGCTAAATAAGTATCCCTAAAAATGGTTGCGAGACTTTCGTAGGCAAAGTCTAGCAAATTAAATTGAAGGAATTCAGAATTATTAACTTCCATTGCATTCCAACGGTGTAAACTTCAACCTCATGGAGTGATTAGAGTACGGAGAGTGGACTCCTCGACTCTCTCACCTTGCTAAATTTGACGATGGAGATTGCGCGACTGTGCATACATACTTCCTTTTTCTGACCAAAGATTCGAAAAAAAAATCCCCTTATTTTTATATACCCTCGTACTTTCTATAAATACATGCACGTACATGTAGTTCTCTCAATATGAATATATATATGTGTGTGTCCGTGGATATGGTGTACGTAATATATAGCAGTTTCGCAATCAATCTTGCTCGGATCCGGCCGAGATGAGACTCCGCCCATAACGTCGCCTTGGGACTTCGTTATAACGGAGATCCTGTCCCCGTGAGACCGAGAGAGTGGCACACACGCCAGGCGAGAGTTTGCCATCGTCAGGAGCTTCGTCGTTCCAAGCGCTGCCCCGGAAGCTCGACACATCATTTTTTTGAAATATTATGGGGCAAAAAAATGCCACGAGTCCCCCAACGCTCTGGAAATTGGCGAATTGATCGCCCGATCGCGATCCTCCCGATCTTTATCGTCGTTTGGATATCTAAGCGTATCCTACCACACTGTGCCGGTAAAACAAAAATAGGACTATCTACTTAGAAGAATTTTTTAAACTCGTTATATCTATGTGGAATCAGATGCATCTGGCCGTTTTGATGACAGTCCTTTTGTAATTAAGGAGTCTGCGTGGGCTTGAAAAAAAAACAATAAAAAAACGTTTTATAGACTAAGGCCTTAACTTTAGTTTGCAACGAAGATCTTTCTGCCCTCGTTTCTTTCGCAATGGTCTCGAAACTATTTTTTATGAAACGTAAGCCGTATCTCATAATCTATTCGTCTGATCCACTTCAAATTTGGGCGGAGCATAGTTTAAAACATTTCTGTCGTATAACCGGAAGACTTCTTCAGGATAAAGTTCCGAAAAGCTCATACCTCTGATTAATTTGGAATTTCGCGTACCCATGTATTTTGACTCGCTGATTACGAATATCATAGTGAAAATACCTGCAAAGTGGATTTTCAAGGTCAACACTCACGAAGACTGATTTTTTAATAGTTTTTCTGTTTTATTTTAGTAAATATTCATTTTAGAGAAAGATGTTTTCTACAAACGTTGTAGCTTATGAAAATATTGATCTTTTATGGTCTACTTTATAGCACGTGGCAACACTGCGGTCAAGCCGGCCACGAAAAGGAGCCAAAATTTTAAACGCACAAACTATTGCTTCCTTGCTATTAATTTCTTAGCGCGGTTTCATAAAGAGTATTTAATTGCTTTGAATCATTCTTTACAGAAGCTGCAGTGCATGCGCGGAAAAAAATACGGCCTCAAATTCTAACACTGGTTGCCTGAATTCTAATATTCGGTGCTAGAAAAGTATAGCAGTTTACTGCCAGTTCGGAATTCTAAGACTTGTTGTTATAGAAGTGTAAAAATGACTCTCACGCCGTATAGTAAAAATAATGCGTGCTTTGTAAAATACCAACCTTTATTACACGCCCTATTTTCCCTATGTATAGATTTCACTATACGCATAGCATAAATCTTCGACGTATGGCGAAAAATATTACGAAGTTATTAGTAAAATGTGACTCTTTATACCGTACTTTTTGTAGAATACTGGAAACTAATTGTTCCAGTAACGCGGGCAAAATATTTTTTGAACACTACAAAAAATCACAATATGCCGAATAAAATGTATTATTTGTATCAGTTTACACGCCATGTCGCAAGTTAAAATTTAAATTTCTTCATTATTACTATACCATAATTACAATTTTTATCTCCCATTCAATACTTTTTTATATTTAATGATATTTTTTAGAAGCATCCCGACTAGAAATTTTGATCCGGCTGCTTGAAGACTGACCAGACCCCTATCAGGCTGCAATCCGGAATGCCGTAGTAGGACACGCCCGATCCGGGCGGGATCCGGTACGGATCCGGCATCCCTTGACATGGCATGCGTGGCCGGCAGATGGCGCCAGATGGCGCCATGGTACGGCACGCCGGATCCGTGCCGGATTCGCACATGATTTCGTACCCGTTACTGTGGCCTAACGCCTTAAATTCATCATTTGTTTTTATCATTTTAGGCATTAATATGGCGGCCGGATCAGGGCCTGAAAAGGCCTACTGATCAGGGCCGTGTCCGTTATCCGGATCCGGGCCGGATGCGAAAAAGCGTTTCACGCCTGTTACGGCTCTGATCCGGCAGCTTGATCAGTGCCGCGGTACGGGATACGGCATGCCGGATCCATGCTTGTTCTGGCCCGTAGCAAAATTTCTAGTCGGGATAGTATTAATTCTAAACTTCGAGGCCCCTGTTTTCTCCGTGTGTGTTTCGACATAGCCTTCAAATCAATTACCAAATTTCAACTTGGTTAATAACGTATTCGCGATGTAAATAAACAAAAAGATTAATAACATTTCTGAACAGTCAATTATATGCATTCCACATAATTATTCGCTGGAATTTATTTATTTTACATAACCGACGATTTGAGTATTCGGGGTTGGCAGCCGTTTCAGGCGCCCGTGTTTAATTAAGCACATGCGTTCCCCTCTCGCCGCCTGTCCCGCAATAACCCTGAGCAGCCCCCTTAGGTTCATTATTTTTACACAGCTTCTGCTGAAACAGACTCATCACCCGAGCGTTAGAAATAAGGCTATGCAGAATAGGATTAGAAATGTCAAGTTTTCCAATACACTGCAGGTGAAAAGAAACACAACCAAGAAGAGTCGAAAAACCGACACATCGTATTTTCGCCCATTCGAATGTTTCTTTTTTACCTTACGATGCAACGAAAACAAACCATACGAGTCCTCTCTCCCAAAAAGCATATTAACTTTTGCACTAAATGCAAATTGTCAAATTCGTATCATGCAATTCCCTCTAACATTTTCTCAAAATTTTCCCATTTCCTTACATGATACGTGTTGCACACACACGCGCGTACCTTGCGGGGAAAATGTGAACTTTTTTCCGCTCACTCTCGGTTGCGAGCACTTTCGCAAGACCCTCGACGAGTCGGCTGCCACGCACGTCTGGAATATCTTTCGCGCATCTAACTGACACTTCCTCCCTGTCTATACCGGGAGAGCAATTTTTGCGCGCAAGTCCCTTCGTAAATTTTTATTTCACGGCATGGCTGGAACATCTGCGCGGTTCGCAGTATACGCATGGAACATGCAATATTTATATATGCGGACGCGAAGTTCGCGGGTATTCAGGATTTCGAGAGTTCGCTCGCGTCAAGGTCACGGAGTTCCTGTTGCCTCGGGATACATACAGCTGTGCCCACATAAACGCGAGGTTATTTTCTACCGCCCTCAACCGTTCCCCGTACGACTTCGATACGTATATCCGTGTAAGCGTGTATCTCTTTCATGAAGCACGTAAACATACATATATATCATATGCAGAAAGGTCATTTCGAACCCGTTCTATCTACGTTATGATGACTATCAGCATTTCTGGCGGTTTTGAGGGCCGTCCACATTTGATTTGAAAAACAAATTGTTGATTTTGCAGACGGGATACGGTCCTCGTAATAACATTTTTTTGTTTATAAATGTGCTCATTCGGGGGTAATTTGAAGACATTGGCGATTGCGTAATATTCAATGTAGGGCTGTATTAGGGTATATATGTATAGGGCTATATATATGAGGCATTCGACGCCATTTCACTCGGCCGTGACCCTGACCGTTTTTTAATTTTTTTGATTTTTTTATATAAAATAGTATGTTATGCAAGGAGTATTTTCACAAATTTTTAAAATTTTATCGCATGTATTTCAGAAGTTACAATTTTTCGAAAAATCTGGATTTCAGAAAGTTGGGAAACGTTCGAACGCCGATATCTCGATATATCGAAAAATGTCTATAGATCGATTTTTTTCATATTAGTTCACACTTTCATAAAAAAAGGAAAACAAAATTAAATCATTGTTGTCAACATTTTTTCAGCGTGTAAAGTGATAACAATTTTTTTTAAAGATGATTACCATTTTTTTTTTCAAAAAGTTCTCTAAAATAATATGATGAATTACATAAATTTTAACGCTAGTCCCATTGTGGGCCCATTTTTCTTTATATGTTTTTTTGTAATAAATTCAATTTTTTTTCACGAAAATTTTGAATGTTTCGTATGAATCATATTTATCGTATTCGCAATATTTTAAAAATGTTTTTGTACCATTTCTAAGAAAAATCACGCCTACACTTGGCAAGCGAAAACTAATTCTTCAACATATTAGATCGGGCTACTAATTGTAAAATGATCACTACAATTACTAATTGTGAATAAGCATTATTACTTACGAGTACTATTCGTAATAAGAATTATTAGTCACTCATAAGTCGATCAGTTAAAATAGCGAGGGGTCAAAAAGGCGAACGGTCCAGAAAGCGAAAACAATGAAACAATGGATCGAGAGCACGTTACTTTCGCTTCAGAGTGAAGTTGGCAGATGACGCTGCCGGTCAGTCGGGTCGGGCAGTCATGCCATGTTCGCCATTTAGGTATTCGCCATTTAGGCATTCGCCATTTCGGAACATCGATCATTTGCGTTTCTGAAATCTACACATTCGAAGTTCGTAGTCTCGATCTATGGCTTTTTGCTATATACGGTATTACGAATATTAGATACTCGCTTGTTTCTATTTCGGAGATATGAATGTTGTAGATTTTTCGAATCTACGTCAACCTTTATTTCCCTATTTAACTTGCTCTGAATTGAAATCGGAGCCTCGCGCGGGGATTTTTGGACTCGCTGAATCCGATCTTAAAGTCAACATTTGTAAATTCAAAATGGCGGCGCCAATATGGCGGAAAAAATCAAAAACTTTACTCGATTTAGATGAAAATTAGTACTCCGGGATTTTTGAGGTCGCTTATTACGAATCTGAACTTTGAATTTGAAAATTCAAAATGGCGGCGCCAGAAAGGCGGACCGAAATTGAAAATTTTACTCGATTTAGATAAAAATTGGTACTCTGGGATTTTCGAGGTCGCTTATTAAGTATCTGAAGACAAAATTCAAAATTTTCTAATGGCGGATCTAATGTGGCGGACCAAAATGCAAAAACAGCTCGATTTGGATAAAGCTTGGTACTCGGGGGTTTTCGGGGACGCTGAGTGTGATGTCTGAACTCAAAATGAAGGAATTTTTCATGCTGAATTCAATAACACGGAGCATAATACAATAAATAGGTGGAAATATATGAAACTTGAGTACCGAGTTTCATCTAAATCATTCTGTATTATTTGTATTTTCATTCGCCAAATTTGTTCGTCATTGTGAATTCCTGAATTTTGAGTTCAGATTCGTATTAAGCACCCTTAAAAAGCTCAGAGTACAAGTATTCGGGATAAAAAAAGTTTCCTGTCATTTTGGGCACTTTTTGTCGAATTCTCTCTGCCAACAAAGGGGTTGAAATAACGCAAGAAAATTAAATCTTCAGCTTCTACGTATCCATATGCAACAACGGGCAGGGAAACTTTAAAAGCGTGTCTTCGTGCATACCAAAAGTACAAAAAAAAGCTTCAGTCGTTTTCACTTCGAGTTCGCTCAAGTTGACAGACGAGATTCTCGAAAACTTTAGATATATTTTCCGCATCGTAAGCCTGAAGGCTTAACCCTTATTTGTGCCATGGTGGCACTCTGAGAGTGCCACCTGTTTTATAACCATTTTCTGAGCAATTACGACCGAATTTTTGAACTTTTTTTGGTGTTTCAGCATTAGTCATATATTCAAGAATAAGAATTGATGTGCAATAATGTAAAATCATGGATGATTTTGTTTACGCGTATAAACAAACCTTAACAAATTGCAATGGTTCTAGATAAAATTCATTATCTCCGAAAGTGCTCACGGATGAGCACGGCGAGTTTTACGCTGAATAAGCACCGGTTTACGGAGCCGAGTCGAATATTACTTCTCTTATCATTAATTCCGTAAATCTAACTATAAATACGAAATAATGAATCTAGCAAGTCACCGGATTGACATTTTCTTATTTTTTAATCGTTTTTCAAATTTCAATCTGCCATATATGATCCGCTATCTTGAATTTTGGAGATTTGATTGGGCATTCATAATCGGCGACCCCAAAAATCCAAGAATATACATTTTCATCATATTTGCACCGTTTCGCGAATTTTTATCCACCATATTGGATCCGCCAATTTGAATTTTGGAATTCTGAGGACAAATTCGTCATCAGCGACCCCAAAAACCCCCGGTTGCTCATTTTTTCGTTCATCGGGAAACTTTTTGCATTTCTGTCCGCCATTTTGAATTTTGGAATTCTGAGCTCAGATTCGTCATCAGCGGTCCCAAAAACCCCCGATTGCTCATTTTTTCGTTCATCGGGAAACTTTTTGCATTTCTGTCCGCCATTTTGAATTTTGCAATTCCGAGCTCAGATTCGTCATCAGCAACCCCAAAAACCCCCGAGTAATGAATTTCAAGCCGATTGGACTAAAGGCAAAATGTGTGACACAAAGGGTTAATTGAAGCCTTATTGAATACAAGGATTAATTGAAAAAAATCAGAGGTATAAACGGACACTTCAATTATATCTCCTTATGTATATCCACAGTATCCATGTTTTTTTCGTGCCACCCGCTCGATCCCTATCGCGCCGACGCTTGGAAAAATTCGCCTCTATCCGTTCTGTAAGGACAAAGACGTGCCCCTACGTGTTGCCCCACTTTTTATACCAGGCGATCGTATCCCCCATTCCGCGACACGGAACGTCCATTCCTTGGAGAAAAAAAGTATAAAGATCGAAAAATCGTGCCCATTTGAGCCAAAAAAGAAAAGACGAAAGCTACATTTCGCACTTTTTTTTATAACCCTCTTCACTTTTACCATGGCAATTGTGTATTGTCTAAGGCAGACGCATAGGCGTAACTTTCCAAGATATCAACGCTTTTCAGATCGTACGAGAAAAAAAATCCGTTATTATTTGCGGGCCTGGGATGTTTCGAAAGTTTATTATTTTTAAGGAGGTTGGAGCGGTCCAGTTTAGTAAAATGACGGCTTATGAATTGTAGCATTGAAAATGCTTTCAAAACTGTATATGAGGTCTCCGCTCTCCGTCAATTCAGCTACTTTTTTTCTACCATCTCAGATCTGCCCCATAATTGGTTATATCAAAGTACTACTAAAAGGCATTCTATGTGAATTTTTTTAAATTTTTTAATTCAACATTTTAGAAAATGCCGTTTATTTCCAAATAAATATATCTGGGAAACTAGAATTTTTTTAAATCTACAATTGTGGTTAACGTTCTAACCTCTTTAAGGAGGTACGACCACTTCCGCGGGGTCCAAAAAGCTTCTAAATTTATTTTGCCCACAGCTGCTCTGATTGGTGTTTACTTATGTTGATTATACGTATTATCGATTATAGTGTGCCAAATGTTGTGGTAAATGATGAATTTATTGCACGTGAACAAATAAAAACTGAAAAATTACTTTGTCAACGACTCAGTAGTAATCTTCGTAATAATAATATTAACATATCCACAAAAAACCGACTTATTAAAATAGGCTTGAATTACCTCAGCGGAATCAACGCGATAGGAATATAATTATGCATATTATCGATACGGGATAAATGATAAAACGCCATAAATTGTTGCTTGCATTTTTTGTGGCGGCTTCTATTCAAATTAATTTGAAAACAAAGCTGGGTTATGTGCGCCAAACGCATCAGCTGTTACTCGCGACGTTGCTAAGTTTGTGGGTGCTATTTCGTCGTTCTGACAATTTTAAACCGGAAATTGAAACTTTCTTGTAATATAGCGCTTCAACTACACGGCGAAGATTGATTTTCTTATTTTCGACAATATCTATTATACCTAATCTATCGAATTTAAGTTTTCCAACGGGTTCAGTTGGATACGTGAGCAGAGAACCCACGATCACCGCACTTCCGGTTGACCGTCTCCATAAGACGACGTGCTTCGGTAACTCAAAGTTCTCGAATTTGCAGTTTTATTGCGATAAAACTAAACGATCAAAATAACTCAAATGTTGGCAATAGGCGCATAAAGTATTCGTCAAGATCATATAAAAATTTCAAATCCAAAAGTTGGATTTGTAGTAACGATCGTACCTCCTTAAGCAGTATTGTGGTATTTTGCAGAAAATATATACGCTCTGCCCATCCTCAGAACCAGGCGTTTATTCAACGCGTGTATATCTCGGCGCCGCAGCGCGGCTCTGTGTCACTCGGTAGGGAATAATATGGAATTGGCTAGCGAGAGGAGCGGCGCGGGAGGGGGGGAGGGCTGGTGATGAGATAGTCGAGAGCACGTGGTGTTGTTTGCAATGCTTACGAGGATGGAGAGCTCGTTTCGATGACACATGGTAGTCCGATCGACATTTACCTATACTACTTGCTTCGAGTATTTTATACAGTAATACATGAAACTCCAAGCGCGTATAAACGCGAAGCATTCGCAGCGGTGCTCTAATCGACACGATCATATTGTTATTTACAGCGTCAACTTCGCGTGCAGCTACAACCACGACGAAAAAAAAGACTTTCATTGCGATATACCGATAGCATCGACTTTATTTTCCTATCGCAACGGAACAGAAGATCGAAGCAATTATCGCGGTAGGGAGATCGAGCGTGAAACGAATCTTCCTCAAACACGACGTAAATACATAAGTATAACCTGTTGCCGAGAATTGTGATATAAGCTGCTGCTGCCACGTGACATGTAGACTATCGACAACGTATGCCTCCCGTTGGATCGATAAATCAATCCTTGAAAAAAAGAGAAAAAAAAACCCAAAAATACCGTACCGCGATGATGCTCCCGTATATGCGAATATGCCTACAGAATCGTACCCGCAAAATACGAAAATATAACTGCGCGGACTATTTGTGCGGGCTCGCCCGCGGTTGTACGCGCTGAAACGTTGGAAAGGTGTGTATAGCGTCGCGCTCGGTGGTTATAGTTACGAGGCTACCGAGATCTGGCAACCCTGCGCGCGTCTCGGACTATACACCAGAGTGTAGTAGTGTATACCCGCCTATAGAGTGTACTCTTCACAGCGAGCCTCGAAACGTGCGCGGGGTTGAATTTCAAAAGCGCCTGATGCCAAGGGAACGCGTTTTACCCGCGTACTCTCTCTCCCTCTCTCTCCCTCTCCCTATATCTCGCTTTCGCGTTCGTGCCGTAGTTTACTCGGCTCTCTCAGGGGGTCCTCATTTCTATAGGGGGTTCCAACAACTACAAGCACGAGGAGGGTTTCGAGCGGAGCCGCCGCGCGATGTCGGCCATGCACATAGACACTGTACGAGTGTGCGCACAGTTTGCGTGTTATATATGCCCAAACGGATATAATACCAGCGTGAGTTCCATCGATGCGCGCCAGCGAACATAACGGTGTGCGCGCGCGCGGCTCTCGACGAGAAGCGACGGTGCTGCCGCCTCAGCGTCGGTGCGTTGCCCGGGCGGTACTAACGCGAGGATTATGGCCGACCGTAGACGGGTTATAGCCGTCCTTCTCGAATGAGCACGAACCGAAGAGGACAGAGTTACACTCGGTTATATTTCTCTCGTGGCGAAGTGGAAAACCGGCGAGCACGAAACGAGGCGATGCCAGAGGGAGAGCCAGAGAGAGAGAGAGAGAGAGAGAGAGAGAGGGAGATAGGACAGAAGCATCGTGTTGGACGGTATACTGTACGGCTTCGTCCGTGTAGAGCTTATCGGCCCTGGGAATACACTCGGCGTATAGAGCTCGCCTCGTACCGATTTATCTCTCCCCCACTCTTCTCCCTATTTCTCGTTTGTTTCGCACTATGCCCATAAATCATTTACCCCCGATGACGGAAAAGTCGATATTTAAATTTTCGTCGATAAACCAGTGAGGGTTGCGATACACAGGCGTGCCTCGGACAAGGAAAAACTTTCTACCTGGGATCTTACGCGCGCATGCATAAATACGCTTGATGCCCGTGTCGCGTTAAAATCCATAGGCACTGCACGCTATTGGAAACGTTATTGCGGTTGGTAAGCTAGGGAATGTCTAGCTGCCTGCTCGCCCTACCGATTTTAGGTCCATTTACCTGGACTCATTGTACGCATGCGGCGTACAACAGAGCCCACGACAATGAGCCACGAACACTTCTCGCAGCTTTCACGACTGAGTTTAACGAAACTACATCCACCTAGGTAGGTCAGAAAATTGCATTTTTCATAAATCTCTTTGATCCAAAGGTATCACACTTTCACACACCTGAAAATTTCATTGAAATATTCAGGTTGGGGTAAAAATGTCGAATAACCAAACATAGAACGACAAAGATTTCGAAACGACAGAATTATGAACTCCCAAAATAACGAAGGTTAAATCATTCGAAATTGTATCCGTTGACCGTTGACAAAATCGAATAACTATTAGACCGAAAGTTTACTTATTCGAGAGCTCATTTATTTGAGAACATATATTCAGATAGTCTGCAGTTTGAGTCATAGAAATGCAGATTCGAATAATCTACAACATTCATATCTCCGAAATAGAAAAAAGCGAGTATCTAATATTCGTAATACCGTATATAGCAAAAAGCCATAGATCGAGACTACGAACTTCGAATGTGTAGATCCCAGAAACGCAAATGGTCGATGGTCCGAAATGGCGAATGCCTAAATGGCGAATACCTAAACGGCGAACATGGCAGTGCTGCCCGACCCGACTGACCGCCAGCGTCATCTGCCAACTTCACTCTGAAGCGAAAGTAACGTACTTCTCGATCCATTGTTCCATTGTTTTCGCTGTCTGGACCGTTAGCCTTTTTGACCCCTCGCCATTTTAACTGATCGACTTTTTGGCCCTTCGCTTTAATGAATTCGAAATTGTAAACTGTCGTAATATTTACAATTCGACGATTTAACGTCTCGCACTGTTTGGTGTATATATAAGGCGAGTCGATACTATATCTCTCGTTATTTTGTTAAATCTGATATTTGTTTTCGCTATAAATCAACTTCGAGATTTTTGTGTTCACAATGTCGACTAATTATTTAACAGGCTATCATAAGATTGATATATCTAGATTGGAACGTTCGTCATTACTGAATTCGACATTTCGGTCCTTCTGAATATTGATCGTGCGAATTTCCGATCCCCGCCCAAATATTCCGAAAATTAAATGAGCTACAGCTTCTAACAGGCCGGCCGAGTGGTAGCAGGGCCGTCGAAACATAGCGATCGGTGGACATGATATCTCGAAAACCACTTGATGGATTCTTTCCAAATTTACAGGAGACACGATGAGAAACGTTGAAAGGTCGTTGACGATCTCGCTTCTTCAACATGGATCTTCATTTTTAATAAAGGATGTTTCAAAACGACCTGACAATTTAAATTGCGCGCCATTTTTTAGTGGCGAACATCGAGTACTAATCTTTGACAACTGGCATCGAGAAGTTTTGAGGTTTAGTCATGGAGAATTACGCGATCGAGCAACGCATAAGAATTGTTGTTTGCTGCATTGTTACTGTATAGTTATTGCAGATGAAGTTTCATGGTCGTGTTATCTCGCATCGCGGCGCTCTGAATTGGCCACCAACATCGTGCGATGTGACGCCATTGGACTTCTTTCTTTGGGGTTTTCCGAAACGAAAAATGTACGTCAATGATCCACAGACCATTCCGGAGCTCGAGGAAGCAATTGGACGCACCATTAAGGGGTCTTCTCACTTTAGGCGATAAAAAAGGCTGTTTTCGTGATTTTTTTAAGGTTTATATTATATATATTGATATAAAAATTGTTATACCTAATAAATACACTTTCAAAATACATAAAAACAATTTATTTATTTATTCAAGTCACTATTTATAGACGAAAATAGTAGTTAAAAAAATATCCTTAACAAATTGTAGGTCTGCGCTGTTGATGAAATCTCGGAGATGAATCATCCGAAACAAAATAATCAAACGATTTTAGATTCCGTATGTTAATGGCTATAGCACATATACGATTTTTTGTATATCCGTAAATAACAAAATGGCGGACATTTTTCGAAAGAAAAAGAAGTTTCTTCCACTGATTTTGGCAAAAAAAATCTTTTATGCTGTATACAATTTTTGTGTAAAACCATTCCATTTCGAGAAAAATGGGATTATGGTCGAATAAGTGAAAATGCTTAGCTTCATTAGCTTCGATATTATCTATTTATCTATAGTAACGGATCGGTAACAGCAAGAATATCGATAATGTTCATTAGCCCGCACAAACCCAAAGAAAAAAAACCTAATTCAAACTGAAAGAAAACCAACAAAAAAATCCAAACACAAATCTAAGCAAAAAAAGCCAAAACAACCTAACGTTAAAAGAACAAAATTAAATAAAAAGCCCAAGCAAGCCCAACAAAAAAAACAAACCCAAACAACCCAAACAAAAAAGGCAAAAATAGTATATAATACAAAAAGAAACTAAAATAAAAGAAAAAATTTAAAAAAAAGAAATAAAAAACAAAAAAGGAAAAAAAACATGCACTTTAAAGTGGACTGAATCGCAAAAAATGCAAAAATCGTATATAATACAAAAATAAACAAATAAAATTTAAAATTAAAAAAAAAAATAGAAAACAAAAAAGCAAAAAAAGCACATGCACTTTAAAGACTAAACTCCAACCTTTTCGCGGTAAAGTACGTAAGTAGATAATATCGAAACTAATGGAGCTAAGCAATTTTCACTTATTGGACCATTATCCCATATTTCTCGAAACGGAATGGTTTTAGATCAAAAGTGTATAGAACATAAAAGATCAATATTTTTATAGGCTATAACTTTTATGGGAAACATTTTTCTCTAAAATGAATATTTACTAAAATAAAACAGCAAAACTGTTTAAAAAAATCAATTTTCGTGAGTGTTGACCTTGAAAATCAAATTTGCGGGTATTTTCACTATGATATTCGTAATCAGCGAGTCAAAATACATGGGTACACGAAATTCCAAATTAATCAGAGGTATGGGCTTTTCCGAACTACACCCGATTTTTCAAATGTATTTCGAAAATGTATTTATTAAATGTAACAACTTTTATATCAATATCTATAACATAAACATATCAAGAAAAGTTCATGAAAATAGCCTTTAATAGGGTCTAAAGTGAGAAGACCCCTTAATGAAATTAGTCCGCAATTATGCCAAAACGTTATTAAAAATTCCCCCAAAATAGAACGTTTGCAAACAGAGGCAAGGCCGCCATTTATCGTATATTGTGTTCCACACATAATCTCCATTTTTGTACGTTGCATTAAAATAAAAATATTCCTACTTTTCGAAATGAATAATCCGCTTTATTAATAAATAAAAACTGCGCGAGTTTCAATTCGTCGCCACGTTGTTAAAAAAGACGATTTTGAGAATCCACGACCGTCAACGATTCGTATTTATTGTTAACTCGAATAACCCGTTTGGTTTTCCGATTTCGGCTGGACCGTTTAAGCTGGAGAAAAAAAAATGTCACCTGCCGGCGGCCGTTTTTTTTTGTTTTTCCGTATTGTTTGGTGATTTTTTTAAAAGGCTCAATATACGTACCTTCGTGGTAAAAAAAATGCGTTTTTTTCACCAACCGTTTTCGAGAAAGAAAAAAAACTCGGAATTTGGCAATTTTTTTCGTATCTCTAGGTGGACGTAGCCCCTTAATTTTGCTCAGGGATTGTATTCCCCGTTACTCGTCTATAAGTGCCCTTGCGCGAGAGGCTCGTCACGTCAACAAGGACGAGGATGAAGTTCCTTACGGTCGAACTCCTCGCTTCCTTACCATTTGCGCATCGCTCAAACGGTCGTACACTCTATATCCACTCGATTCCCACCCTGCGTAGCAGATCCGTGCTTCGGCTACTCGGAGAGGGAGCGAAGCCGAAGGTCGTGAGAATTTTGGCTATTTACTAGGGATTTTCACTCGGCCGCCCGCCATCGTCGATCGTAATCTCCTTTTCCACGGGAATAAAATTACAGCCGTTCAACATTTCAGCCGTAGAAAATTTCAGTTTCTACGACTGAAACGATCGCCTAAATAACGCATCGGCTTCGTTCGTTTTTCTCCAAATTTATTTTTAATACTCGCCTATCAGATACCGCGTCGACAAAAACTCGAACTTTTGCTTAAGGAGGTACGATCACTTCCACGGGGTCAAAAAAGAGTCTAAATTTATTTTACCCACAGCTGCTCTGATTGATGTTTACATTGATTACGTTGATTATTCACATTATCGATTATAGTGTGCCAAATGTTGTGGTAAATGATGAATTTATTGCACGTGAACAAATAAAAATTGAAAAATTAGATTGCCAACGACTCGGTAGTAATCTTCGTAATAATAATATTAACATATCCACCAAAAAAACGGACTAAAAAGACAAAAAAAAAAGAAAACAAAAAGACGCCTAACCTCAAACATCTCTGATAATTTCACGCCTAGGCGTAAAATCCGCATTTACATCCCTAATCCCAGAGTATCCCATTACCCAAGAGATAAGATACAACGTACGCGCTGCTCGAGACGCGATCGAGAAAAACAAACGAACCTGACAGGGGCTCTACTGTAGCAAGGCGAAAATATTGTTCTTTCGATGGTATCGAGAACAGGGAAAAATCGTTTTCTCGGCGCGGTGTAGAATTATTTTTCGTTGATATATTTTCCTCGCCAAATGAGAAATATAAAGGCGCCGTATTTCGGAGCCGAGGATGGAAAGTTTTCGATGAACAACGGGAGCGCGCTCGAGAAGAGAGAAAGAGAGGGGGGGAGAGAGCAAAGGAGAGGGAACGCTCGTTTGCTCGGCATTTTCCATCGGTATGCCGGCGCGACTCAGCGGCGATGTAGGCAGCACGAGCGCTGAAGCAACCGAGCGAACGGAGTTCTCTTTGCAGAGAGAACTTGGCTCATGGCAGTGTGGTGGGTAGGAAGGATATTATACCGTGCGTCAGCCAAGCTGGCAGGCCGGTCTGTATATCCACGAGCTCTCATGCCTTACGTGTATACGATTTCTATGCTGTGTATGTATGTGTGTACATATACAAGCGTATATATATATATATAAGCTAAGCCAACGTGGCGGCCATGGAAGCGAGATCTCACGTCCTCGCGCGACCATCGTCGTCGTTGGCCCCGGGTCGGTTGGAACCACCACCACCACTACCAACATCCCACGGACGACTGAATGCTGACGTTCGCTTGCACTCGACGGGCTCTCCAGCCCGCATACATACACGCTGTACCATAAAGCGCGCGCGCTCTCTCTCTCTCTCTCTCTCTCTCTCTCTCTCTCTCTCTCTCTCTCTCTCTCTCTCTCTCTCCCTCTCTCTCTCTCTCTCTACAGTACAATTCACACATTCGCAGCAAATCCGTCGTGAAATACGAAGAGGCTGCGCGCGCATCTAAGCATACCTACACACGATCTATACCAACGTGCACAGCGCACGTGTGTACATATTATATACGTATATATTACGCGCGGTCGCTGGTATATGGGATTTGCGCATGTGTGGTAGATCATTCGGTCGCTGGAGAGCGATGCACACATGGAGACGTGCAGTATTACGGTATATCTACGGTGGATGTGTCCTAGAGACATGTACGTTTTACGGCATGATACAGCGAGATAACGATCGAATACAGTCCTCGCACAGACATGTTACGTAGGAGCAACGTTACAACAAAGGCCGCTGGCGAGCGAAACGCCATGGCATATATCCTTCGGCGTCTGAAAGTTTCTTTTTTCTTTTTCGTTTTCGGTGTTTCGTAACGATATTTCCATGTTTTTTATGTACAGTTGGGTCTTGCACGTTCAAAGGCACATTCAACGAGTCTTGTTCTCCATTTGAGCTGCAATACACTCGTTTAACTGTTCGTCGTGCGAGAGATTATATTCGCGTGTTGAAACTGTTGGGACTTAAGCGAGATTCGACTGTAGCGCGTATCGCATGTAGACCGTACGTGTGTATAACCTCAACGTCGTCGAAACGACGACGGGTGGCTTGCTCTCTGCGTATCTCTCTCACTCTGTCTCGCTCCACGTTTATACCACGTTCCGTGTTCGCTGAGCTCGCGCACGTGTGTGCCCCGATCGCTCCAATGTACGTGCTACATATATACGAAAAACTCGTCATCGCTGAGAACGAGAGACGTCGTAACGTTCGCGCATGCGCGCCTCACTCGGGCTATCGCAATTTTCAAAGAGCGAGAGCGCGCCCCGCTCGGGGACAACACTAACTTGACGGATAGGAAAAATCGCTTGGCGGATATTTTTTTTTCGTTTTCGTCTCCGAGGGGGGAGATACCCTTAGGCGAGGAAAAAAATGCTGATTTATCATGATTAAACAAAAGTTTTCTTCGCTGCTTTAATACTAAGGGTGTTTTATTGCTACTTTTGGCTGTTGCATGGTATTTTTTATTTTTATTAATATTTAGGAATGGCGGAAGTATGGCACGGTCTTTTTGACGGGTTGCGGCGGATGTTGGCAGACGGCGTGACACGTAGCGTCGACGGGATTAAGCTGAGGAAAAAACCAAAAAAGAAAAAACACTCATACGCAGAATATGAACGAAAAGTGAGAAACGTTGCAAATCTATGAAATGGGACGCTTTAAAATAAAAAAATTAAAATCTTCCGAAAAAAATGGCCCCAGTTCGCGATCAAAATACTTTTTTATTTTTAAGAATATTTAGGGTTATGTTTTCGACAATAAGGTTAGAATGTTTTCAAATTCCGTCGGAATCGGTTGATTAGTTTTGTAGCCATACGTCCGCCATTTTGTACGATTAGTAGAATAAAAAAATACCACGTAAGAGGCGAAAGTAGTAATGAAATATACCCTAAGTCTAAAAGATGGTGACGAAATCTTTCCTACAAAGAATTATGAAATTTAGTTCATTTTTCCTCGCCCGAAGGTACGCGGGCTGTAGGAAAGTCTTCAGTCAACTGAACAAAACAACGTGCACAGTGTGCACAACACGAGACGGCTCAGACCAAGGGATCCGGAATTCCCGAAAATACAATAGAGCGGCGACCTTGCGAGAGATTGGATTCAGCTGTTTTACCTGCTGCTACTCCAACGCCATGAATTCGTTATTTCCACGAATCGTCAAAAATATTTTCCAAAGAATTTACTTGACTACTATACAATAAAAAGAAACCGACGTTTTTGCTCCGACGCTGTTGCCCCCTAGCGAAACAGGCCACGGAGAAACGAAAGAGATGGAGATAGGAAAGCGCACACGAAGCTCAAAGCCCATCGGTGCTCGAAGCGTATCAGTCCAAGAGAGAACGAGGGAAAGAGGAAGAGAGAGATGGCCTTTATATACCCGGGGCATTGAATGCAGTATGTACGGCACTGGGGTGTGCGAGTCTCTCCCACTCCTCGCCAACGGGGGCTTTTACCCATCGATTTCCAGTCCGTAGAGCCTGCAGGGCAGGCAAGAGGGATCCAGCCAGCTATGTCGGGGTTTTAGGGAGCGTTCGTATCGAACGATCCCACGAAGCGGCGCCGCACGAGCGCGGCATAAAGGGGTTGAATCGCTCACGGGGGCTAAGAATAAATCTTACATTCGAATTTTCTTCTACTCTGTTATTATTTTTGTTTTTCACAGGCTTTGCATTGTTTTTAAGCTCGGCAGTTGTTAAATTGTGACGTTTGTATTGTAACGACAGGCTGTTCTCTGAAAATTGTGGTATTGACAGAAGAGAGAGAGAGCGAGAGAGGGAGGGCGAGAGAGCGTGAGGGAGGGACGGTACAGTCGAAGTCCCGAGAGGGGGAACGAGAGCACAGGCCACGATGATAATTGATAGAGGACTGGTATGGAGGGTTGGCAGGACGTCACGGCGATCGAGCTGCCCTCCCTCGGCTATCTGCTTCCCTATCGCCCAACATCAGCAAAACAGAACGCTTTCTCGTTAATTCAATGGTTTTTGAGTAGAGACCGGTACACTCTGCATTTAAAAAAATTACTAATCCCTCGCAATAACTGATTCGATTGAGCAGAATAATTTTCACTTACAGCGAAGCTAATAATATATAATATATACGAATATATAAATTGTGATATATAATCCCATATAATAATATAATATAATATAATCGCTATAATATATAATAGTATAATCCCATAATATAATAATATATTATATATAACGTAATAGCATAATATACTAATATATATAAATTGTATATATTTGAGTAACGAAAAATGGTTGGCATTGCATTTCGTTCGAAGTATGAATTTCGTGGCCTGTTCGGAAGTTTCAGAGGCGGTACAAAACTCGTGTCATCCTCGTAGCAAGTAAAAAAAAGCCTTTGTCCCGCGTAAATTTGTTGAAATCGGGCTCGAAATGTGATTTTTTTTTGTAAGGGGGAATGGGATTGCGAAAGAGAAGAACGCGTGGTGTACGCGAGGGAGCAGTGCCGGCGCGGTAAGTTAATGCCGAGAGAGTGACACGGCCGAAATTTTCGTATAGGTAATATAGAATATGGAAGGTGGCCTTTCGTATCCGTGTGCGCTCCGCCGTGGCTTTCGTTCGCAAGCCCGCTTCTCTCTCGGTCTCTCGTCTTCTCCCACTCCGTTATTCCTCGGGGCTCAGTTTTCTCGTCGCACGAGTATGCGTTCGAGACACGGCGGGAGGAAGAGTGGGGGAAGAGGGAGGTACGGGATGAACGTCGCGCCACGGTGCCGCGACGGTAATACGGCCGTTCGGTGGGGGGGAAATTTTCAAGAACGGCCTGTGCAAAGCGCGTTTGGCCCGTAGGCGCTGCCCCCTAGCGTCGGTTTCGCCCTCGTTTTTGTCCCCACCGCTCGGAGAAACATTTCCCGAGGCTCGAACCCCATACGGTTTTACCCGCACGTATATTCGCAGAGGAATAACATAGGAAGAATTAGAGGCACACTCAGAGGTTCTACTGTACGCTATACGAAGCGTACGAGAATAATTTCGCAAAGCAAGAAGCGAACTCGACCACGACGTTTCGCGCGCGCGATACACTCGCGCGTATAAATATTACACGTTACGCCTCTTCGTAAGACGTTGTTTTTTTTTAACACGAAATCAAGTGTTTCTCTTTTTATTTATTTGTTTTTATTTTTTTCATACGTTGCGCGTGGAGACACGAGGGAATTTGAGGCAAATAGGCGTATTGTTGTGAGGAAAGATTTTTCGTGCGGTATTGTCGTTTCGAAACGACAAAAAGGGATTTTTTAGCTCGAGCCATCGGTGATTCGTCGTTTTGCGGCCGCCAATCGAAGTGAACGATCATCGCCGAGGCACGGCCGAGCGTAGAGACCCGAGAGCACCGAGCAGCAGCAAGCGGCAAACAGCCAACCAGCCGCAGCGAGCAACCAACCAGCGAGAGAACCAGTCGGACCCGTAGTCGAGTGCAGAGCGGAACTCTCGTACTATTTTATTTACGAAAAATAAACGAGTAGGATTGAAAAATATATTTCCAACGTTGGCTTATTTTGCACGACGATTATTTGCCGATTCGACGGTGCCCAGTTCGAGAAAAGCATTACGGCCGAGTGTGTGAATGTGACTAAACGTTGCGGAACTTCGGAACTGTGCCGTTCAGAGTTCCCCAAGTATATATATACGATATATATACACATATACACATTTTTTTTCAAGTACGCGCACGCACGACTCGAAATTTCGTCGCATCTGTGAATTATTTGCGACGAGTACGTTACTCGTTGTGTTTTTTTTTTGACCACTTCCCTCTAAAGATTTTTTCCTCCCTTTCGAGTTGGAACGGGCGTATTTTTTCTTCGTTCCCTCTTTCCACGGCCTTGTTTTTGTCATTTTCATTGTTGCGCGATAATCGCGGGAATAAAGCGTGTGACCGCCTCGTGTCAGCGCTGTCGGCGTAACCAAGTGTGCCCGTAGCGGACGTGGTATGATATAGAGAGAGAATCGCGCGAAGAGTAGCGGTTTTCGAGTGGCTTCTCGCGTGCGTGTGTGCGTAAAGTGGGGGTAAGAAAGAAAGTGAGTGCGAGGATTCGCTCGAAAGGGCACAAAAGCGAAGAGGACGAAGAAGTCAAAAAAAAGGGAAGGGTTCGAGGTGTGAGAAGGGAAAAACGTAGTGAGAAAATAGATTGCGAAAAAGCGCCGTGTGCGAGAGTGGGAAAACAGAGAGAAAAAGGGGCAGATACAGATACATGTATATATGAGAGTACGACAGCGGCCTGTTTGCGAACGAAGGCTGCTTCGACGATACCAACACACGAGCAGCGTCGATCGTAGGCCCACCACCACCGACTAAGCGCAATCGCACGCACACACACTGGATTCGCGGGGCGGAGGGGAGGAAGCCGCATAGAGCGAGAGGGGAGAGCGCGAGCGAGAAGAAAATACTTCGGGGCCGTTGGTGCTGCACCCTGGACGGCGTTGTTGAGAAGCGCAGTTTTATCACAATGGCTTCCGTGAAAGACACGGCGACTTTCTTCGCCGAGGGCACCGCCAATCAATTCGAACACGTACTAAAATTGTATCCACAAGCGTTGAGACTGAAGGCCGATAGAAAAACTAAGAAACCCGAGGAACTCATCAAACTCGACAATTGGTAAGTTCGCTACGGCCTTTGCTCAGGTTTTATTTTCATCGACTCTTTTTCTTTCTTTTGAAATCAATGTGTGCGCGTTCCGGAAGATTCTCGCGCAGTGGCAATTTCCGCTGCATAAAATCGCGCGCGCGCGCGTCTTTAATTTTCTACAATAAATATTGGCAAAGGTTTGCTGCTGTGTTCACGCGAGGTGATTAGTCCCGTGTCGATCGAAGGTATACGCTAAACTTCACTATACCACACCGGGACAATGAACCCCCGGCCGGCAGCAACGGGCACGTTTCCGAGACAAACCCTATCGCTCGATACTACGAATTATTCAAACTCCAATATCGGTGGTTCACGATAATCAAATGGTTACGTCTCTTTATTTTTTAACGACTATTCGAAGCCTCTCACGGGAACGAAGATTTTTGCGCTGCACACGCGTGCGAAGGGCGCGCGCGATTCTGATGAATAGAAGTCAGGAGAGAGAGTCGCACGCGGTCTCAGGAAATCCTATTTACTTTTCGTGTTTTCGCAAATTCCCGCAATCGACGCGACGTGTCGCGAGAGTACACACACGCGCGCGCATACGCGCTGAGGATACGTACGAGCATGCGGATAGATGGGTCTTTATTGGCTACTTATTCGCACACGATGTTTTACGCTGAGGAAATATTTGTGGAAAGGAAAGCGCGCGTACACGTACAAACTGGCGTCGCGCTCGGCTTGGAAATTTCACTGATTCGTCAATCTTCGAAATGCTCTGTGGTGTCAACGACATTTAGCCTGTGTGAGCAGCTTTTTCGAGTTTGTTCCGCTGCGCTGTAAGTCGCACGAATGTGGAAAGGAAAATTGCCGTTACGGGGGAGGGATACCTTTGGGCGAGGAAGAAATTGATGATTTTTATGACTTTGTTTTTAAGGAATCATTTGTTCGCCATTTTTTGAAACTTGGGGTGGGTTTTATTACTACTTTTGGCTGTTACATGGTATTTCTTTTTATTAATCTTTAAAAATGGTGGACGTATGGCACAGTCTTCTAAACGGCGGCAGATGTCAGACGGCGTGACACGTCGGTGGAATTTATCTGAAAAAAAAATAACCAACGGTGAATTTTCTTTCATTAATGCCCATACGCGGAATATGGACTATGAAAAAGTGAGAAAATTTGAAAATCCATGACGTACTTTGAAACAAAATAGAGAATTTTCCGAAAAAATGGCTACGTTTTAAAATAAAAAAGTACTTTCAAAGCATTTAAAAGACATTTAGAGATAACACTTTCAAATTTAAAAGAAAATACATTTTGATAAACATTCAAGTTTTGAAAAACATTAAAAATTTGGAAAACAGAATTTTGAAAAACTAACATTTTGAAATACATTACAATTTTGAAAAAAAATTTAAAATTTTGAAAAGCAATGAAATTTTGAAAAAAAAAACATTCAAATTTTGAGATAACATGGAAAATTTTGAAAAACATTCAAATTTTGAAATAACATGAAAAATTTTGAAAAACATTCAAATTTTGAAATAACATGGAAAATTTTGAAAAATATTCAAATTTGGAAAAGCATTGAAATTTTTAAAAAACCTCTAAATTTTTAAGAAACCTCTAAATTTTGGAAAACCGTTGAATTTGGAAAAGCATTGAAATTTTAAAAAACCTCTAAATTTGTAAAAACATTCAAATTTTGAAAAACCGTTAAATTTTGAAAAACCTTAAACGGTTGAAAAACAAAGATTTTCTAAAACATTTAAGGTTTAAAAGACTCAAACCAAATTTTATCACAATCGAAAATGCAGTTCTGAAGACCGTGCCACACCTCCGCTATTTTCAAAAATTAATAAAACAGAATACCATGTAGCAGTTAAAAGTAGTAATAAAGCATACCCCAAGTCTTAAAAATGGCGAAGAAATCTTTCCTTTAAAAAAAACATGAAAATCAGCAAAATAATTTCTTCGCCTAATCTCCCCCCTTAAATTTCTAGTACAAATATGTGTATAAATAATGAAAATATTTCGAAAATACGAATCGCGTGTGCATATCGACCAACGGTAAAAACTCCCGTTGCAGATCGGCATTTCGATTGATAAGCAAAATCCAAAATTTAAGCAAAAAACACGGAATATGTGACAGACCTGAAGAACATCGCGTAACGGCGTTTTCCACCCATCGCTAATCCGTTTTGAGCAATGACATCCAAACCCTACACCAGCGGTTGAACAATCTTCGATGTTTAGAATCCCCCCCCCCTCCCGAACGTCGTTTTCTATCAAAATTCAACGAAGCAGTCACTTTGGTAAACCGGCGAAATCGTAGCTTTGCGACATTTTCCTATTCCCTATCGTCCGAAGTGATCGGAAGAACTTGGCGACGTATCGAAAAGTATCGTCACGTAACCTCAAAGTGTGTTAACATCGTCGAAAGGTGACTGTTTTGTTGTTGTCGCTTCGACAGCGCCCCCTCGAGTCTCTTCCACGGGCTCTGTGGTAGATTCAATTTTTTCTTTTTTCTCGCTCATTCTCTCGTTGTCTCTTCGCCGCGTTCTCAAAGGCTCCAACAGTATGCGATGGATATCGAGCGAAGTTTTAATTGCCGCCTGAGATACTCATCAGCCGGCGGGCGATATAAAAATGTATTGATCGCATATACCGTCGTCGGCTCGGAACTCTCCTGTGGACACACGTGTAGATGTATATCCGTTGATTATACACGCGTTATATATGCATGTATATATAGGCCCTCTGCACGTAGCTTCCTCGAGAAACTAAAGCGTCCCAGCGACGACGACGACGACGACGATGACGTTCTGACGTTTATGAAGCCCTGTCATCGTCGCTCTCAGACTGACACGAGCCTTGAGAGAAAACGCCGAGTGCCAGGCGAGGCACTATATCGAGAGAAAAAAAAACGAAAAAAGAAAACCGCGACCTCGCAATTTCTCATAAAACAGAGCAGGCTTCAGTCGATAGAGATGTGTCTCATTCGTTGAAGGAAAAAATAAATCTAAATTCTCAGGAAGAACATACACATGCACCTCTCGGTATATTAGGAAATTTGAAGATTAACGCTCCGGGTGCGGCTGATCTGTCAGTGGCTGTTACGCATATGGGAAACCGGGAAAACCAAATAAACTGGGGGAATTTCTTTCCTCCTGGAATAATTAGGAAAAAGTCGTGGATTTTCGAAAATCCTCTGGTGTTTTTCCAGAATATACTTTTTCCAAAAATTACGAAAAGTAAAGACGAAAAAATTACGGATAAAAAACTGAAAAGTACGAAAATGAATATTTTTGTATATTATTAATATTTATATAATTCTTCATTGTATATAAGGAAAAATTGACAGCGCCAAACATTGAAAATTCCAAAAACAAACTAATCTACTCTCAAACTGTACGCTTGCATTTAATTTTCGATTTCATATACATTTAATGTAGACTTTTGAAAAACCTCTGAAATTTTTTTAGAATTAACTTTGCAAGAATTACGATAAGTGAAGACGACGGAAAAAACTGAAAAGTACAAAATTAAATATTTTTGTATAATTTTCATCTTTCAATTATTCTTCATTGTAGACAAAAAAAGTTGACATGCCAAACATTGAATATTTCCGAAATTAAGTCTACTCTAAAGCTCTATACATCCGCATTTAATTTGCCGATACACAATTATCATTGTAGATAAATGTCTATATTTATTTTTTTTATCTATTGCCACCGATATAAAAATGTCTGATTATAATTTAAAAAAAAACAAGTTTTCTTTGTTTTACATTTTATTTTTTTTTTTAATTTACTGCGTTTCAGTTATGTTTCGTATTTCAGTTGTTTCTTATTTTAATATTCAACATTTTCATATATTAGATCTTTAGAAAAAATCATGTCCTTTATTTAACGCCGATCTCTGTGGAACATTTGCAAAACCGTGGTCAGGCTCAGCAATCACGTCTGAAATAATTTCGAAATGGTACTTTTGGTTTTGGGCTTGTTATAAATAATGAATGGTTTTTTAAAACGTATCTCTTCGCATATTTCCTTTCAAAACGTTTCAACGAAGGTAAGGAATTTTGGTTTTTGACGTAAAGTAGCTTTGCATAGATTTTTCATAAAATATTTGATTAAAGGGCAAAATTATGCATTTTTATATTTTGATTACGTAAATATGAATATTTGTACAACTACCAATGTGAAAAAGTATACAATTATGAATGATCATTGTGAAAAACTGCGTTAGCGAATGTTTTATACAACGCGAAATGAAATTTTGAGTAATTTATAGTTATGCATATTTATATTTACGTCGGGAGCTTATTTATTATCAACATTCGTTGATAATTACATATTAAGCGGACATTGAGGTTGCCAGGAATGCTCTCCGTTCAATCTAACCGTAACATTACATACTCGTAACTATTTTTTATTTCTGGTGTTCTTTTTTAATTCGTAAATTCAGACAATAACGTAAATGTTTATTTTTCAAATCTCGGACTGTGGCTGACGCTTCACCTCCTAAATTCGCGTATAATTTTTATACCAGGGATGGAAGGTATCAGCGATAGAATATTATAATCCCCCAAGAGTTTACAATAGCCGTACATTAAGTGCATAAAAAATCACTTCGAGTGCCGGTCGTGACGATTTTCATCGAAAAAGATTCATTATCGCAGCGCGCGTAGAACGCGTGAGAATAACAAATAACTGACAGCCGCTGACGTCCATCGCGTACGATTTTTTTTTTCCGCCGCTACCCCTAATACGAGCGTTGTTTCGTTTTCGTTACGTCGGACGGGAAGAGAGCGCGGAAAAGACTCACGAATCGCTTGAAAAAGAAAAGAGAAATTTGGGAAGGGGAAGAAATTGTGGAAACGATTGTGGCAAGGCTGTTTTCTCGCCAGAAGTTTGCAGTTGGCCGGCGCGGAGCGAGCCTTGCGTGCCGCGAGCTGCTCTCAAAATGGAGGCGAGGCAGCGAGCAAGCTAGCGCTCTCTCTCTCTCTCTCTCTCTCTCTCTCTCTCTCTCTCTCTCTCCCTCTCCCTCCCTCCCTCCCTCCCTCCCTCCCTCCCTCCCTCCCTCCCTCCCTCGTTTCCCGTCGGCAACCCACCAAAATGCCAACCACATCGCAACGACAAAATATACGCTCAAATATCCGTCCACAATTTTTTATTTCAGCGTATCGGACCCCCCCCCCGTTGTCTACCTCGTTAGTAACGTTGAGACGCAGGACGCGACTCTTGAGTAGAAACGAACCGCATATCCGGTCGAAAAAAATCGTTTAGGACACTTCGTTACGTAACCGCTGAGATGATCGGGACGAACGTTGTTTAAGAATCGTAATTTTTTTTTTCTTCAAGTTTACTCGGCATTTCGTAAGGAATTTGTGCAAGAATTACCTTTATTCAAAATAAATTCTTTTCGAATTTGGATTATTCATGATTTTCGACATTTTGGGACAGCAATTGTCCTGTAGGGGTGATAATCGTCTGATAGCGAATGAAGAAGAAACAAGTAATTTACTGGCTCACTGTGCAACGGTTCTCGTGTTCCAAGAGGGAACTCTTTTATTTTTCCTGCTACGCGTGTTATCTTTGACTTATCGGTCGGTCTGCTGCGTGCGCTTCTCCACAGGTATCAGAATGAATTGCCGAAGATGATCAAGTCACGGGGCAAAGACGCGCATCTCATTCACCAGGAATTGGTCCAAACGATGAAATGGAAGCAGACAGTGAGTATACTTTTCGTTTTGTTTTTACGGGATGGTAATTCGTATGGAAATTCGAGAGTTGGTGGGCACGAAGAAAAAAATAGCTGGTACTTGTTCGAGTGCCGTAGTAGAAGAATCGTTATTATCGCTTATTGCAACGATTTTTCGTATGCCGAGTCAATGTAATGGTGACCGCTAAATATTCATTGGCCGGCGAGAATTTTCGCGAGGTTAATTAAAAAATTATAAAGCGTAAAATTCATGGGTGAGAAGTGGACGAAAAGAATCAAATTTTTAAAGGAAAATCTGAATTTTTGGGAGGCTTAAGCGAATTCTAAAAATGTTTTGATCGCTCGCAGCTACCGCGACAATTTTATGTTTTCTTTAACCCTTTAACACCTGAGTTTGGAGCGTTCGGCGAAGATGGTACATGGTGAATCTGAATTCATGACTACCCAATGTGAGAAAAAAATTATCCGAGGATTTTTCTACCCTCGAAAACTACCCCCAAATGAAGAAACCACCCGAATCGCTTGAAAACATCTTAATTCCATTTCCCATCGTTCGATTCTGTCAGAAACTGAGGAGAAGTCATTCCAGAATACGTAGTGGGATTCCGAAGAACTTACCGATCAATCAACCCTTATGAACTACCCCTGAATTGAGGGAAATTCACCCCCCATGGATAAAATGTTATCTAATTTTCTGTTATTTTATCCTGATCTAAATCGCAATATTAATTGTCCAGAACACATAAGCATATTCCGAGGGACGTACGGATAATGCCAACTCTTATGAACAACCCTACAATTGGGCCAAATTCACCCGCAATGCATAAAACGTTATACCTCATTTCCTATTATCTCATCCTAATCCAAATCGGGGAATATGGGTATCCTGGAACACGTGAATATATTCTGAGGAACTTGCGGATCGTTTCAACCCTTATGAACTGCCTCTCAATTGAGAAAATATCACCCTTAATGCAAGACCCTGCCCTTGAAATAATTCAAAAGTTGATCAACATTGGTGTATCGACTTTTCAACACCTCACTAATAGCCGTTGATTTTTAGGTGCATCACAACTTTTAGGGGTAGGTTTCGATTTTTTGTGACTGTTGGGGTCGGTTTTCGAGTCAGATTTTCTTGCTACAAATTGTTCATGTGTTTTCAAAAAATTATATGAAATGAACGTCAATAAAAGTGCATATTCAGGGGCATCACCACTGCTAGGGGCGGTTTTTGATGTTTTGTTACTGTTAAGGGTTGTTTTGGAATCGAATGTTTTCGATACACATTTTCCATGCATTTTCAATAATATATATGAATTGAACATCGATGGAAGTGCATTTTTGGGCGTATCACCATTTCTAAGGGTGGTTTTCGATGTTTTGTTACTGTTAGGGGTAGTTTTTGAGTCGGATTTTCTGGCTACAAATTGTTCATGTGTTTTCAAAAAATTATACGAACTCAACATTAATAAAAGTGCATCTTCCGGGGCATCACCACTACTGGGGGCGGTTTTTTGATGTTTTGTTACTGTTAAGGGTTGTTTTTGAATCGTATGTTTTCGATACACATTTTTCACGCATTTTCAATAATATATATAAATTAAACATCCATGAAAGTGCATTATTGGGCGTATCCCAATTGCTCTAGGGGTGGTTATCGGTATTTTATTATTGTTAGGGGTGGTTTTTGGTCCGGACCTTTTTGCTACAAATTTTCGATGTTATTTCAGAGCACAAACTTGAGACCGCGACTGTAAAAAAAATTTCGCCCGAAAGTTATGCGTATTTCTCATTATTTCGCAATTATCGCCCTTTTTGACAGAGTGTGAAACCGACGGGGTGCAACCCTTGCGTTTGTCGAATTTTTCATGATTAGATGTATCCTTCATCTTCAAAATGCGACCTTAACGATGCCGATGTTTATTTTTATGGAAGTCACGATTTTTCAACCAGCCGTTGGAGGAATAAAGAAGACAGTTGGATGGCGAGAAAAAGGAAAAAAAGTACAATCGAAACGAGACGTGAAAAATAAACGATTATTTGTTCCGAAAAATCTCGTGGAATCCCGTCAAATAGTTCTATTTGCTCTTTTGTTTCCTATTCTGTCAGCGCGGCAAATTTTATCCTCAACTCTCGTACCTGGTGAAAGTCAATACTCCACGTGCGGTTATGGCGGAGACGAGAAAGGCGTTCAAGAAGCTACCGAATCTGGAACAGGCCATAACGGCCCTATCGAATCTCAAGGGTGTCGGTACGACGATGGCCTCGGCTCTACTGGCCGCCGCATCGCCGGAGAACGCGCCGTTCATGGCTGACGAGTGTCTAATGGCGATACCGGAAATCGAAGGTATCGACTACACGACCAAGGAATATCTCAATTTTGTTCAGCACATCGAGCGCACCGTCGAGAGGCTCAACAAACAGAGTAAGTTGACGAAAATATCGGCAACTCCGAATTCGTCGAAGTCTTATCTCATTTTGGTGGGCGTGGACGCTCGAAAAGTTAAGAGTCGAAATTATCAAGCACGAGTCACCTGCACGTGACCGAATTCGAGTATTTTTTAAGATCATTCTTGCAACGGCGTAGAAACTCCTCGTTGAGGGTACTCTCCCATTAAAGCCGGAGCCTGAATTAGAAGGTCCAAAAAAGCGTTTTTCCGGGAATATTTTTAGGAGGTATAAAAACAAGTGAGCCCGGTAACACATTGAGGTATCTTTTCGTGTGTATTTGAAATGTATGAAAAAGTTTTCAACATGGAACAGTAAATGACTTTATCCAATCGGCAGGAAAGATGCAGCTCTTAATTCTTGGTCGAAACAAAAAGACACCAATAAAATCTTCAATAGTATATTTGTCTTCTGGGTGAACTGCGAAGAAGATGAAAAAATCGTGGAATTATAACTTTCCTTAGGTTTAAAAAAATGTGTTTAAAGAAAAAACACTAACGTGCTATAAAAATTATTTTAAAAGATTTTTTTTCACCGACTCTTTTAGTCATCTATCGATTTGAGCAATAAAAAAAAAACGATTTTTTCGGACCTTCTAATTCAGGCTTCGGCGTTGAAGGAAAATGAGTATCAATGCTGTACGAGTATATGGGTTTGATGTTTTCTCGTTCCAACAATAGGGAACCTTACGCAAAGCTGAGCGCAGATGGCGCTACGTAAACATAACGTAAACAAAAGAAGCTGTCAACACGCGCGGTTCATTTTCACGGTGTCTGCTTTGTACTAAAATTATACGAATGGACACAATCGACAATAATTACGGATATTTGGCTATACCGGAATTGGCGAATGGGCTTCTACTCTTTTCCTTCTCTGTTCGTTCTTTAAAGTTTATTTTTTGCTTCACACAAACAGGGAAGGTACAACCCCCTTTTTCAATATTCTCCGGCTCAGTTTCATCCCCGTGAAGAATGAAAATGAGCTGGGTAATAAAATAATACCAGAAAGTTTAAAAAATGCAAACATTTCTAATAGAATTTTTTAGGTTACGATGATTAACCCCTTCGTTGGCATTGACGCAATAGTGCGTCAAATACTTCCGTGCCCTGTGTGGCACTGACGCAATAGTGCGTCAACCTATATTTCCCTATTTAACTTGCTCTGATTTGAAATCGGAGCCTCACTCGGGAGTTTTTGGGCTCGCTGAATCCGAATTTCAAGTCAAAATTTGGAAATTCAAAATGGCTGCGCCAATATGGCGGACAAAAATCATAAACTTTACTCGATTTAGATGAAAATTAGTACTCCGGGATTTTTGAGGTCGCTTATTACGAATCTGAACTTTAAATTTGAAAATTCAAAATGGCGGACCGAAATTGTAAATTTTACTCGATTTAGATAAAAATTGGTACTCTGGGATTTTCGAGTCCACTTATTACGAATCTGAGTGCAAAATTCAAAAAAATTTAATGGCTGATCTAACATGGCGGACGAAAGTGCAAAAAACAGCTCGAATTGGATAATTCTCTTTTCTCTCTTCGACTTCTTTGTTTCGTTATTCATTCAAACTGTTTCCCACGGGCGTGATAAAATTAAACACAAACTTAACGTCGGAGATATATTTAGGTGAGGAAAAAAATACGGATTTCATGTTTTTTCCAATAGGAAAGATTTCTTCGTTATTTTTTAGACTTTTAGGGCATTTTTCATTGCATTGATCTTTCCAAATGGCGGAGGTCTTCCAAGAGGGTCGCTTTACGTGATAAATTTATAAAAAGAGATCGCGTAGAATAATAAAAATATGGAAAAGAAAATGTAAAACAGAATTTTCGTTGCGTTCCAAGGATGGAAACTTCAACACCTTCTTCTTTCATTAACACTCATACGCAGAATGTGAATCAACAAAAAGGGAGACATTTTGAGAATCGATTAAATGGTTTGTAACAAAAACATTGAATTTTCGAAGAAAATTGCTACTATTTGGAATTTAGAAAAATGTTTAGTTTTTTATCTTCAAAAATCTTTGGAGTCACGATTTAGGCAATAGGGTTAGCAAGATTTATACAAAATTTCACCACAATTGGTCGATTAGTTTTTTAGCGGTACGTCACGGCAGTTTTACAAATGTAGTTTAGGAGACCATTACCCCGCCAATTTTGAAGATGAATAAAAAAGAAAAATGTAACAGCCACAAGTAGTAGCAAAACATTCCCTAAGTCTGAAACATGCCGAAGGAATCTTGCCTAAAAAATCACGAAAATGAGCAATTTTTTTCCTCACCTAAAGCTATCTCCCCCCTTAAGGCGTGCAACCACTTTAGGAGGCCGAAAATTAGACGATTTTTTTTTATTGTGAAAAGAAACGGAAATTTTCACAACTCTGACAATAATTCATTCATATTTTCATACATCTCTGGTAATTTTTTCAAGTTATTTCATGCATTAAGGAAGTTCATCCGATGATCGAATTAACAAACAGACATTGATGAAAAAATTCGAGTTCACTTATGAGTATCTAAAAAGTCACCTGTTCAAATTTCAAACTCTCCGGATACCTTGTTTGTGACCTTTTCTAAATTAACTTGGTCTCTTATGGAATGTCGTTTTGTCCCGTCTATAAACGTGAAATTTGCAAGCATTGAAAATAGTTTCGAAAGAAACTTTTATAATGGATAAAAAAATATCTAGAGAACGTTTGGACAGCTTTCTAAAATCCATTAGATACTTGTGAACTTCAGAATAAATTAATTTGTCTCGAAAAATGCTGATTTTTTGGAGGTTAACCTTCGTATTACTCCAGTCGCATATTATGATGGCAACGTCGCAACCGCGCGCTTTTTTAAATCAACACTAATACTTTCCGAACGGCGCAACGTGCACTACACTTCTACAGCAAATTTTACATAAGTGACTGGAAATGTAATGGCTAAATCGGCTTGAAGAATAAAATCAAATAAATTAATCGCAAATAAAATTATCGTAGTTATAAAAAAAAGGATACGAAATGATAAAACACAAAAAATTGATTTCGAGATTGATTGAGAAAAAATTTGATTTTCGAAAATTGATCTTGTTTGCCGTTCCAGAAAAACGCTTTCTTTTTTTAATTTTCTTCCATGGTCGAAAAAGAGATCGACGATGAAGCATGGACGCGAGTGAAAAATATCTAGCACATGGCAGCTGTACAGGATACGCGGTCGCGCTTGGTTGCAGCGTTGCCAAACTTATTGAACGGACTAGGCTAGTCGTAATAATTTTTCTTTTTACTAACTCGGTACCAGATGAATTTCCTTAATTGTGGTATAATCCGCTGTGTTCCTTGGCGTGTCTTCATCGCCGTTGTCGATTTGCGGGAATTGGGCAGCTCGCAATTTGTATCTGAAGTAGTCCAACAAATTTTTATACATTCTTGAGATGTTTCTCAACAACATGAACCTAAATTTCGAAAAAAAAACGGGAACTGAATGTTGGAACGTGTTTGAAAAAAAAAATGATCGGTTTTTAGCATTTTTTCCCGGCTTTTTGCAATAATAAATATGTTTTGAACAATCTAATCTTTCCGACTTTAGGTTCATGTTTCGATGAATTATATTATGTAAATGTGTTTCAAATTTGAAGATGATCCATCAATTAGTTTTTGAGTAATGATTTCTTCAAATTGAAAAATGGCGTTTCGAGGAAAATGCGACTGAACGTTTTAGTATACACTGCCGGCCAAAAGTTTGAGTACACCAGTCGAAATTTCTTGCCGCACTAAAAGTTAGATAGCGGACTCAAGGATAAAGATAATCAAATTTCCGAAGCCGCGTTTCAAAGAGGACGAATTTACCTTCGTTTTGTTTTTTTTTAGAAAATTTCTAACAATTTTTTTAGGGCCCCGGTACGCCTTTTTGAAAACGGCTACTTTTCAGCTTTTTTTTTGTACGTCTAAAACTGCCCGCACAACTTCTGGCGAATTTCTTCGCTCGCTTTTTCTATGACAAACTTGAAGAGGGTATCAAAACCTACATTTTCGTTCTTTAGAAAGTTCCGTAGGATTTTTTTTCGCCCCAGTATTGCATTTTAGCTGGAAAAAGACATGTTTTCGAAAAAAAAGCGTCGTTCAATAACTATGGGGTTTCAGAGAAAATGTCAAAAGGATAAAAAGTTGCATATGTTCACACTGGAGTAGCCAGAATTTTTTCAGAATTAAAAAAAAATTAATTTTTGGTCGGGCCTCTGATGAGTGGAGGGGCTCCATTTTAATTAACTTCTGAAAAAAATTTTGAAAAAAATTGTTAAATTTTTTTTTAATTCTGAAAATGTGAATTAAAAATGAAAAAATAAACAAATTTTTTTTTCACGATAGATTTTCCTAGACCTCATAATTCCCAAATGGAGCCCCTCTACTCATGAGAGTCCCGACCAAAAATTGTAAAAAAAAATGTCAAACAATTCTGGCTACTCCAGTGTGAACCTCCGCAACTTTTTACCCTCTTGACATTATCTCTTCAATCCCATAGTTATTGGACTACGCCTAATTGTCTAAAACATGTCTTTTTTAGCTAAAAATGCAATACTGGGGCGACAAAAAAATCGTGCAAAACTTTCTAAAAGAGGAAAATGTAGGTTTTGATACCCTCTTTAAGTTCGTCATGGAAAAAAACGAGCGAAGAAATTCGCCAGGAGTTATGCGGGCAGTTTTAAACCTGCAAAAAAGCTGAAAAATATCGATTTTCAAAAAAGCGTACGGGGCCCCAAAAAATGGCAAAAAAATGTCTAAAAAGGCAAAATGAAGGTAAATTTGTCCTCTTTAAAACACCTTTTCAATATTTCACCTTGACATCTTTTTTGCATATTCTCGAATACGTACACTCTGAGAAAAAGCAAAATAAAGTCGAATAAAATCGTTTCGAAATGTTTAAGGGTGTATTCTTAAGATATATTTCCAACGATATGTGAAGAAAAAAAAGATTTGGGTGTAGTTCCGAAAAGCCTGCATACCTCTGATTAATTTGGAATTTCGTATACCCATGTGTTTGACTCGCTGATTACGAATATCATAGTGAAAATTCCCGCAAATTTGATTTTCAAGGTCAACACTCACGAAAGATGATTTTTTAACAGTTGTTCTGTTTTATTTTTAGTAAATATTTACTTCAGAGAAAAATGTTTCCCATAAAAGTTATAGCTTATGAAAATATTGATCTTTTATGTTCTGAAGAGTTTTTATCTAAAACCATTCCGTATTCGAGAAAAATGGGATAATGGTCCAATAAGTGGAAATTGCTTAGCTCCATTAGTTTCGATATTATCCTACTTGCGCACTTTACCGCGGAAAGGTTGGAGTTTAGTCTTCAAAGTGCATGTTTTTTGCTTTTATTTTGTTTTTTTTTATTTTTTAATATGTTATTTTAGTTTATTTTTCTATTATATACTATTTCAGCATTTTTTTGTGATTCAGTGAATTTTAAAGTGCATGTTTTTCTTTTATTTTAGTTTCGTTTTGTATTATATACTATTTTTGCATTTTTTGTTTGGGTTTGTTTGGGTTTGGTTTCTTTTGTTGGGCTTTTTTTAATTTTGTTTTTTTTCCCATTGGGTTGTTTGGGCTTTTTTGTTTAGATTTGTGTTTGGATTTTTTTGTTCGTTTGGTTTCAGTTTGAATATGTTTTTTTTCTTTGGGTTTGTGTGGGCTGATGAACATTATTTATATCGTTGCTGTTGCCGATCCGTTACTATAGATAAGTAGATAATATCGAATCTACACGGAGAAAACAGGGGCCTCGAAGTTTAGAATGCTATGCTTCTAAAAAAAATATCATTAAATATCAAAAAGTATTGAATGGAAGATAAAAATTGTAATTATGGTATAGTAATAATGAAGAAATTCGAATTTTAACCTACGATATGGCACGTAAACTGATACTAACAATACATTTTATTCGGCATATTGTGATTTTTTGTAGTATTCAAAAAATATTTTGCCCACGTGATTGGAACAATTAGTTTGCAGTATTCTACGGAAAGTACGGTATAAAGAGTCACATTTGACTAATAACTTCGTAATATTTTTCGCTATACGCCGAAGATTTATGCTATGTGTATAGCGAAATTTATACATACACGAAGATTCATGCTATACGTCTAGTAAAATCCATATGAAAATATAGCGTGTAATAAAGGTTGCTATTTTACAGAGCACGCATTATTTTTACTATACTGCATATAGGACTCGCGCCTATGCGAGAATAGTTTCAAATGTGATATGCACGCATCATTTTTACTATACGGTGCGAGAATCATTTTTACACTTCTATAACAAGTCTTAGAATTCCGAACTGGCAGTAAACTGCTATACTTTTCTAGCACTGAATATTAGAATTCTGGCAACCGGTGTTAGAATTTGAGGCCATATTTTCCCCCTGGAACGAAGCTAAGCAATTTTCACTTATTGGACCATTATCCCATTTTTCTCTAAATGGAATGATTTTAAGCAAAAATTGTATGGAACATAAAAGATCAATATTTTCATAGGCTACAACTTTAGTGGGAAATATTTTTCTCCAAAACGAATATTTACCAAAATAAAACAGAAAAATTGTTAAAAAATGAGTTTTCGCGAGTGTTGAGCTTGAAAATCAGCGAGTGACCAGCGAGTCAAAATACACAGATACACAAAATTCCAAATTAATCCGAGGGGTGGGGATCAGAAAATCGAACGATCAATATTCAGAAGGGCCGAAATGTCGAATTCAGTAACGACGAACGTTCCAATATAGATAGATCAATCTTATTACAGCCTGTAAAATAGTTCATCGAAATTGTGAATAGAAAAATGTCGAAGTTGATTTATAGCGAAAACAAATATCAGATTTAACAAAATAACCAGAGATATCGTATCGACTCGCCTTATATATACACCAAACAATTCAAGACGTTAAATCGTCGAATTGTAACTATTACGACACTTTACAATTTCGAATTCATTAAAGCGAAGAGCCAAAAAGTCGATTAGTTAAAATAGCGAGGGGTCAAAAAGGCGAACGGTCCAGAAAGCGAAAATAATGGAGCAATCGATCATTTGCGTTTCTGAGATCTACACATTCGAAGTTCGTAGTCTCGATCTATGGCTTTTTGCTATATACGGTATTACGAATATTAGATACTCGCTTTTTTCTATTCCGGAGATACGAATGTTGTAGATTGTTCGAATCTGTATTCGTATGACTCAATCTGCAGACTATCTGAATATATGTTGCCGAATAAATGAGCTCTCGAATAAATAATCCTTTGGTCTAATAGTTATTCGATTTTGTCATCGACGGGTACCATTTCGAATAAATAAAACCTTTGTTATTTCGGGAGTTCATAATTCGGTCGTTTCGAAATCCTTGTCGTTCTGTATTTTGTCATTTGACGTTTTGACCCCCACCCAATCCGAGGTACGGGCTTTTCGGAACTAGATCCAAAGATTTTGCGAAGCATCCAAAGTGGTTGATGGAAAGAGCGTGGAGAGTTTGTTTCAATGCTTCGGAACTAGAGTCTCGTAACGATTGATTGCAGTGCCAAATGGAACAACCTGGAGTCCCCACAGGGTAGAGCTGGCACTGTGGACCCACTACGTAGCGTCCGAACTGAAGCCGGAGCTGTTGAACGGTATACCGGGCAGCACGGAGAACGGCAATTCACATCCGTCGAGCAACGGGGAGGCGACCGAACCCTCGGACGACAGCAACCAGGACTCGGCCACGGTAGTCGTGAACGGCAAAGAGCCAGCGACGATAGATCCGGCCGCAATCGACGAGAACAGCACGACGACCTCGTTCACCGAGGATTCCCTCGACAAGCCGGCAACACCGATAACCGCGACCGTAGCGAGCGAAGACACGAACGACAGCATCGCGACGAACGACAACGACGACTGCAACAATACAACGCCACGTCCGACCGACAGCGAGGACACGGAGGACTCGCAGGACGTTCATGAACCACCAACCAAAAAGACCAAGAAGTGACCCCGTAAATACACCTCGTTAAATCCTGTTAACAGCCTCAAGTCAACCGCCAACCTGACACTGATCACGGCAAGGCGATTTTAGCTGCCGGAATTAAGCAAACGTATATGTCGTAAAAGGAAACAACAAAAGCAACAAAAAAAACACAAAACAAAACAAACAGCCACAAATAATCGAAAAGAAAAAATAAATCGAATATCGAACCCCCTCGGACTCGCGCCATTAGTCGAAGCAAACACCTGCGGTCATTTCGAAAATCATTTGTAACTCACGGGCGTGCACACACGTACGTACACGTACAGGACCTCGATTCTCTTTTCCCGTCCCGCTTCGATGATACATTGAGATTGTTACGCCGCAGGAAATACCCGCAGCATTGACGGCTCTTACACCCCGCCGCCCGGCCCTGCTCTGCGACGCGGAATCGTCATTTCGCGAATTGTACCGACGCACTTATACAAGCCGTTTTGCAAGCTACGAAATGCCGATAGTCGTTATTTTCTATTTTATAGGTTTTCCTTTTTTTTTTTCTTTTTCGTTCACTTTCGGTTCTCACTGGTATACGGAAAACATTGAGATAATAAAGAAAAAGCAAAAACCTTGGCCGTTGTTCCACGAGTTTGATTGTCGCGTGTAGTTGGCGCGATTGGTCGGAGCTTCGGAGAGACGTTGAACCGGGAGAGAGAGAGAGAGAGAGAGAGAGAGAGAGAGAGAGAGAGAGAGAGAGAGAGAGAGAGAGAGAGAGAGAGAGAGAGAGAGAGAG
>OX632358.1:14974072-15134072 GCA_951751655.1 Ophion costatus | reverse complement strand
CGGTTACGTATCCATGCCCGAAAGTGGCTCCTTGGCTCTATACGTACTCGTAATGACGGTTAACAAACTTCCACCCGCAATCGCGATTACATTGTCACATTTATTCAATTGGCCCTGTCTCTATCACGATATCGTATGAAAAATGTCATGTAACGCGTGTCAGTCAAAATTCACATTTTTCACGCGAGAGGTGAGTCGACGATTTTTGTTTTTGTCAAAAATTTAAGGTTATCCGAACTGTCAAGTTTTTGGCCTAATCCTCGACCATTTCCGTTATTCTGTTGGTGAACTTTTTAGAACGGGTGTCCAAATTGTGGGTTTTCCTACTGCAGCAAATGTCTCAAGTATAAGCATCCCTCGACGAAGGGCGGAGCGAAAAAAATCTGCGGACCTTGTCACAACAAACTGAGAATGACAGCTAAGAGTTCCTCCGTGGATTCGTTAGAATTGTCATCGCCAGAAGCGACGGCGCAGTTGCTCGCACCTGTCGACATAGCGAACAAGTTGGACAACGACGAATAATCTTCGCAATAATCTCGTTTCAATTGAACACGAAGAAACTGTAAGATCCTTGTTTCAGACTCGAGTCGCTGGAAAATCCTGCTAAACCGCCGATAGTCATTTACAAGCCTGGCGGACAGTGGGACAAGTTCAAAGCAGGATTGGAGCCTGCGGATCAAGAGATAGTTGATCGTTTGAAAAAGCTTAAGGACGGGGACGCACGTGGGGCTCCACCTACGACAGAGGAGATCAGACGGAGATTAGCCATTCTGAAGGATCAAGATCCTGACGCTAGCCAGCAATCCGTAAACGTACGTAATTGAATCCTTTAGTCTTCTTTGAGGAGGCTGGAAGCGGCCCGGTCGAGGCAAATCACGTTTTATGAATTCTTTTCTTCGATGAACCTTAAAAAAATGCATACGAGGTGTAGATCCATTCTGTAAATGCTAACTTTTCATCACGTATATAATTGAAGGACAAAATTAACCATTTCCATTACGTGAGACAAAAATTTGTGTTACTATCAACGTTAAAAAGTATAATATTATCGACGATTATTATGAAAAAAAAACTGCATCGGCGAATGTTTTGTACAACTCGGAATGAAAGTTTGAGTCGTTTATAATTGTGGTGGACGTCTTGCCCACCTAACCGCACGTGAAAATTATACACATCAACAGATTCATCAAACGGACACGAGAACGGATCAGCAGAAAGTGGACGATCTTATAAGGGAGTATCTCGAGAGTTTGGAGCTGTCATCGAGATCCGATCCGGCCAAGGAGATAGAGTCGAGGTTGAATTCGCTGAAGGGCTTTGATCCGATGAAGCAATATTCGTCGTCGTCACACGGCGACGAAGACGACGATGCATCGATGACCAAGAATATCGTCAAGAAGGCTTTGGCCGAAGCAGCTCTGGAAGCGAAATACGAGGCCGAAGAGCTCGAAGACTTGGATAAAATGGAAGTAGAGGTGAATTCATTTTATTATCATTCGACTCGTCACTCCTTCATACGTTGACTATTGTATTTTCTGTATCGACGTTTCGCAGCATGGAACAGCTGCGAGTTCCGACGACGAAGTTTCTTGCTGCATGTGCGAACAGACGACTGGCTTGGTTCGTTGTACCGGATGTACCGGGGATCTCTACTGCGAAGTCTGCTTCGAGGAAAATCACGACGATTTCGAAATGAAGAAACACAAAACTCTGCTGTACCAACGTACGAGAAACGCCACGCCCGATTAATCATTCGGTGTGCCCTGCTACACATTGCTTTTCTTATCTCTAGCATTGGGACTATCCCAGCCACACAAATATCTCCAAAATGGCAGTAAATATTGAAAAAAATACGCCTCAACATCGCAAGCGGGTGGCATTGATATTTTCACGGCCTAACGAATGTACCGTTGCCTCGTAACGTGAACGACGTCTGATGTTGCTCGTCGAGATTCACTCGACGATTTTTCTTAAAGGATAACCCCACTCTAGCGGCAGAAAATAAGGCCTAACTTTGACAATTCATTATGGAAGTATGAAAAAAAAGGAATAGGATTTCTTTTGAGAGGGCTTATTCAACACATGTCAAATTATATTTAAAAATATATAATTTTCATAAAAAATGGCGACGACAGAGGCCATCTTGAAAGACGTGTTTTTTACAACTAGCTTCACGGGAGAACGGTTTTCTCGTCAAGTATAAGACCTGGGACAAAAACGAAAAAAAATTATACGCTGAGGCTAGCCGTCCGGTTATCGGACGAATAAGCGTATGTTATTCGTCCGGACAGCGGCTAATTTCACGCTGTACCACGCCCCGAACAAACAATGCCAAACACAAACCCAAACAAATCAAGCCAAGCCCAAACATACGAACCCAAAATGACAAAGGCAAACAAAACCAAACGAAACCAAACAAACCCAAACCCTAATGACCAACCCAAACAGGAATATAAAGATTTTCTTTGGATGACTACGTGTAAATTATTCTTCCGTATAGTTTGTTTAACAATTTAACACATTCTGTCCGGACAATTATATATATATGTGTTATTTATCCGGATACTAGCTTACACGAATCCCAAGCACACAAACCCAAACCCAAACATACAAACCCAAAATGACGAACGCAAAAAAGCCCAAACCGAAACAAAACCAACCAACACAAACCAAATAAACACACCCAAACAAACCAACCCGAACGCAAACCCAAAAAACCAAAAACGCAAGCAAAACCAACCAACCCAAACGAAACAAACCCAAGCACAACTAACCGACCCAAACCCAAACACAACCAACCCAAACCCAAACAAAATTATAAAGATTTTTTTCGGATGACTACGTTGTAAATTATTCGTCCGGATAAGTAGTTGGTTTAACAATTTAACACATTCTACCCGGACAATTATATATATATATATATATATATATCTATATATATATATGTTATTCGTCCGGATTCTAGCTTACACTAATCACAATAATATGTACGCCTGCTGGAAATACAGCGTGAACTGAGCCGCTATCCGAACGAACAACATACGCTCATTCGTCCGATGACCGGACGGGGAGACACTCCGAAAATTATAATCTATATATTATCAGCTACGGGACTATGTAGGATTTTTTTAAATCAAATTTCGAAAAAGTGCCGCACTTTGAAAGAAATAAATCGAGTTTTGCCCAAAAAATGAGCAGTAAATTTTTATTAAAAAAAAGTTTACATTCAATAAAAAACGGCTACGTACTCCCATAGAGAATGTAACTGCTGCTATCGAAATTTCAAATCGATCCATGCAAATGTGTCCGAGTAACCCGTCCTCCCAGTTTGAAAAAAGTGGTTGCGAGAAAAACGTGTTTAAAGTTGTACGAGCACTTGAAACCTTGACATTTTACCTTTAATCCGCGATGCACCATACGTTTGTCCATCCACGTTGATGTTTTCCTCCTCTAGAGAAAAACCCCTTCCATCCTAGAGTGGGGTTATACCTAAATTCTGGATTTTGGATGTCAATCCGTAACCGGCAAGTTCTTAACTCTATGTGGGATTTTCGAACGCACGCGCTTGCTAAACAAGCATAACCGCAGAACGCACCTCGCTGAGACGAAAAAACAAAAACAAACGGCGCTAAGCCGTTTCTAATGTCAATATATTTTTTACTCGTCACTCGCATTTTTTTCTCCGATTCCGTCCAACATTTTTTGTGTCGCGAGTGCGGAAAAACGGATTCGATGAATCATTGGGCTCGCATTTGTATTGGTCGAGACGATGGGACTCAATATCGTCGAGCTCCCTGGATTTCCCCAAAGACGCAATGTCGATGTCGCGACGCAAAAACGTCTACACCCTCGTTTCCCGAGCGACCATACCAGCAGCAGTAGCATGCATATATATATATGTGCACATACATGCCTCTACGTGTATATGTATATTTACCTCTCCAAGCGCTTATTTATAGAACGCTCGTTATACAGAACTGTGCCAACTCTTAGTTACCTCTTAAAATTTCAAAATACTTGTATTTTACGTTTACGAAAGAACTCTGCGAACGTAAATTTTATTTTTTTTTTCGTAAGCCTCGCAATGACTTATCGCTATTTTGCCCAGAGCAAAATGCTATCGGATATTTTTCTGCACCAACAAAATCGGAATTCTTTTTTTTGCTCGTGCAAAGCAGCTATGTATATTTTCGGACGCGAGAATTTTCTTGACATTTTTCTCGAAATAACTGAAAAGGAGTTTTTTTTTTCGCAACGAGTCTAACTCGGTGCTGTATTCCACTTGCCGCAATGGAGTAATTTTCTTGGTGCGAAACGTGAGAATCTTTTATTTTTTCTGTACGAAAAGCATTGGCAATTTTTGTGTCTCAGAGCATTGATTTTTTTTTCATGCGGAGAAAAAATCGTTTTTCACGTCGAATATAAGGGATGGAAAATGTGTGTTAGTTTTTGGCACGGATAGTAGCGATGTTGCGATTGGAATACGTTGAAATTGGACGGAAGAATTCAGTGCCAATGGCCTGAATTTTCCGCCGTCTTACCGAACGCTGAAACATTCTTCAGATCGTGAGACCAGATTGCTTTTTACAACAACAAAAAAACGGCAATAAACGAGCGAAAAAGAATCGTGCAAGCCATTCCGTTGATGCTGGCGAGTGAGCCAAAATCTGGCAGCTGGTCTCGTTGCCAGGCAAAACGTGCACAAAGAGGAGCAGTGGCTGCAAAGACGGGACAGACCTCAAATAGCGAGAAAATGTCAATTTCCCGAGTTGAGAAAGTGCTACAAAATCGACAAACCCACGTAATGATTAATTTTCGTTATTAGTCACGGTGTTTCCGTTGCTGAAACAAAGAGGTAATTATGCAGCATGAGGATTTTTCCGAAAAACGACGGGAAATTATTTTTTTTCACCGTGAACTCGTTTACTCCATTATAATGAGTGATATTTCGTCGGAGGAGGCTGACATTTTCTATTGATTCCATAAGTTATGGGGTTTTGAAGTTCGCGGCAACACGTGATAAAATAGGGAATTTTCAAATACTTCGACGCCTATATTACTGAGTATGAAGTATTATACAGGGTGTCCAATAGGAAGTTGCTGAAACTAATCGACTGTCATTTTAAAACACGTGCACAGACAGAAAAGCCAAATTGCTTTAAATAGAGGAAACTCTGCAGTTTTAAACGCACATAAATAAAACCCAGTCAAATATTTTTTATGTCAATTTATTACATCTTATAAAAATAACGAAAAAGTACAGTGATTAATGATAGATATTTTCGAAGTGCGAACCATTAGATTGTGCACAAAAATCAATTCTCTTTTGAAAACTGAAAAACTGTGTCCAACATATCGTTCGTAATGCCGCGAACCACTTCCTGGATGGCCGCGATCAGTTCTTCTACTGTGCTGGGGTTTTGAGCGTAACAATGATCTTTAATGTAACCCTACAAGAAAAAATCACAAGGGTTCAGGTCCGGTGAGTAGAGAGGCCATTCTAGTCCGCCTTGAGCAAATTTAGGCCACCCCAGACCGATTACTCGAGTCCCATATACGCGATGAATAGCTTCAAACACCTCACGAGTCCGGTGCGGCGTCGCTCCATTTTGCATGAAGTAAACATTTTTAACCAGTCCCCTCTTTTTTGCATAAGGGAAGAATTTCGTTTCCAAAAGCTGTTTGTAACTCTCTCCTGTTACCGTAGATTCCAAGACTTGCAAATAAATTCCTTTTACTGAAATCGCTGCCCATGTCGTTACTTTCTGTGGATGAAGGGACTTCGCTAGCGATATGTTCGCATTTTCCGTTCCCCAAAACCGCTAATTTTACTTGTTCACGTACCCATTCATCCAAAAATGTGCTTCATCGTAATAAATAATCAATTTCTCATTAAGTTCTTCGGCTTCAAACATTCCCGTAATAGTGTTACAAAATTCGATGCGTTTCGTCATGGCATGTTCAGTTAACAATTGATGAGTGCTTATTTTATACGGATGAAACTTTAAAGAATATTTCAAAATGTTGTGTAATAATGATTTGGTTATTTTTAATGCTTGAGCAGCTTTCCGAATCGAATCATTTGGATTTTGTTTGAAATAATTCTCAACTTCGTTGATCTTCTCTGGTGTAGTCACCGTAACAGATGGACCTGGCAACTCGTGTCTACGGTCCTGGAGTGTACCATACTTCACGAAGTTATCGATTATCCTACAAAAATTAACGTAAAATGACTTCAATGCAGTTTAATTGAATTGAAACACAAGTTGTGTGATAGATGCATATGAATAAACATTAAATTCTTACCTTTTCGGAGTGTTTTCGCTGGCACCTCTATGAGTTCCAAACTTAGTACGAAACCCTCTATACGCATTACTATAAATTTTTCCCTTCGAGAAGAAGCACTCAATAAGATATACTTTTTCTTCCGTGGTGAGCTCACTCATTTTGACGCGCGCGTACTTGCTTCAACCATGGCTGGAATAAAACTGCGGGGCCTCAGGTATGCGCCTTAGAAAAAGGGACCCCTATTGAATTCATGGAGGGAAGAGACACTTATTTAGTTTTAGCAACTTCCTATTGGACACCCTGTACAATTGTACGACGTGGGTAATTCTTGTGACCCTGATGAGAGCCGATGAAAATGTTAAAAAAGATTGATGTCCAAAAGTGTCGAAATTTCTATTCTTCCTTCATGGCTCCGATGACTTCGAAAATCATGTGAAATCGATCACGATGGTCTGGATATTGACGTTTGAAGAAAAATTCACGAAATCAAAGCATATTTCACGATCGCGAAATCAAAATATATCTCATCGTTCCATAATATATACATGGTTACCTTCATAATACACCGTCTATAAGGAAACGCGTATCAGTTTAGCGACAACAAACAAGAGGTGTCGAAATATTACCTGTTTCTTGAAACTTTAATTTTGTTTTTGTCCTAAGGTACACGCGCTCCGCGTTTGTTACCTATTATTTCCTCCTCTGTGACCGGTTCGTCCCTCCACTGTTTCTTTTTCTAGCACTCCTTTCTTCACGTTTTTATCCCTATCCCCCCCCCTTGCGGCCCGGCCGACTTCCCCCTCTGTATCACATTTCACCATGACATTTCCGTCGTGGGTACAGGGAAACTGCGGAAAACCTATACCAATACATCCGGCCATCAACCTCGCCCCCAATCGTGGAACTAGTCTTATTTCGCCGCGAAATGCCGAAGAAAAACATTTCACGACGAAATGTACGCGACTGGGATTCGAACCTGGGACGTACCGGTCCGCAGGTTTATACCCGTATTCATAGTCCTTCCTTGAGGAACAAGGATTCCTTGTTCCTCATTTCGCGTTTCATAGACCTTCCTTGACAGAACAAGGAGCCTTATTGGCCTCTCTATTTCAAGACAGGTCTCGAGCTTCCTTGAGGAAACCTTCGGCGCTGTGATTGGCTGTTTCGTTTCATATGACTAACGCTTGCGCTTGCGCTTGGCGTCTATGCAGTTTTTACCTGTATCACAGACCAGTCTACAGGTTAACCTCAAAAACAGTTAAAAGTGGAGCACGTAAAAAGTTTCGAAACGTATCGCAGTGAACGGAGTTAAAAAAAAAGCTGAGCTCATAACAGCCTTTCGCGCTCTGTATAATGAACATTCTTTTCTTCATCCATAATTGTACTCGTCGCAATTCAATTTCTAATTTTGAACTTTGAGGTTATACACTCGAGGCCATACAATCGAGAGCCAAGCGGTTTGAGTTAGTTTCAAATATAGCCGAGTGGCGCTTCTATCAGCGGTTTTACCACCATAAGCAATCACATATCCCTAAATATGTCTTCCTTCTGGAAGAAAGAGTCGAGTTGCGACTATGAAACAAGGACGCCTCTGAGATTCAAGGAAGCCTTCATCAAGGCGTCCTTTATCCTTGAGATAAGGAGAGACTATGAATACGGTCATTAGTGGCAAGCGCGCTAACCACTAGACCATCGCACCGGGTTGTTTCTGGAAACATCAATACCCCATAACATATGGAATTAATAAGAAATGTCAGCCTCCCCCGTCGGAATAACACTTACTATAATGGAATAAACAACTTCATGGTGAGAAAAAAAATTTCCCATCGTTTTTCGGAAAAGTCCTCGTACTGCATAATTACCGAAAAAATGCTGTCTGCGAAATCTTTTTATAATGGTCACGGACGCGGCGTTGAAAGGCGAAAATTGGACTGTTATTTATTAGGGAGATCGTCTAACAAGGAACAATCCTGGGGTGTCGTCCTTCGATTTCGTTGAAACTTATATATGTTACGAAGCATTGAAAACTAAGCGACGCGTGATTTTTTTTATCGGCGGAAAAACGCTTTCAAGGGGTGAAGCCAGCCCTCAAAAGACATCTCAAGGGGTAATATTGCAGTTTCACCCACGAGGGCACTCGACCGATCGCAACGAACCAAAAATGAAAATTCTTCTAATCCGCAGCGATGAAAAATCCACTAGAACTCTCGCAAAAAAATAATCAAGGGGTGAATCATCCCTATTCGAGGGCTGGTGTCACGCCTTAAAACTATATACTGATACTATTGTATGATACTAATTTATCGTATCACTTTTCCAACGACTTTAATCTTTAAAAACTTTAAAAATAATTAAGCCCCTTAAAACTATATACTAATATATACTATACTAACTATATAAAACCCCTTAAATCTATATACTAACACTATTGTACGATACTAATTTATCGTATCACTTTTCCAACGACTTTGCTACTTTAGCCGATCACTTTTGAGGAATTGATTAAGCGTTACTTAACTAATCGTTGGCCAATATATTACTATATATGTAGGTGGCGCTGCACCCCAGCGCCGTCACTTCGACACATTTTTGGGGACGCTTTTTTCAGCGCCTTTGCATTGCCGCTGAACCTCCTGGTATCTAGGCTCCATGGTAGCAAGTGGTAATAAATCCAATGCCGGAAGTTCAAATTAAACTTGATATTACATGAAAATTAGGTCAATAAGCGTATTTTTTTCTGAGAGCATTGGATGACTACAAGTGTTAAGTATGTAAATATGATTATTTTTAAGAATCTGACGGATTATCACTATCGTATACACTTTTGTAGCGACCGGAAATTGGGTTTTTGTATGCTGTCTCGGGATTCCTTCACAAGTATGCTATTTTTATCTTTTTTTCTCCATAATAAGGTCGATAACCGACGCCGAAATTTTACATAGACGATTATTACTGTATGTTGTGAAGCTGAAAACAAAAATTATGAATATCCTATGAATTGAAGCCTGGCGATATGACTACCTTAACACGACACAAGCATATTTTACATCAAAACGATACACGTTCACTTTACAGCTACTTCATTATACACCCCCCACGGGCGCAAAATAAATGGAGACAAAAAAACCATAATAATAAAACAAGACTCATAATTATTATATTTAAATTATACATTGTTTGCTTTTTGCACTTTATTTTCAATAATCATTGGGCTACCCTTGAACATAGTAATGAAACGGAGTCCAAAGCTCCGAAGAAAAATGGGAAAACAATTTTTGTTTTCTCTGAAATTCCGAATTCATCGGTATTTCCTGGATAGAGTGCAAATAATCAGGAGCTTGAGAAACTTTTGTCGCTAAAGAACGTCATCGTCTCGCTCTGACACTGACGACGAAGAGTTCTCGTTGAAAGCAAACGGGAAGAAAAAAAAAACAAACGATGCACTGACCGGACGACGGGCGAAAAATAAGTTATCGCGACAAAGTTTCAAAAGCATTTCGAGTACAAAAAACTCGAAACAATTTACATCCGGGTGATTCTAACGATAGGCTGACTAAAGACATTTTTCGTCGTAGAAACCTCCTGGCATGCCTTACCCAAAGGCGGTCAGTTCTGGACTACTTTCTCTCGTTGTTCTCGTATAGTCTTAAAGTCCTTCCTGACATCTTCCATTCCGCAAGATTCGTTGAATTGTCGATTCGACAAAGGCTTTTCTCGTCCGAGCAGACTAAAAAAAAAAAGAAGAAAGCTGCAGACTCTCGCGAATCGCGTTGTTTATTTTGCGACGTTAGTTTCGTGAGGTTCCGGTGCCGGAAGTGGGATAGCACCGTCGGAGATCGGCACTTGTTGCTGTGGTTTCTTCGTTTTGCGACTTTTCTTCATAGTTTTCGGTGACTTTGGGTTACCGACAACTTCCATGCGCGTTTCCGGCACGGCAGTCGTCGTTGTTTGGGACGCCGGGCTCTGTTCCGTTTCCGCGCTAGTTTGTACCTCCATTGAGCCGGTCGACGAAACTTTGGCAACGGGCGTTGCCACGTCCATCTCTACGTTGTCCAGTTGACTGGGTGGGCTCGGCTGTTCCGCAACTGTGCTTTCGTTTATCGGCTGGTCGGTGGCCTGCGTCGGTTCGTCGACCTGCCCCAACGTGGCGTCGGCCTCTTTCGTCGGTGACGACGGTGCGACCGGAAGTGAAACAGTTTGTTGCTCTTCGCTAGCTTCCACCCTCTTGTCATCGCTCGCTGCGTTATTTTTATCATTGACTGCCATCGTTTCCGTATTTTCCGCGGGATCCGAAGTTTCGGGAGTTTCCTGTTGAACCTCCATATTCCCTTCAGCGGGCTTTCGATCGTTGAGCGGGGCTTTCGACTCCAGCAAACTGATCGAGTCTTGTATAGTCTTGATGGCGTTTTTGCGCGCCTGCCTGACGTTCTCTTTGCCCTCGGTCTCTATGTCGTCGAGTTTGATGAGCTCGCGCGTAAGCATCTCATCCAGATACATGTAATCCTTGTCCTTTCTCGATTTGCCGTTCCACTGGATCACTTGTTGGTGCAACGAGTCAACTTCCTGCTGCACTTCGGCTACTTTTTTCAGTGGGTCTTTCGGCTGCGTCTGTTTTCTGGGCTGGGCCGGTGCGGCAGGTTCTTGCTGCTGCTGCTGCTGCTGTTGGGGGGTGGCCGAATGCGCCTGCTGATTGAAGTGAGAAGGCTCGTTGTAAGAACGCTGCGGAGCCTTCGTTTCCGGTTGAGTTTGACGGAAGTGGGCCTGGCGCGGTGGACTTCGCGAGGTGAACGGCTGTTGTCTCCTCATGCCAGGATGATGAAGGTTGGCTGCCTGAGGACTGTAGATCTCTTCCTCGAAATTGGGCAGCCAGTCTCTGGCCCGTCCACCGCTGTAGTGTTGATTGAAGTGGGAAGGTCTCTGAAATTGCGGTGGCGTGCCGAAGGGTGAATTGTGTTGATAGTGCGGTGGGGATTCCGTTCTCTGGGGTCTCGAGTAAGGCCAGCCGGTGGAGTCGGTCTGATCGTCGTCGAGATTTTTCGGGACGACAGGCTCGTCCCGGCCCTCAACGAATATCGGTATGTGCCTAACGTTGCTCTGCTGTTGCGGCGTCTTTTGTGGCTGCTGACTCGAGGGCGCGTGCTGGCCCTTCGAAGCCGTTTTTTCGTTGCTGGCTGTTGAAGAAGGCGTTTGGCCAAACTGTGGTGTTATGTCGACCCTCGAGACGAATCGTTGATTCGTATTCTGCGGCTGTTCCGCTGGTTTTTCACGGAATCCAGGGTCGTTCTGCTGTCGGTTCTCCGGAGGCGCCGACATCGATCTCTGGCCGCGATTGTCATTCGATCTCTCGTCGTTGTCCATCTCGTGACGATGCTGCCCAATGTCCACGGTGTTGCGCAAACCGTACTGCGGTATCGGATTTCTGCGCGTACCCTGCTGCTTGCTCGCGCTGTTCTCGTTGCTTCGCCTCGACGCGGGCTGCTGCTGCTGCTTGTCGTGGTGAAATACACTGGACGAGGAGGGCTCGCCGTGCGAGCTGCCGCCGCTCGCACCGCTCGCGGCGCTCGTCCCGCTGCTACCACTCGTCTGGCTACGCGCGTCCTCGTCCGGGTGGCCCTGATACGTCGAGGAACTGCCCGAGCCACGACGACGGCGATTCTTCAAACTGCCGGTCTTGTGAAACCCCAGTATGTCGCCCCAGGCCGAATCCGACAGATGGTCCGCGAATTCCGGGTGTCGCGATGCCAAATCGTCCAGATGCGATCTTATATCGCTGCTGCGACGACCGAAGCCCTCGATGTCGCTTGCCGGGAAACCCTGTAGTCACAATCGAGGCGAGAGGTTAAGGAGGCACGATCACTTTCGCGGGGTCGAAAAAGAGTCTACGTTTGTTTTACCCACAGCTGCTCTGATTGATGTTTACTTGTGTCGATTATTCGTATTATCGATTATAGTGTGCCAAATGTTGTGGTAAATGATGAATTTTGTTGCACGCGAACAAGTGAAAACTGAAAAATTCGATTGTCAACGACTCGGTAGTAATCTTCGTAATAATAATATTAACGCATCCACCATAAAAACGGACCAAAAAGACAAAAAAATCAGCCGGGAACCTATTAAAATAGGCTTGAATTACCTCAGCGGAATTAAGGTAAATGTCTCAATTATTGAACAGCTAAGGATCTGGGGGATTGAATTCGGTGAGCAAAAAATATAAAATCAAGAAAAAACCATCGATTTCATGTTTAAATGATACTTTGATATTTTTACTTTCAAAAAATCGCCCTTTAAATTATTTTTAAATGATTTCAAATGAAAAAAAAGAATAACAATGTGAAGCATGCAAATGTCCCAATTATTGAACACTGGAAGTGCCTATGTCCCTAATAATATTGAACAGACATGTCCCAATTATTGAACACTCTTGAGAATTCTCTTTCCTCCTTGAAATTTTGTCCCTGAAATATCGGGGAGCAAAAAATATTGAACATTACGTTCGTATTTTTAGGTTACATTTCGGTTATATTCTTTTTTTACTTTTCTTTTTATGTTTATTGCACGAAAATACAAATAAAAAATATATTTGACGATCTTAGAGTTGTTATTAAAAGAATAAAGGTAAGTTTATTCAGGAGCTGACAGTTTTTGTTTGAATAAATCCGATTCACACGATCTGTCACACGTTAACTGTCTCGATGTTTTGATGGGTTTAATGACGCCATCTTGGAGAATTCGAGTGTTCAATATTTGGGACACACTGCATTTTCTATGTCCCAATGATCGAACACTGTATTTTTTAACAAATAATTGATTAAAAACATTTTTTAAAATTGTTATTTGTAAGAAATTTTCTGAGGAACCTGAAACGCCTTTACTTTTTGAGATGCGACAGTTTTTTGAATTTTTTATGCCCTTACGTCTGAAGCGGCGCGTCTTAGCAAAAACGATAAACAGTTACTACAAGACGTCAAATCGGGTCACCGTTGCTGGTTAAATAATTTTTTTTCTCTATTAAAGCTTTTTTTGCACAAGGAAGGTAACATTTCGATAGCCAAAAGTTCCATATATGTAATGAAATTTTCATAAATGAGTAAATGCATGCAGGTGAATGAGAAATAATCAAAATACAAGATAGTGTTCAATAATTGGGACATTTACCTTAACACGAAAGGCATAATATAACTATACATATTATTGATACGTGATAAATGATAAAACTCCATAAAGTGTTGTTTGCATTTTGTGGCGGCTTCTATTCAAATTAATTTGAAAACAAAGCTGGATTACGTTCGCCAAACGCACCAGCTGTTACTCGCGACGTTGCTAAGGCTGTCGGTGCTATTTCGTCGTTCTGACCATTTTCAACCGGAAATTGAAACTTTCTTGTAATGTGGTGCTTTAACTACAGGGTGAAGATTGATTTTCTTATTTTTTACAATATCTATTACATCTAATCTATCGAATTTCAGTTTTCGAACGGGTTTAGTTGGATACGTGAGCAGAAAGACCACGATCACCGCACTTCCGGTTGACCGTCTCCATAAGACGACGTGCTTCGGTAACTCAAACTGCTCGACTTTGCAGTTTCATTGCGAAAAAACTGAACGGTCAAAATAGCTCAATTTTTGGCAGTTGGCGCAAAAAGTATTCGTCAAAATCATATAAAAGTTTCAAATCCGAAAGTTGGATTAGTAGTAATGATCGTACCTCCTTAAGTAACGCTTAGGGAGCTGACGAATCTGGATACGAATCAAGCTAATTAGGGGGCGTACATAAATTACGTAACGCAAAATTTCCCAATTTTTACTCCCCCCAACGTAACAGACCCGTAAACGCCTGGTTGATTTTTAAAAGTAAAGGTGTGATATTTGCTCGATCAAAGTAACCTCAAAACAATAAAGGGGGGTATCAAAGTAACCCCAATCTCAGTATAACTTTGATCACTAGTTTCTTTTCCTCGTGTATTTTTAAATATTTTATATTGTCATTTGGAAGATGCTGTGGGAGAGACGCCAGGAGTTCTCAACGAATAAAAAACCCTGCTTATTCTTAGGGAGAAAGAAGGAGTGAGTCGGATAAGATTTGTTGGGGCCGAGTTGAAATTCCGAACTTTGAATGATCAGAATGCTCAAAACTCCGAAAGAAATTTGCACGAAAGGCCAAAACTCCAAAAATCTGAACTCGGTCAAAATAATTCGGCTGTCGAGGTTTTAAAAGTTTCAAAAATTTCAACAAATCCACGAATTATTTCGACAAATTTTTTTTTATTAAGCAGTGTTTTTACGTCAATTTTGAAATTGGTCTACACAATGTTATACGTTCTACATTATTTATAGTTGACTATGATGTAGCAACCTATAAAATTGTCCAAATTTCAAAGTTGACGTAAAATCACTGCTTAATGAAAAAATTCGCGTAATGATTCGTCGATTTATTGAAAATTTTGGAACTTTTAAAACTTCCATAGCCGAATTACTTTGAATGCGGTCAGGTTTTCGGAGTTTTGGTCTTTCGGGGTAGTATTCTTTCGGAATTTTGAGCGTTCTGATCATTCCAAGTTCAGAATTTCAACCCGAATCCATCGTGAATTTCGGAACATTAATATTCGGAATTTTAATCCATCTAAGCATTCAAAGTTCGGAACTTCAACCCGGCCCCGATTTGTTCCAATCATGCAGTGAGTCATTTTGGAGGATGGTAGGGAGGAAACGCCGCAAAAGTTTCTCGTCAAATAACTATTTATATTTTACTTCAATTTTAACAGCCATCTTTATGAATACATATACCAAAAGCATGTACCAAACATGAAGTAAATATCACAAATAATTTTCATACAATTGATGCATTGGATACGTCACTGTAGTGGCGTGTCTTCTTAAGGAGTTTCGGGACGATTGGCGATATGTTACCATTTGATTAAAGTACAGTAGATTCTTTGTCGTATACTGAATACACCCTACAAATTTTAAATCGATCGTCTACACCGTTTCTATAAAATGTACAATTGAAGAAATAATTTTTACCATAGCGAGATACCTAATTGTCAAAATATGAAGGGGGACGAAATTGCAATAATGCACTCAGTGATTTGACAGTTTTTCACCTGACACATTATGACAATAGGGTATTACACCTTTTTTGAAAGACGTCTCAATTTTATCCTTTGGTGGTAATAAACTGCCAGAATTTTGATTTCTATTTTATGAAATCGATAAGTGGCATAAAAATGCATTTAAATTTGACATTTCAAATTTCCGCGCGAAAACGCTAGCCGCCATGCTGCTTCGGTTCGTGACGGCACTTGCATAGCAAACATCGACGCTGCACCAATTGTAAATACGTAATGTTTTTTTTTTTCGTTAAAAGTGAGTTACAATCGCTAACATTGGTGTGGTGTTCCTAAATGTAAGAATACGAGTGTAAAAACACCGGAAAAGTTGTGGATTAAAATGCCAATTGATATAAATATGAGGAAGACTTGGTTAAAACTTGCGAGAAGAGATTTAAAGTCATATTAAAAAAAAAACTCATTTGTTCTTTTTTGAAGTACAGATAACAATTTGAAAATTTACCATTAACTATGACAAACAAGAATATATAGTTGTTGACGCTTTCTTTCACAGACTAGAGAGTGATGAGTCTACCGCTTTCTTTGTTGCTCACTACGCCAATGACGTCACGTCGGAATTCATTATAGCGGCTACCGTTTCGCATGTTCGTTGAACATATAGAAAAAGTATTTCATTTAAAATTAATTATAATATTTATATTGTGTTTTTATAAATTAAAACCAAAATTATTCGATTGCTTATTGCGAAATCTATCGTTTTTTAAAAATAGATTCTTAGTATTTTTTTTATATAGAGTAAATTGATTGGGTCTATTTTTAAAAATAGATTCTTAGTATTTTTTTATATAGAGTAAATTAATTGGGATAGAATATCCATAAGTCGAATTTCCATAACCGAATATCCAGAAGTGAGTATAGAGGGTGAGTATAGAGTATAAATGACCCCCAAAAACAAACCCAAACAAACAAATAAACGCATTTCGACTCTATACTCACTTATGGATATGCGATTTATGGATATTCGTACTTATGGATATTCGACTTATGGATATTCGACTCATGGATATTCGTACTTATGGATATTCGACTTATGGATATTCGTACTTATGGATATTCGACCTATGGATATTCGACTTATGGATATTCGTACTTATGGATATTCGACTTATGGATACTCGTATTTATGGATATTCGACTTATGGATATTCGTACTTATGCATTTTCGACTTATGGATATTCGACTTATGGATATTCGACTTATGGAAATTCGACTTATGAATGTTCGACTTATGGATATTCGACTTATGGATATTCGACTTATGCATATTCGTACTTATGGATATTCGATTTATGGATGTTCGTACTTGTGGATATTCGTACTTATGGATATTCGACTTATGGATATTCGACTCATGGATATTCGACTCATGGATATTCGACTTATGGATATTCGACTTATGGATATTCGTCTTATGGATATTCGATTTATGGATATTCGTTCTTATGGATATTCGATTTATGGATATTCCTACTTATGGATATTCGTACTTATGGATATTCGACTTATGGATATTCGACTCATGGATATTCGACTCATGGATATTCGACTTATGAATGTTCGACTTATGGATATTCGACTTATGGATATTCGACTTATGGATATTCGATTTATGGATGTACGTACTTATGGATATTTGACTTATGGATATTCGTACTTATGGATATTCGACTTATGGATATTCGACGACAGTGGAGTAAAATACCCTGTTTCGTCATCAGTGCCATTCAGCGATGAGTGTAAGCATCCCCCTATGTTAGAAAGTGTTCCTTCCATTGTAAATTTTATAGAAACGGTGTAGATGAGCGATTTGAAATTTGAAGGCTGCATTCAGTATATGCCACAAAATGTACTGTTTAAATTTGAATCAAATGATAGCATATCGTCAATTGTCCCGAAACTCCTTAAACGTTGATCGTCCAACAAAAAAATCTATTTATCCCCGTCCTGCTCAACTGAATGGAAATATTTTCCAGAATTGCAACGTTTTTTTTGCTGTACGCCCGGCAAACAAGAGTCGCATCGATAACGCAAAAACATGTTCTCGCCCGGAGACACTACGTATTTTTGATTATGCGAGAAGTAGGTTGGAACGGTGTCTGGCGTCCTGCAAAAAATTATACCAACACAGTGTGAAGAGGAAGAAAAAAAGGAAACGTGAGCGAGAACGGTGGCAACGGAGAATGATGGCCAACGTATACCGAGGAGATACTTTGAGTTTATTTGTAGATACGTATTCAAACCGAGTGGGCGAAATTATATGCCCGCTCAACGTCACACATGACCTGCCATCTCCGTCTTTTCTTCTTCTTTTCCTCTTTTATTTGCTCGATCTCACAGTAGCGAGTGCGTGAACGACAATCGCGTACAATTTTTCGCCGATATTTCTCGACCTATGTCACGAAAAAACACCGCGAGGATTCTATACGAAAACCTTAAATTTCTTACATCAAGGTGAATTTGTGGAAATATATACATTGGTTGAAAATATTGAGTGTTTCCATGGTATAATCTTCGAACTTCCAGAATTTCAGTCCTTCTACAATTAACTGACATTTGTCACTTCCCTACTTTCACTTGCTTGAAGACTCCCAAGCCTCATGACGTTGAACTTTGCATCGTTGGAATGCAACGATTTTATTTGTTAATTCTTCACTTCTTCATTTTGATGCTTATCCAAAGCCTTTTTTAGCACATTGAGGTCGTAAATCTCCAACAAGAATACGAAAAAACGGTTGAGTGATTTTCACATGAAAAAAAAAAAACGACGATAAAAAAGAATTGATTTTCGCTGCAAACTTCATCATCCCGCCCCAGTGTATTGCTTCTGTTTTGCATTCGGTGCAAGTTTGACGGGCTACATCTGGCTAGGCGGGTAAAAAAATTGCATTTTCAAAAATATTTTTATTTTATAGTATAACCTTTTAGCTATATTCCTTAAAAATGTCATTGAAATATTCCTAAAATTGAATAAGCACTTCAAACTCTAAGCGCGTTTTTCTCGAAACACTTTTTCCAAAGTCAGTGGACATGATATCTCGAGAACCGTTTGATGGATTCCTTCCAAATTTGCAGGAGATACGACGAGAAGCATTTGAAAGTCGCTGACGATCTCATTTTTTCAAAATCGTTCTTCATTTTTCAATATTTACGTAAAAATGACGACTCCTTTCATATATTTCCTGTGCTCGAAATTCACTTCGTCGCCACGTCGTTAAATAAAATGATTTGAAAAATCGACGATCGTCAACGACTCGTATTTATTGTCAACTTGAATAATCCGCTTGGTTTTTAGATTTCGGATGGACCGTTTAAGCTGAAGGATGTCCACCGCCGGACATCGCGAAAAAAAGTCACCTGCTGGCGGCCATGTTTTAGTTATTTCTCTGTATTTTTTGGTGATTTTTTTTAAAGGCTCGCAATGTATGTACCTTTGTATTTAAAAAATGCGTTCCTTTTTCGCCAACCGTTTCCCGGTTAACAAAATCTGTACCTGGCTATTTTTTTCGGGCCTCTACGTATTGTAGCTCCTGTGAAATAGGTGAAAAAGAAATCAGAATTTTTTAGACCCGTAAAACCTTTCTGCGGCGGCGATCAATTATTCATAAACGTGTAAAAGCTTTTCCAGACTAAATCCGAGCAACGACCTCAGGAATTCCTGCTCCGCATTCTCTTTTCCATTCGATGTTTGAACAAATAAACACGATCATCAAATTAAGATGTACGATTAATACGAGATGTCCTGCGGAATGCATGAATCACGTTGAGATATGCGAGTCTGTGTTTTCTCATTTTCTCTCCTCATCTGAAACGCATACAATTGTTCGCGTCTTTGGATTCTCCGTCCATCCGATATATATTTTCCGATCTCGATTTTTTGTTTCTTCTGAATGGGCTATGCACATCGGCTAAGAGGGCAGCCAACATACTCGGACTGAGAAAGGCGACAGAATAGAAACTGGTGGGCGAGTGAAAATCAAATGGAACAAAATTGAACATGGTGTATAATTCTGAGTCGGATATATATTTTAATCGAATCGGGGTAATGATGAATTTCTCGGTACACAGCTGGCACGATTATTAGTCATCGGAACTTTTTTTTAACTCAATGTACGTGTGCAATTATGTAGTCTCGTGAATTTATTTCATATCCTGTCCTCTTCGTATCCCTCGACTTCTCATATTTTCTCTCTCTCTGTCGAGTGACCACAAAAAGTATGGAGTAACGCATTCCATATGTCGAGACGATAAAAAAGTTTCCTGACGCCGGTAAGCGTTACATTCCGTCGGGTCACCTCGCCTTTTATGAGGATTTCCTCGATTGTATATTTTTTGTCTCGCTCTTCCTCTCTTGATACCCCCCCTCTGCTCCGTTCGACAAGAGCTCTGACGACGACTTGGAGCTCGGGAGCCACGCGCCTGCTGTTTTTCATCGTCATATGCCCCGATGATGACGTAGGAGCCCCGGAGAATACTATATATCACGCATACGTATATACGTATGTGCACATATATATCGTGTATTTTCGCGCTGCGGCGCGTGGGTGGTTCGAACGATGGGATTCATCACGCGTTATAACTATATAGATCGCATGACTATATATAGATCGCTTGGATGCAACTTTCACGTAACTATTGAAATTCAAACTCCTCCGTATTAATATACAATTCGTCAATTGAATCATCGTTAATTGTATTATCGTCGATCGTTTATAGCCGTGCGCAATCGTGCTGCTGAAGTTTGCATCGTTTAAGTGCAACGGAAGATGTTTTTCAGTTCCTTGTACTCCATTATTATCGTTATGCAAAATATATTTCCATAGATTCAGGTTGTCGATCTTCCATGAGGATGAACATTCTATTTAGTGGCTTTTGTTCTACACATCTTCAAGTCATTTTACAACATTATTCACAAAGTTTTGTCGATTAAAAGACTGAAGCTGGATAAAGCGAGCCACCTTTGTATTATAGTGCTCTGCGGCCAGCAACACTAGATCGCCAATTCTTCACCGATTGGGGTGAAGTTTTTTTCAAACCTCCAAACAACATTTTACGTCGGAATAGATAGCGGATTTTTTATGAGTCTACAACTTTTTCGGACAAAATCATTTTCGGCGATTTTTCGTAGCGGACCATTTTTTTAAAGCATGCGGATTATTATTGAAAATTAATTTGAACAAAATCTCGTAAAGATATTTGAAGGTGTAGAATACAGGTAGTTAATTTCCATTCTATCAACTTTTTCATCGATGAATGTTAATGAATGGTGACGTTTTTCTAAAAACTTTTCGAAGCCTTTGTGACCAATGTGAGATACCGATTATTTATGATTAAAAAAAAATTGCTGCATTTTTGTTTTCGTAACAGACGGCTCTTTTGTTTTATTGCGAATGATTCTAGAGTAAAAAAACATTTAAAAAAATACCAATTTTCGTCGGTGTGAGGTCTCTCGTATGAAATTTTACCGTTTTTTTCTCTTCAATACAGATGCAGCGAAACTCATGAAAATGTTAGAGCTTGATCTTTCATTACACGTGCGTAACTGTGAGAAGAAAATCAGAACATTCGTTGATTAAGGAGGTGGCAGCGGTAGCCAGAATCCGAGATTGAATTGAAAAAAAATATATGTCATTGTCTAGACTATACTGAGTCTTTACGATTTTTTTGAATATTTTGACCACAAAACGCCAGAGATAAAAAATAGTTTAATGAATGTAATTTTAAGTGCGGTTAGAGAGGCAAGACGTTCACGCTACGAGTGATCTAATTTTTTTTGCTATCTAGGACCAAGATAAACCATTTCTACCAACGGATCAATGCGAACTAAACCTTTGTGAATATTTAGAAAAATAAGCACCTATCTTGCCCATCGTAAACAATACACAGGGTGTTTGGCGCATGGACCGACACAATTTTTTAGGGGATTGGGGGCTTGTTTGCTACTTTTTTCTACTTTAGGCCATATGTCCTAAAGGTCACGGTAAATGAGATATGATTTTTTGAAGTTTTTTTTATTTACCCGAAATTTCGCCTTTAAGGGGGGATTGTCTTTTTTTTTCGCAAAATTTACCGCTTTTTGGGAATTTTTTTGTGAAGAAAGTATACAACGGAAAACTTGTGAAACTTGGCATATAGTTTTATTGATCTGTTTACTACATACACAAAAATTTTTAAACAATTTCATCAAAAAATCCGCCTCCCACCCCCCTCGACGCGCGATGGTCCTTTTTTGGATGGTGTGCACGATTTCTCAAAAACTATTCAACCGATTGCCTTCAAATTTGGACAGAATGCTCAGCTGACATCCTTTTATCGTTTGATGAAGCAAAAAAGCAATACGTTTAATAGTTTTTTATTTATAACAAAAAATCGATCAATTTTTTTCGAAAAATCGATACTTCAAGTTCAAAACGTCACCAAATCGTCAATTTTTTTTTTTTCCCTTCATCGAACGCTAGCTATATGTGTCTAAGGTAAAATGCTTTTTGGGTTTTTGTTGCAAGATGAACGTGAAGGCTGTAATCGTGCACACCATCAAAAAAGGACCATCGCGCGTCGAGGGGGGTGGGAGGCGGATTTTTTCATGAAATTGTTTAAAAAATTTTTTGTATGTAATAAACAGATCAATAAAACTATATGCCAAGTTTCACAAGTTTTCCGTTGTGTACTTTCTTCACAAAAAAATTCCCAAAAAGCGGTAAATTTTGCGAAAAAAAAGACAATCCCCCCTTAAATCGTCATACCTTTTTTGTTTTTTCGTTGTAATAGCATGAAATAACTTTTGTTGTATTCTGCAATGATTGTTCATTCAACTTGTCAACTTTTAAAGTCATTTTTAAAAAAACTAAAAGCTATATTGAAATTAGCTTTGTTTTAGAAAGTTCTCTAGTTTATACCCTTTCCAACGGTATGCTACATGTCACAGAAATCATGCATTATGTGGTGAAAATAAAGAGAATCGTTTTGGTGGTGAAAAGAAAGAGCTTGTTTTATTATATAAAATTTTTTTTTTTATAATCAATTTAGGAGTCGAAATTTTTCATACACTTACACTTTTTAGAGACTCGAAGCTGAAGAGTCATTATTTTTTAAAACCAATCGTATCAAATAATTATTTATTTATAACAAATATACATTACAGAATGCAACAAAACTCATTTCGTGTTACTACAATCGCAAATAAAAAAGTTATGACGACTCAAAGGCGAAATGTCGGGTAATAAAAAAAAAAACGGTTCCTTCGCCGTTGGTTACTTAACCAAAAAAAAATGGATGAAAATCGACAAAAAAATTTCAGTGGAGCGCAACTTCGTTACAAGGTGGGATACGCACACTGTATGCACAAAGGGTTCTCAAAAGGACGAATAAAAAGTAGGTGAATGTCGCAGCTTGTCAAGTCCGTAGCGCGTTGCGCGCGCTCGTTGTTGGACGTTCATCATTTGGGTCATGGTTCGAACGTGCGGAATGTATACACAATCGCAACTTTTTATTTCATCTGTTCCTCATCGCACTCTTTTTTCCCTCATTCTCCTTTTCACCGTATTCCCTTTTACGATTACCTTCTAGATCTGTGTGTTTCAGATCGCGACGATTCCAGACACTCGACTCGCTTTCAAAATAGTGGGGCCGGATTGACATTCCGAATTTCGGAACGCTCAAAATTTCGAATCTGTTAGCTAGTACTCAATGCTTTTGGAAATTTATAATTCCAAAATCTTGTAAACAGAATTATCATATAAGCGAGAATAATAGTACACTAAGAAATTAAATGACAATATTCAGGAGCCGCCTGATTAAGGCGGGATTCTACTTTGAAACCATGAAAAAAACGCTATTTTCGTGAATTTTTTCTGAGAATACTATTAAAGATATCGATATGGGGTATAAACTGTTCAATAAATACACTCTTTAAGTACATAAAAACAAATTTTTAAATGTATTTTATTCATTTTTTGTACACGTAAAATATGTTTAAAGCCAACGCCTCGAAAAGCAGGTACCGTTGCCGTGGTCGTGAAATCTTTCCGACGGATGGTCTGAAACAAAAAAATCAAATAGTTTCATGTTCAGTATGTCTTCAGGAACCGACCTAACCAGAATATTTTATATACGTGCAAAATTAACAAAATGGCGGCTAAAATACGAAAAAAATGCGTTTTTGGGTCTTTTTTTGCAATAAAAAAATAGTTCTAATCAAAATTTTAAGTTGATTGTAGTTAAGTCGGTTGGTACACACATATAGAATATGTGTTCCAAATTTCATAAGGATCGGTTCAGTACTTTTTGAGTTATCACGACCACGGTACTTGAATATGTCGTTTCGAGAAAAACGCGTTTAAAGTTTTGGTGAGTGATAAATCGTAGAAAAAATTATCTTACCCTCAATCAGCGATGCCTGGGCCATATAATATGCCTTCGACGTGTTCCAGGTGGGTGTTTTCATCCAATTTAGCCTTTTCAAAGTTTCAAAGTAGAATCCCGCCTTAAGCGTCCACGTGAAAACACACCACATAAAACAAGTATCAACTTCCCACAATTGGAGAGCCAACAGTTCCGAACAATTGTAGCGTTACAAATTCGAGTTCGTGAATGGCGGAGGTTTGTACAGGGAAAAGTTCCAAAAATCAGAATATCGATAAGAATCATCCATAGCTAAACGTCCTTACATTATATGCTCACAATAAAACTTGAAGGATTATCGAAACTCTGGAAAAATTTTACCACGAAAGATCAAAACGCCGAAAGAATTTTGCCCGAAAAATCAGAACTCCGAAAATCTGAGAGTCGTCAAAATAATCGGCTACGCAAGTTTCAAAAGTTTCCAAATTTTACGTAAAGTTGATATAGCTTAAATGATAATGATTTTCCATGAATCGACGAATTATTTCAAGAATTTTATTTTATTTGCAAGTGATTTTACGTCAATTTTGAACATTTTCAAATGTTTCTCTGCATATTGACATTGTTATATTTTCTCATTCGAAACTCAACTAAAAATTAACCTAGTAGCGACCTCCGGCACTTGATTCGTGGAAACATGTTTCGCATGCGTGGTGCTGCCATCTAAACGCGTTAGGCTAACGTGCTGTCTGCTTTATGTGTCCGTCTCGGAATTTTGAACGCTCTGAACGTTCTACGATTCTTCATCGGAATCTTACACTATCTAAACTTCAGTTTTCGCAAACTGGATGATCGAAGCTATGATTTCCGAAGTCCAACATTTTCGTGAACCTGACGAACCTCTTATTAGCTTTTATTATATTTAAACTTTCTGATATAGCACGTTTTCTATAATAAAAATTTCGGAATTTTGTGGCATGCTTAATATTACATATTCAGAGTTTTGTATGTCGTATCACTCAAATAAAGCGTTGATCTTCTTCATACTATTTCTGAAAAGTATCTCGCATAAGAAATCATACTTGTATCCTTTTCTATCGCTGCTCGTACCGTTCTGCATCATTTACAGTCAACTGTGCAGATTTTTGCTGGGATGGTCTTTGCTTGTGGCTTCTGAACATAAAAATTAGGAGTTTTAAACCGTCTGTGCATGCAAAGTTCGAAATTTCAACCCGGCCCCGAAATACTTTAGCAAAAAAATCTAGGCTCGATTTTGTCCATTCGTTTTTGTCGCTTTGCGCTCTGATTTGTAGCATTTTTTTTAAACTGAAAGTGAAACTAAGGCACGAAACATAAAGCAGATTGATCAATAGCACTTCAGTAATATCCATACACACAGACGAACAGCGATATCTGTAAGAACAAATACATGAATATATCTTCACGTCAAGCCGGGAGGGCAAACGTGATCTCGCGTGTGGTGCACGCGGTCCATATAAGTCCACACAAACGATTTCTCGTTGATGGTACGTTGAGTTGCAAATCGAGAAGTATATGAGAGCATATTTAAGGGAGCTTTCCAGTATGAAATTTTCAAAAAATCGATTTTTTTTTTTTTTTTGCTTTATCGAATAGTATACACTCTTCCGAATATTCCCTGAAATTTTCATGCCGAAATTCAGATTATTTCGGTTACTGTACAGCATTTCTTGGAAGAAGGCAACGGAGCGCTACAGCTACAGCGAAACTTTGAACGCGTTTTTCTCGAAACAGCATTTTTCAAAACGGTGTCCAACTTGGAGGGCAGAGTTTTAAAGCTATCGAGTTGAATTTTTTACACAATATTCTTAACGTCATTGTTTATCGTGCTATGGAAGCTTTTTTTTTTTCTTGACAGCTTCCTATTTTTTTGTAAAAAAAACTGCCAAAAAAAATGCTAAAATCGATACTTTTTGTTCAAACCGGCGCCATTTTTGCAAAAAAGAAAAAAAAAAAGCCTCCATAGCACGAAAGCCAATTATATACCGATCAATAATCTTTTTGTGTTTTTTGTTTCAGATCAAAATTGTGACCCCCAACGTGGACACCACATCCAAGTGCATTTTCTGCAACAATTGTTTCATCATTTTTATAGATATTAATTAATAAATAAATCGATCTTTAAAAAATTGTTTTGTATTCTTCAATACCCAATTAATATTAAAAAAAAACCAGACCGATTAGATTATTTTTTCTTTAAAAAAAAAAATCGCGAAAAACAGCGATTTTTCGGGCTGTCACACTGGAAAGCTTCCTTAACTATTTCTATATACGAAGTGAATGCTGTTACAACGTGTTACTTATCCGAACCGGTAAAACTTGCAACGCGACAGATCGATAATTACAATGGAGAGATTGATAAACGTGGCATTGAAGTTTGTATCGTTGGAACGCAACAGAACTTTTTTTAATTATTTGTTTCAAATGTTTTCGATTGTATTAGAATCCAATGGTTTTTTCTAGCCATTGAGATCGTAGATCTCTACTAAAGGAAGGAAAAATCACTTGAGTGGATTGCTTGCTCTAAATTTGCCGAATGGAAATGTGAGCAATTAAAAAAAGGTATATTTCGTTGCATTCCAACGTTGCAAACTTACATCAGTGATCAACGACTTATTATTATTGTTATTATTATTATTATTATTATTATTTACGATTATGATTATTGTTAGAAGCCGCCAGGTAGTCTTATCCCTCCGCGTGTACACTGGATCTTTAAGGGGATATCCCTCTCTGGATACTTTAAAAAAACCGTTTTTTTTGCATATCATTATAGTGTGACCTTTCAAAAATATTTTAAGACCAACCGGACCCTGAAATCCTAAAAAGTTACCAAGTTATACCTATTTTAGTAATATAAGAATCATTATTATTGTTGCTCTCATTTTTATTGTTATACTATAATTATATGGCGACAAAAAAATTGTCATTTTTATTATTAAGAACCGCCAAACCCTTGGCGGAAAAACACAATTGGCATGTGATATTCTATGGTAGCGCAGAGAATCGAATAAATCTGGTCAACATCGCGCGTTGGAGCGTCAATTATCGGTGAAAACGAATTGTAGCACCTGATATGAGAGATGCGAGAAGAGGCCGGACTGGCCATTCAACTTATCGTGCACTCTTTTCTTACCGGCTCATCTTTATTTATAAGTCGATGACTCGCTCTAAATCACGAACGAGTCGCAATCGCAATCGTTTTTTTAGCCGCGAGCGCGCAATACTTAAAAAAAAAAAGTATTTCGTCCGCTTTGCTCAGTCGCCTGTCTATATGTGAGTACGCAAACGAAGACATTCATTGCGCAGTCTTTTATCGGCCGTGAGATAGTGAATCTATCGCGATGTATGTCGTTAGGGAATGATCACATTCGTCGAGGACCGTGCCACACCTGATCCCATATCTTAGATTAGTTGGAAATACTTTTAATCCACAAATAATATTGTTTTATCAATTTATAATATTATTTTATTTATAATCGTCAATATGTGAGGAGCAGGCGGACCGGACTTTTCCACACTACGTCGATCGTTTTTTTTTCGGTCTGGAAGCACACCTTTATTAGCTCCCGAAATATTTTTAATAAAATCCGGCTCTAAACAACTCAAAATTTTTTAGAAACTGCCTTGTCAAGCGAAAAAGCAGTTTTTAGGCACGACAAAAAGATTGACGCAGTGTGGACCAGTCCGGTTTCGTTCGCCTGCTACTTATTTATAGTTCTCGACGAATAACTATTAAGGGAGGGGGATACTTTTAGGCGAGAAAAAAATTCGCTGATTTTTATGATTTTTTTTAAAAGGAAATATTTCTTCACTATTTTTTAGACTTAGAGTATGTTTTAATACTTGTTTTGGCTGTCGGATGGTATTTTGCAAAATCATTCATCTTTAAAATTGCCGGTGGTATGGCAGTCTTCTAAACGGCATTTTAAAAACTGACGTTACGTGTAGCTAAAAAACTAATCGGCCGTTTCTCATGAAATTTGGTGTAATTCTTCCTAACCTTATTATCTAAAACATGACTATAAATGTTCTTATTTTTTCTATATCAAGATGTAGGGTAAGGTCGTATAGGAGTACGCACCTAAGCTTCAAATCGGTGAAAAAAAAAAAACAAATACACTTTGCGAATCAGTTTTTGTTTTAATTGAAAGAACATTTAGCATTCTAATGAAATTATGAGCAGCAAATAGGAATCTTAATATTTTAAAAAACTACAAATCGGGATGTGTTCCTCTTACAAGGAACATCCCTCAGGTGACACCCTTCGATTTTTGTTGAAATTTGGATATGTTATAAAGCACCGAAAAGTAAACGATACGTATTTTTTTTATCGGCGGAAAAACGGTTTCAAGGGGTGAAACCACGCTTTGAAAAAAGTGCAAATGGTACAGAATATGAAAATTTGATTACAAAGCCTACTTAATTTTTAATCGTATACTTTTTTAAATATTTTTATACGTATATCCTTCCAATAACGTTATAGTGAGAAAACTCCCAAAGTTTCAGTCAGATCTATCAATAAGTTTTTGAGCTACAACATGAGCAATCTTTCAAAAAACTGCCTGAAGGAAAACCTTATAACGCCGCCATTTCGTTTTTTTTTTAATAACAACAAAAACATTTTCAACGTTTGACAGTTGTAATAAGATGTCAAAATTGTAAAATGATGCGATTATTTTAGCACCTTCGAAAAAATTAATGAAAAATGACTCATCTTTGAGCGTCTAAAGGGATCCCCCCTTAATATTAATTAATGGCAGTAATAAATAATCACGTGATATAAATATAAATAGGCACGGTTATAAATTACTCCGAATTTCATTCTGAGTTGTAAAAAAACATTCACCGACGCAGATTTTCCATAATAATCATCGATGTTATACTTTTTCAAGTTGGTAGCAACACTAAAGTTTTATTTTCAGGTAATAAAAATATAAAAATGCATAATTTCGCTCTTTAATTATATATTTTAAGAAAAATTAGGCTTCACAAAATATTCCTATAACGCGTATTATTATTTTGAGGTTCGTCGAAAAAAAAAAATCATAAACCGTCGTTCGACTCAACTGGACCGCTCGAACCTCCTTATCCGTAATCTCAAAAGTTAAACATATATATTTAATTCACGCAGTGGAATAGCAACTTTTTGTACAAATTACAAAATTTGTATAAAAAATTGGAGTATATAGTTTAAGTTTCATCAAATTATTTCTTCATGCTTGCTGAGGCAAAACTTAAGGCCTTATAGTATATGCGAAAAAATACATTCTTTCCCCTACATTAATGTAGCCTGAAGTTTTAAGAATATTTGAAGCTGTTCATGATTAAAAAATTCAACTCAATGATGAAGTTGCGGCATTTGGATTTCCTTCTAGCATACTAGAGACGTTTTAGATGCCGATGTAGGCCATACATAGGATGCAGGATGCTATTAAAAAAGGCAATAAAATATTTTATACCAGATACCGCACGGCGATTCTTATCGCTAACTTTAGAGCCGTTTTCCAACGAATCGGTTTCGTCGGCCTCGTGACAGTCCAAACCCACGAACCGAGGTTCCAAAAGCTTTCAAATTTTTACAGCATATTATATTCATCAATACCTATCGCGTGAACCTCGAGAAGTACAAAAAATTGATGGTCCAACTCTTTCAAATTAATATTTTATTAGTAGAAAATGGAATGAAAAAGTTTAAGTACTCCCATTTTGACATGCTTTTTCAATATATTTTTGTTGTTTCACACCGGAGGGACATCTATTATGTAATTACAGTCCATTTAAAATATTTTGAGATTATAAGTATTTTTGAATATTTTGAGATTGAATAAATTTTGTAGAAATTTAGCAATAAAGGGTAAGGTGCCCAATTATTGGCACTTTGAGGGCCCAGTTGTTGGCACTTTTAGAGCCCAATTATTGACACTTTAAGATCTCTATTATTGGTGCTTTCAGATCCCTATTATTGGCACTTCAAGATCCGTATTATTGGCACTTTAAGAACCCTTGTGTAGGTAGGAGAGTGTCGATAATAAATGGACTGCCAAAATAAGGTTACCTTACCCTATGTGTAACGTTTTTTTCACAGCTTCTGTAAATGTATCTACGAAAATTGACGAAATCGCGTATACAATGCCTTAAATAAAACTAACTGATTGTTCGGATTTAATTTTTTTTTCTGGGGGTTGAGATTTCTGAGGGACGTGACCACCCCTGCCCCCTCCTAGCTACGCGAGTGGCCAGATCTGCTTACCAGCAGCATTATGCAGATATAATGGGTTTAAATGATGCGCGCGTGTTTATTGTCTGGTTTTGTTTTCTCGCAACCGTTCGCGTAAAGAAGCATAATAACGTTCCGGCAGGAATAAAGTTTTCTCGGACGCCCACGTGACAACTGTCAATTTTCGCTCGCGTTCCGCGCTCGCACTCGTCATCGACGACAAACAACAACGACGTTGAGAGTTCGAATGTACCGCGGGCCCTCGGTCTGTTTCTTTTGCCACCAAAACCGGTTTTCCTTTTCTTCTCCTTTTTTCTTCGTCTTTTTTCGCACGGCTCTCAAGTGCCATATACGTCCGTAAGCGTCGTATCTCGTATACGTTGTATTCATACGTGCCTATATTTGCTTATACTATTTTTCTCACCGTTTAGAGACATCTACGAGAAAGAGAGAAAGAGAGAGCGACAAGAAAGAGGGAGCGCGGAAGGAGAGACACAAGAGGGTCCCCCGATTGGATCATCTACGAAAATAAATGGGCAACCCATGCGTCAAGACTTTGTCGATTATGACTGCAGAAAAAACGATTTAAAGAATGGGTAAAGTCCCGACAACCCCCCCCCCCCCCCCGCCCCCAGCGAGCTGAAATTGTTCACAAATATTCCTTTTGGTATTTTAAGACAACCCCTAAAGACGATGCTGAAGTTTGCATCGTTGGACTGCAATGAATTTAATTTATTTTGGTAGATTACGCCTACAAAAATCCATCAACCATTTTTTAAGATATTTATTTTGCGATCTACATAAAAATCTATCAAAAAAGATCGCCTATAGTTATAAAAATGTGGAAAATAAAACGTAAAATACAACTTTCGTTGCGTTCCAACGATGCAAACTTCAGCACCATCCCCTAAAGGGATTTTTGGCGACGCGAAATAGTTTTTGGATTGAGGTTCAGGTTTGAGCAAAACGGAGAGCGCGATATACAGGGTGTCCCAGAACTGAATGCGTTCCCTGAAACGGGGGTTTGGGGGTGAAATTCTGAGCCGATTGATATAAGCATGTGTAGCTCTCAGATCAACCCCTGAATTATTAGGAATTTTTAAAGATGGGCCAATCAGGTCCGCCCGATGAGCCGGCGTACGTCGTTGAGCGATAGGCGTGTGCGGTGGTCGCTGTAGGGGTGGGGCTCCCGCCAGGCGGGCCGCCGAGCGCACCTGATTGGCCCACCTTCAAAAATTAATAATAATTCAGGAGCTGATCTGAGACCCATATATGCTCTAGTTATCGTTTACAATCTTTACACGACCCAAAACTCCCAGTTATATCGCTGCATCTCACTCCTGTATGGGTGTCTTGCTTATAACAATGATTTGTTATTATTGAGGATGTTTGAAAGACCAGAACTTTTTCAACCAGGTGTGAGAGAGCAGTAGTTATCGTTCAAAATCTTTACACGACCCAAAACTCGCAGTTATATCACAGCATCTTACTCCCGTACGTATATTTTGTTTCTAACATGCCTTATAATCAAAAACGATGTTTAACATACCCGAACCCATTAGCAGCTTGTGTGAGGGACCTCTAATTACCATTTACAAACTTAATTCGCACCAAAACTGGTAGTTATACCACAGCATCTCACTCCTATATGGATATTTTGTTCATAATAATTATTTATAATTATTGAGGATGTTTGAAAACCCAAGACTCCTTGGAACCTTGTATGAGGGAACTCTACTTATCATTTAAAAACTTGATCCGAACCAAAATTCGCACTTATGCCACAGCATCTTACTCCTGTAGGGGTGTTTTGTTTATAAAAATTATTTATAATTATTGAGGATGCTTTTAAAACTCGAACTCCTTGGGACCTTCTATGAGTGACCTCTAGTTATTATTTAAGAACTTCATTCGATTCAGAACTGGCAGTTATACCATAACATCTCACTCCTGTATGGATATTTAGTTCATAATAATAATCCATAATTATTGAGAATGTTTTAAAGACCACAACGTTTTTTGATCTTGTGTGAGGAAGCTCTAGTTTCGTTTCAAAACTTCAGACGCCCCAGAACTGGCAGTTATACCACAGCATCTCACTCCTGTATCGATATTTTGTTTTTAACAATGATATATAATTATTGAAGATGTTTTAAAGACCAGAACTCTTTTGGACCTTGCGTGAGGGATCTCTAGTTATCGTTGAAAGTCTTTGTACAACCTGGAACTCGCAGTAATGTTACAGCATCTCACTCATCTACGGATATTTTGGTTATACCCATTGTTAACGATTCGAATTAGACTCAACCGATAGAACTATTCACAGAATGGGGTTAGGATGTAGAACTCTTTAAATTTAAACTCTGCCATGGGCAAGTTTGTGAAATTCGATGAGATGCTATGATTCATTTTGCGAAGTTAGCATCTCATTTTTTCAAAGTGCGTTTCCGTTAGTAAAATCGACTGAACTATTATTAAAAATTATCAAGAACTGTAGAACTATATGGGATGCCACTTTATATGGAGTTTATTTGTGAGATGCTAACATTTGAGATGCTAACTTCACATACATTTCTTATATCAATCGACTCAGAATTGCACCCCCAACCCCCTATTTCAGGGAACGCATTGAATTCTGGGACACCCTATATAGGTATGAATGGAGACGTAGCAGGTATGGATATAGTCAGCGCGCGTTAAAAAAAAACTATAAATTCAATATCCCGAAAACTATGGCGAGTCGGCAAAAATCCATTTAGGGGTTGTCTTAAAGTATTAAAAGGAAGGTTCGTGCAAAATTTCACCTCGATCGGAGGGAGGTTTCGGAACCTTATCCAAAAGAATAATACGATTAATAACAATAATAATAAAAGAAATAAAGCAACTCAAGCAGCTGCAACTCTCCGTGTCTCACGTCGTTCTCTTCCGTCGTCGTTGTGTGCCTCGAGCAAACGTATGTTTCACCCGATAATTTTTTTTTACCTTATAAGGTAAAACGACCATATTCGTAAAGCGGAGAGCAAGTCTAAGAATTAGATTTTAGAGTCGCAACGAGAAAAGTAAATTTCAAACCTTTTTTTTAAATTCAAGCGCGTATTAGTAAATGGATAATCTCGTTTTTTGGAATCCATTGTTAGTACGTATATTTTCTATGACGCTGAAGTTTGGATCGTTGGAATGCAATGAAAATCAATCTTTCTGAATTCTCCCAATTTCTCTTAGCAACTATTTCCTACAAAAATCCCTCAACCATTTTTTGATCTACTTATTCGTCAATCTACAATATAAATTCGCAAAAAAAGATTTTCTTTCATCACGAAAATAAGGAATGTAAAATGTAAAAAAGAGCTTTCGTTGCCTTCCAACAATGCAAACTTCAACACCATTATTTTCTATCGTTTTACGGAGTTTCGGTACAATTGACGATACGTTACCATTTGATTCAAATTTATACAGTAAATTCTTTGTCATTTACTCAATGCATTCTCTAAATTTGAGATCGAACGTCTACACCGTTTCTATAAAATTTACAATTGAGGAAATACCTTTCAACATAGGGCGGTGCCTGATTATCGCAATGTCTAGTTTTTTTTCATATCATTTTAATCATTTTTTGACGCTATTTCGTGCATAAAACTGCCATTCAGCAATGAGGGTAGTCATCACCCTGCGTTTAAAAGTGTTTCTTCGATTGTAAGGTTTAGAGAAACGGTGTAGACGATCGATTTTAAATTTGGAGGGTGCATTTAGTATATGACAGAATGTACGGTAATTCTTTAGATATTTTCTCATTTATTGGGTTATAAGTATTGATATTCAGACGGGGGGAGCTCGAATTTTTCATTAACAAATTTTTACACGCAAAGAAACCATAAAAAATGTATTTTGTGGTCGTAACAAAAAATAACCCAAACAAACCCAATGTAGGTGTTGAAATGTTCAAAATGCCCTATATCACGTGTTTCCGCGAACTTCAAAACCCCATAACTTTTCATGGGGAGTCACTTATCACTTATTCTTCACTCGTAAAAAAATAACCCAAAAACCCAATATAGGTGTCGGAATGTGCAAAATGCCCTATGTCACATGTTTCCGCGAACTTCAAAATCCCATAACTTTCCATAGGGAGTCACTTATAACTTATTCCTACTCGTAAAAGAAATTACCCAAAAAACCCAATATAGGCGTTGAAATGTTCAAAAATGCCCTATATGACGTTTTTCCGCGAGCTTCAAAGCCCCATAACTTTTTATGGGGGACCACGTGTCTAAAGAGTTACCGAAAGAATGCAGTAAATGTAGGTGTCAGTGGCCGAGAGGGCGAGGGGCGGTTGACTATCTGGCTATTTTGGCTATTTCGAGAATGGTTTTCATTTTTCTCAAACGGAATCGCTGACTTCGAGTAGAAGACGGTCTTCGCAGTCGAACGTCTTCAGTATTGCCTGTCCATTGTGAGCATGTGTGTGTGTGGAAGAAAAATATACTTGTGTATTTCCGACATGTTAAACACGCGTCCTCAAAGGGGACACGGGCGACGTTTGCTTCGCGCACAAACGAAGAGACGGCGATAAGAATTGCGCTACTGTGTTTGCCGCTCCTCGTGGTAGGCGCCTTCACTTCTGGATTATTATTAGCGTGCGCGTGTGTCCCGGTAATACTCGCCAGTCTTTTTCTCATTCTCCGCCAACGGTCTATTCTTTATAGCATTTTTTCCGAACACTCGTTCGAAAATTGAGTCGCAAATGGACTCGAACGTTTCCCATATAGTTGTAAGAGATCGCGTTCAAGCTTGCATCGATGAAATGCAACAAACATTTTTTTTCGTACTTTTACTTTCCCGTTTTCATCATTCCGCAAAAACGTTTTTGCAGATTCAGTAGGTAAATCTCTAAATGAACAATAATTGTCGAGGGGTTTTCGTGACTAGAATTTGCGAAACGAAATTTAAGGAATTAAGGGGTCTTCTCACTTCAGACGTCAAAAAAAGGCTATTTTCATGAATTTGATAGGTTTTTGTTATACATATTGATATAAAAGTTGTTACCCTTAATAAATACACTTTCGAAATACATTAAAAATAAATTCATTTTTTTTTTATTAAAATTTTTTTTTTAATAAAAAAAATTATTTTCAAATTTTTATTTTATTTTTAATTTTTTTTATTTTTATTTTTATTAAAATTTTTTTAGTGTATTTGCGCAATCCAAACAAACTTAAAACGCGTTTTTCTCGAAACAAATTTTTTCGACGGCTTGTTGATAGTCTTCGAAATTACTGGACCCTTATGAAATTTTAATCACATATTCTTTACAACTATAGATATAGCGCATATCAAGGATTTTTTTAAATTTTGATATTTACTATTTTTTTCCGAAAACGGTGACAAAAACGTTTTTTTTTTGTTTTTCTAAAAACCTCGGCCATTTTGTTATTTTTGCATATATATCAAAAATGGTATGATATCCGCTATAGCCATGAACATACTGAATCTAAAACCGTTAGAATTTTTTTGTTTCGGTTGATCGATCTCCGAGATTTCATCAACAGCAGACCTACAATTTCTTTACATTTTTTTTACCATCAGTTTCGTCTATAAATAGTGACTTGAATATTGACAAAAAATGTATTTCGAAAGTGTATTTATTAAGTGTAACAACTTTTATATCAATATCTATAATATAAACCTATGAAAAACATTCATGAAAATTGCCCTTTTTTAGCGTCTAAAGTGAGAAGACCCCATAAGGCTGGAGCCTGAATTAGAAGGTCCGAAAAATCGTTTTTTCTTTCAAATTGCTTAAATCGATAAATAAACAGTCCAAGAATATATTTACAAAGTTACACCCGTGTAGAAATTTGAGTCGGGAAATGGTACTGCCCCTGATCTGCTTCCCTACATAATATCAGGCTCTGATCAGGCCTTCCACCCTGGAATCGGTTCGCAATATAACGGGTCTAAGGCTAGGTTTTGTTGGTTATCTACTTGCTAAGGTAGTATATGAGTATATACACAAGCTTGGTCGCATTTCCTGTCGAGCAGAGACAGAAAAACGTACACAGATCACTATCCGAGCGAAACAAGCCTGGAGTGCAATGGGCTATTTTGCAAGTATCGCAAAATCATAAGCGTAAGTGCACGGTGTAAGCATAGCACTTCTGTACGTGATGCAACTCACACAGGACGAAGTTTTATCCTCGTACGATGGTACCTTGATTACGCGAAGAACTTCGCTTGTAGCCACCTGGCGGATTGTTGGCGAAATACATTCAGGTAGCGTCTTCCCGGCCAGAACATTGATATTTCCCGACATAGCGACAGGGCGTTCAAAAACCACGAATGACCTGCTTTACTTTTTTGCCTCATAAAATAATTTAGCGATTCTTAATGCTCATATCATTAGTTATCGTAATCTCGGTATTTATGATAAGCATTGGTATCCTTGTCGGTTACCATTGATGGAATGAAAGCTTTTAATGATGAATAGAATTACAACGGATGTATAAGTTTCATCCCAATCAATTATAAATATCTTTGATAAGGTAAGAAGCGAAGTAGCTTTTCTTCAGTTCTTAACAGGCTCCACTTTTCAGAACATGTCAATGTTCTGGCCGGGTAGACATTACGTGAAGATGTAGTTGCTTGCAATGTATCCCGACCAGAAGATTGTCATTTCCAAACTAAAAATATAGCTCAATCTAAACTGCATTTTCGTAACTGGCGTGACGTATAGCTACAAACTAATCGACCGATTCGGATGAAATTAGGTTTAAATCTTTGTAAGCTTATCGTCTAAAACTTGACTCTAAGTGTTTTTTGAAATTGGAAAATAAAAGTATTTTTCATTGCAAAGGGTAGCCATTTTGATGAAAATGATAAAATAAGAAGATACAGAAGAATTTCTGTTGCATTCCAATGATGCAAACTTCAACATCGTAAAAACGAATCACTTTCGTCGCTAGCAAACGATGCCAACTTTTAAAGAAATACGCTTGTACATTGGACGCGAATTTTTCGCGCACGTGAGTATGCAGGAAATAATAACGGGAGGTGAGAGGGAGAGAGGGAGAGGGAGAGGGAGAGGGAGAGAGGGAGAGGGAGGGAGGGAGAGAGAGAGAGAAGCGCAGGTGTACACATGCAGATCACCGCAAAATGCAATAAACTTGAACAACACGCGTACATGCAAACCCCGATCGAATTAGCACGAAGTTTCTGCACGTACATTGTTTCGTTTATCAAACTAAACGTGGGTAAATTTAAGGCGATAAGAGCCAGGAAACGAAAGAAAAACACGAATAGGAATTATCCTACCAATCCTAAAAGTGCACGTCTGTAGATCTCACGACCGGTCCAGCTTTATTCAAATTCTTTTTTTCGTCGCATCAATGATTTGAGGATTCTTATCGACGTGGCCACTTTTCATGAACACAAGTAATATGCTTTTACATAATTACGTCTCGAAGTATTTCGAACGGTTGACATTTTCTTGAAAACTTGAGAGCATGCGAAAATTCCGGTTAGAGCTCTTTTTTATTTCGTTTCATCATTCGGCAAGTTGAACTTGTTTGTGACTGCTATAAAAATGGCATGAATTTAATTTGGAGGATTGAAAGTGGATTTTGTATTGATCATTCAATGCTTTTTAATCACATTTTTTTAATGTAAGACTTTGTCTAAGGTTGAAAAAATGTAATCTGTTGTCTATAAGTTAAAAAAATGTAAGTTTGTGCCTAATACTGAAAAAAATGTAATTGTCGAAAATGTCGTGTCAGTTTTTGTCAAAAAATTTGACAACGTAATTTTTTAATCTATAATTTAAAAAATTTACATTTCTGTCATTTTATTCTAAAATTAAAAAAAAGATTTTTTCCTAAAATTAAAAAGATATTTTTATATAATTAAAAAATCTAAAATAAAAAAATCTAAAAATAATTTTTTTGATTTATTTGAAAAATGTTAACTTTTCTAAAAATGTAATTTTTTTCCGAAATGTTAACTTTTCCAAAATTTTTGTTTCTAAAATTTTAAATATTTTGTGGTATTTCGAATTTTTTTCTAAAATTAAAAAAATGCAAATCGTCGGCTAAAATTTCAAACAGTTAAGTTTTCGTATAAAAATAAGAAAACGTCAATTTTAAAGTATGATTTACAAACGCAAGTTTTGGTACAAAACTGAAAAATCATACAGTTCTATAAGGAATTTGAAAAACGTAAATTTTTAAACGAATTTCAAAAAAAGTAATTATTGAAATATGTTTATTAAATAAAATCAACTCGATTTAAAATAAAACGATGAGATTATGGCATACGCTGAATTTTTTACAATTGCAGTAGACTTTCTTGCGTGAATAATGCTGCTGCTTACATACGTGTATATATGGGGAAAGAAACAAGGTTGCGCACCGTATTACGAGCAGTACCGCGCAACGTGTACATTCCGGAAAATCTCGAATATTCTCGAAGCCTAAACAAACCTCACGAGGCACCGGCAACACATAAATTCTCCTTCGTAACCTAACCTACTCGATATTATCTTCTGCAAGATGGGAAACCCCTAATTAAGAGCCAACATTCCGTTTCGACCGATCCTAATGAGCGTTATTGTCGAATCGCGTTTTATCCTCCCGCGTGTCCCGAATAATACGAAAGGCAGACTCGAAAGGGGTGGCTTAAGTACAAGAAAAAAAAAGAAGCGAACTTACAGGAAACACGCGGTCCAGATCGATTCCTCGTCCAAATTCGGATGCGTGGTCCACGACGTCAACGGAATCCATAGTTATAACCCCGTGTAAGATTTTTCTAAATTACTTCTTATCTCGTTTGTTTTTCGTTGTACACGACAACTGAGTTTTGTGAAGTTTTTATCGCCCCTTTGAATTTTCGATGGATCGTTGTACGTTTCACGTATAGTGTCGTGTTAAAGATAAATGTAAGTGTTGGAAGCTCAAATCCGGCGAACAGGAATGATATGAATAAACGTAAAGCTCTCTACAAAATGAGCCGACCGGCTCGTAGTGTAATGGACGGTTTTCAACGGGCTTTCATAAAAAAAATGCAACACACACACGGATGCCACACAAAATAGGGAAAAACTCTCTCTCTCTCTCTCCCTCCTCTCTTCTATGATTGTTTCAAGAAATTTTACCGTGCGAGTTATCCGATCAAGTGAAATTTCGTGTGTGTACTCTTCGTGTCCTTATATAAATATGTCTTCTGACGTTTCTCCTCGCGGAACGTTACACCACTCCGCGTTCAAACGTCCGCGTTCTTTGTATTACGTAATAACTACGCGGGACGCACGAGCCAGCACATTAGGACGTTGAAAAAAAAAGCCACTCGCAAAGCCCGGCACCCGCTGAAACTCGAAAGAAACGTTTCTCTCTCGATCCGTCTCTTTTTACGTGACGATCCAACGATTCGCGATTAGTTTTACTTTTCGTTCGAACGAAGTAAACAGTTTATATGGTAACGAAAAAAGAAAGTGCAGCACTTTTAGGTTATTCGCACAGAACACGAGTCGTTGAAAGCCGATGGCGTTACTGACAGTCCGCGGCTACGAACGTTCAATTCATATAAGCAAAGGGGAACTCCAGGTGCGCCTGCGCATTGCGATTGGATGCGAATACCAACGGATCGTACGCACACTAGAAAGAATTGAGCCTCGATCTCCACGTAGCCAGTATTGCCAACGCGTTGAATACACGACTAACGATAAAACTGTGTGTGTGTGTGTGTGTGTGTGTGTGTGTGCGCGCGCGCGCGCGCGCGCGTGTGTGTGTGTGTGTGTGCGCGCGCGCGTGCGTGCGTGTGTGTGTGTGTGTGTGTGTGTGTGTGTGTGTGTGTGTGTGCGCGCGCGCATGCGTGTGGTGAGGAGCTCGTTTGCGATCTCGTCGCCGGCTATGTGTGGGCGCTACGAAACCGCCAGAAACTTCTCGAACAATATTGTGTGGGTCAACGCTACTCTAGTACGTTCTAGAAGCTGCGGGAGCGCGTCTATCTTGCGTGGATGGAACGTGGCCAGCACGGCGGATCAATCTTTACAGACGATTACATTTTCTTTCTTCTTTCTTTCAAGTCAATCAATATACTCAAGTTAATGCGATCAAGCTGACGATGGGTCTGTCTGCTTTATCTTCGCGGCCATTCGTGGAGCGCTCACATTCGCGTTTCCATTTTGAATTATCGTTTAACGGGCTACATCTAGGTGGCTCAAAAAATGGTCATTTTCCAAAAATATTTTTATCCGATGGTATCACCTTTTAGCTATGTTCCCTGAAAATTTTATCGAAATGTTTGTAAAATTGAATAAGCTACAGCTTCTAACGGACGGCCGGGCAGGCGGCAGCAGCACCATACTTCGAACTTTAAACGCGTTTTTCACGAAACTGTTTTCGATGTCGGTGGACGTGATATCTCGAGAACCACTTGATGGATTGTTTCCAAATTTACAGGAGATACGATGAGAAACACTTGAAGGTCGTTGACGATCGCACTTTTTGGAAATCGATCTTCATTTTTTTATAGTTACATAAAGATGACGAATTTTTGAATAGTTTTTGTGTGCTCGAGTTTCAATTCGTTGCCATGTTAGAAAATGAAGTGATTTTTAACATCGACGATCGTCAGCGACTCGTATTTATTGTTAATTTGAACAACGCGTTTGGTTTTTAGATTTCAGTTGGACCGTTTAAGCTGAAGAGAGTCCACCGGCGAACGTCGCGAAAAAAAATTCTCCATCGGTCGGTGGTAATTTTTTTGTTGTTTTTCTGTATTGTTTTTGGCGATTTTCTTTTACAAGGCTATCAATATATGTACCATTGTGTTGCAAAAAATGCGTTTCTTTTTCACGAACCGTTTCCCAGTAGAAAAAAAACGAAATTTGGTCATTTTTTAAGGCCTTTAGGTAAAGATGTAGCCCCTTAAGGTATTTCTTTCACGAACCCGACTATTTAACGATGAACTGATTTTCGTCTATGATCAAGTAAAAATACATCCCGGGTAGGATTCCGAAGCCCCCCCTCCAATCGAGTTGAAAATTTGCACAAACCTTCGTTTTAATATTTTCAGACAATCCCTAAAGGGATTTTTATCAACTCGCAATAGTTTTCGACATATTGAATTTTTAAGTTTTTTTTACGCTTGTCGCCTATATCTATATCTGCTTCGTCTACGTTTATACCTGAATATAATATATTATCGCGCTCTGCCATTTTTCCAAACAAAATACCCAAACAAACCCAAAAACTATTGCGCGTCGCCAAAAATTCCTTTAGGGGTTGCCTTAGAATATTAAATGGAAGGGGGGGGGGTATCAATTATACCCAAAGTTAAACGTTGGGTATAATTGATGACTGTGACTATTTTTTTAACCCTCCGTCTCTACGCCGGGTCTTTGAAGGCACAAGCCAAATTTATGAAAATCGATTTTTCCTCCATTTTCGGTAACATATATTGTTGTAAGAAAATTTATTTACAATAAATGGGTAAATAAATGATTGGATCGTGACAAGAAATGCTGTAATTCAAAATTTTTAGATTTTTTTGATGTTTTGTTCTTAGAAAAAACATTAGCAGGACGGCGTCCCAAAATTTAAGTGTACAGACGGAGGGTTAAGCTCGATTGTAATTTACCAAGGATTCAGAAGGGCCCTGCATATGCCCCCACAAAGTACGGTCCTTTCGCGGAAGGAGGGCCGAAATTTGGGGCCTTAAACATTACAAGTGTGAAAGAAAAATGATATTTTCGCTTTTAATTTAAGAATATGTAATACCGGATTTTCATGGTCGCTCGTTTCGTGAAGATTGTGGAGATTTTTCATTGACCTACAGCCAATCATAAAAATATGAGTTACAAATCTCTTGCAATCCTCCTCTCTCTCTCTCTCTCTCTCTCTCTCTCTCTCTCTCTCTCTCTCTCTCTCTCTCTCTCTCTCTCTCTCTCTCTCTCTTTCTTTCTCTCTCCCCCTCCCCCTCCCTCCCTCTGTCGGGTCTTCGCGCAAGACTCTCGCGACGAGATCAGTGCACCATGCGGCCGTGTACGAAACTCGCTCGACTCCCTATACCATTTATAGGAAACGCGTTTCCCTTCGTAAGATACCCTGTCAGGAATATCACAGGGACACTGTATTTTTTCTGCTTTCACGTCTATTTGTATTTTCTTTAAGGTAATACGTGCAGCCAGTGGCTAGTTATAAATAAGTTTCGATGGGAAAATGTTCAGATACCCCGTTTTCAATATAAAAATATAAAAAGAAGAATAATAAGACCAATTTACAAGGGCATTGAATCAATCGATTCTACGCTATCTAATATTGAGACAGAAGCAGATTCGACTCTCACTGATTGCGAGACACATTTGAGAGGTGAACATAACCGGGAAGATGTATTGGAACATAGCAATTTTGGTACTATAATTTAAGCAGGTTGCAGCGTTGCCCACAATCCAAGATTACATTTTTTAAAATATGTTTTATTGTCTAAACGAGACTGAGTCTATTTTTGAAATATTTCACCACAAAACATTAGAGATTAAAAATAGTTTTGATGTATGTAATTTTGTGTCCGCGAAGTTGCTGTCATTCGGCAACACTTAATATTAATCAATGATAGCAAAAAATAATTTCGTGACATAAATATAAATAGGCATGATCATAAATGACTCAAATTTTAATTCTGTGTTGCATAAACCATGACCTGACTTAGTTTTTTTTCATAATAATTCATAATAATCATCGATGATCTGATACTTTTTCAAGTTCGTAGAAACACAAAACTTTTTCATGTATATATATATTGAAAATACATATATTGAAAAAAAAATCACAAACCGTGATTTTACTCAACTGGCAGATTGACATTTCCTTAAGGGGTCTTCTCATTTGAGATGCTAAAAAAAGGCTATTTTCATGCATTTTTTTGATAGGTTTATATTGTTGTTTATATTGATATAATATATTATATTGATTGATTGATTGATTATATTGAATATATTATTTATATTATTATATATTGATTATATCGATTGATTGATATAATATATAATATAATATCAATATATTTTATTGATATTGGCCTCAAAACGCTCGGCAACCGTTACTTTTGCCAGTATCATTTCAATCCTCGAAATCTCTGGGTCACGTAAACCGAACGCGAAAACGGTCATGAGGCCTTTTCCATAAGAAACCACGCTAAATCTGGCGACGCGAGATGTTTTTTTATTTGTCCTAAATAGCCGGTAACCTTGCTTGCGATTTAAAGCACATAGGCTTGAGTGAATTACGTAGGAAAAAACGATTCAGCCGCGATCTATCGAGCGCGTGCTCGTACTACCTTATTTTTCACGAAAGAAGAAAAGACGAATGGACGTATTGTTAACGCAAAGTGGGCGATAAGTACAAAAAGAAATCCAATTTACGTACGCACCGATGAGAAAGCAAGGTCAGTATTTTACAGCGGCTGGGGAGCCCCAGTCCCTATAAAACACTCGATCGATAAAACAGCAGTTTCCTCGTGTCACGAAGAAACACGCATGGTGCGTTAAAGGTATTCCTGTCGCGCAGAGCCGTATTCTGCGGGGGCATAAGCAGGGCCCTTCGGAAACATCGGTAAATTGCAGTGGCGCTTAAGGGCAGATATACACCTAGGAGCCGGAAAAAGGTCATTTTTGTGAATTTTTTCAAGGAAAACTATTTGAAATTTCGGATTGGGGTTTTAATTATCTCAAAGTATATACATTCAAAAATATGTTTAATTTTCTTTATTTAAAAATATCAAAAATATACAAGGATATTGTATGATCCTTGGAGCGTCGTAAAAAAATCGGTACCCAAAATTTCTCGAGAACCAATGAACCGATTGCCTTGAGGTTTTTTGTGGTTATTCTATACGCCATTATCTAGTACTTGTCATATCCGATTTTGAAAATATCGATTTACGACAAAATGGCGGAAGTTTGAACGTAAATAGTGATTTTTCGGCCAAAAATTAGTTATTATTTTGCCTATAAAACAAAAACTAAGTAACGGAAAAAAAATCCTATGACAAGTACTAGATAATGGTGTATAGAATAACCACAAAAACCGTCAAAGCAATCGGTTCATTGGTTTTCGAGAAATTTTGGGTACCGATTTTTTTACGATGCTTCAAGGATCATAAAATATCCTTGTATATTTTTGATATTTTTAAATAAAGAAAATTAAACATATTTTTGAATGTATATACTTTTAGATAATTAAAATCCCTATCCGAAATTTCAAATAGTTTGCCTTGAAAAAATTCACAAAAATGACCTTTTTTCCGGCTCCTGGGTGTATTCCAGCCCTCAAAGATTAGATAATTCGGTACAAAAACTAAATTCATTTGGTTTTTTTTATTTGAGATGATTTGTTCCCGGGCAGGAGTGGTCACCGTGAAGGATCTTTTTTGCACAGCGGTCTGTGCAATTTACTATATCTCCGTCGTTTATAAACATTACGCTATAGAAAAATTCGCAAAGATACTTGAAATGATACCCTTCACTATGAAAAAATAAATAAAAAAGCTGCACCCATTTCCCAAAAAAAAGTTACGAAAGCACCTTTTTTCCGACCGCGAACTAGGTGTAACCCGTTGAATCGTAAATCGCGAGGGCTCTAACCCTACTGCGCGTATAGGATTCTTTTTAACCGCGAACGTCCTATACCTGAACGACCGGGACATGAAAAAAAGGATGCAGAAGCGAAGCTCTGGACAAGGTGGCCGTAAGAAATGAGGGGCCTCTTGGTTACCGGGTGCCACACAACAGACGAAAAAAACTTGTCGGCTATAAAGGACAAGAAGTAAACGATCGTATCTCGTTTGGGGTGTCCCACATTGGGGCGCTCAAGGACAATGTCGGTTTATCCCCGAGTCCATTTTACGCCTGAAGACAACTTTTTCAAGGTCGTATCGAGGCCCGTGCTCGGTGGGAATTACGTTGTTTTCGGTCTGTTTCCTCATCATCGCTACAGGATATTAATATTAATTCGAAAATGGTTTTTTTTCTCGTACTCCGAGCAATGGGCCTCTTATACGCCGAGAGAAATGGTTTAGACGAAATTTAACTTAATTTATTTGAATCTAATCAATCATTTTCCGTAGATTACTAAATACTCGAATAAGCTATTTCTTCGAAGCTAATACCCAAAGTTAAGTTTGTTTGAAATAACAGATATACTTAAAATATAAGCAATTATTCACATTCAATAAATATAATGGTACATGGAAATAAAAATAAAGCTGCGTTAAACGATAAGACGGATAAAATTGGATTAAAAACCAATGTACCGTAAGGCAAATGTCCCAATTATTGAACAGGTTCTAATTATTGAACACTATCTTGTATTTTTATTATTTCTCATTCACCTGCATGCATTTACTTATTTATAAAAATTTCATTACATATATGGAACTGTTAGCTATCGAAATGTTACCTTACTTGTGCAAAAAAAGCTTTAATTAATAGTGAAAACAATTATTTAGTCAGCAACGGTGACCCGATTTGACGTCTCGTGGTAACTGTTTATCGTTTTTGCTAAGACGCGCCGCTTCATGCGTAAGGGCATAACAAATTCAAAAACTGTCGCATCTCAAAAAGTCAAGGCGTTTCAGGTTTCTAAGAAAATTTCTTACGAATAACAATTTAAAAAAAATGTTTTTAATTAATTGTTTGTTAGAAAATACGGTGTTCGATCATTGGGACATAGAAAATGCAGTGTGTCCCAATTATTGAACACTCGAATTCTCCAAGATGGCGTCATTAAACCCATCAAAACATCGAGACAGTTAACGTGTGACCGATCGTCCGAATCGGATTTATTCAAACAAAAACTGTAAGTTCCTGAATAAACTTACCTTTATTCTTTTAATAATAACTCTAAGAACGTCCAATATATTTTTTATTTGTATTTTCGTGCAATAAACATAAAAAGAAAAATAAAAAGAGAATATAACCTAAATGTAACCTAAAAATACGGATGTAATGTTCAATATTTTTTGCTCCGATATTTCAGGGACAAAATTTCAAGAGGGAAAGAGAATTCTCGAGAGTGTTCAATAACTGGAACATGCCTGTTCAATATTAGGGACATAGGCACTTCCAGTGTACAATGATTGGGATATTTGCATGCTTCACATTGTTATCCTTTTTTTTTTCATTTGAAATCATTTAAAAATAATTTAAAGGGTGATTTTTCGAAAGTAAATTTTTAATTGTTTTTTCCTAAGGTACACGCTGTTCGCGTTTGTTACCTATTATTTTCCTCCACTGTGACTGTTTCGTCCTCCACTGTTTCTTTTTCCACACTCCTTTCTCCACTTTTTTGTCCCTATTCCCCCCCCCCCCGCTCCTTGCGGCCGCAGCCGATTTCCCCCTCTGTATCATATTCATCATGACATTTCTGTCATGGGTATAGGGAAACTGCGGAAAACCTATACCAATACAGCCGGTCATCATTCGCCCCCCAGTTGTGAAACTAGTCTCATTTCGCCGCGAAATGCCGAAGACAAACATTTCACGACGAAATGTACGCGACTGGGATTTGAACCCGGGACCTCCCAGTCCGCAGGTTTAGTGGCAAGCACGCTAACCACTAGACCATCGCACCGAGTTCATTTTTCGAAAGTAAAAATATCAAAGTATCATTTGAACATGAAATCGATGGTTTTTTCTTGATTTTATATTTTTTTCTCACCGAATTCAATCCCTCAGATCCTTAGCTGTTCAATAATTGGGACATTTACCTTATGGTTGGTGAAGAGGTAAGTTCGTTTCCTCGAGCTGCGCAACTTCTGCAAAGGCTAAGACGGTAGAGACTAGCGACTTGATTGGCCCTATATGTACGCTTATCGCGAGCAACACGCAAAGCTGACCTTTTTGGCGATGGCACCGTACCTCCGCCCAAGGTCATCCTTGATTGGTGTACGTGGAATTTCGTGCCACATCAGTTACGCAAAAGAATCTCTACATGTTGCGGCAAACTATTAAATAGGGATCCGCAGAAGATGGTGGGAAACAGACATTACGTGACAAGTTGAGTCTACGGTGAGGTATCCCTTTCGCGAAGGGCCGTATTATGTTGGGGCATAAGGAGGGCCCTTCTGTCAAATTGGTGAACTACAGTAGCACTTGATAAAAAAAGATCACATTCAATTATTATACCCAACGATAAAATGGGACATTTCGCGAAAATTTACTAGATTTAGGCATTTTTACATTTTCTCTGAGAAATCGCGGCTGCGGAGATTTTTCTGCTAGTCACATTTTTCTAAGTTTTATCATGAATATTTTCGGTAATTATGCAGTTTGAGGACTTTTCCGAAAAAACGACGGCAAATTTTTTTCACCGTGGGCTTCTTTATTCCATTATATTGAGTGACAGTGGCGGATCCAGATTTTTTCTCGGCACGGGGGGCATGGGGGGGGGGGATGTTTCCCCCTTCCCCATACCCTCCGGGGATGAATGATGAATGAATTCGGGATTCCTTGGTTATTTTGTATACTCGATTTGGACCGTCTGAAAGGGGGGTCGGGGCACGTGCCCCCGTGCCGACCCCTGCAGCGAAATGGACAAAAAAATTAGACCGTACAATCATGGCAACGTCGTAGACGGTACAAATGCTACCTATCTTACCTATATTCGGTAATGGTGCCCGGGAACTTCAGACTACTCGGTCCGAATAAATGACAACGAATATTATTCATACTTATTCTCGTAATTAGTAATAATTACGTAATATTGATTTGATAACTATGTTCAGAAATTATAATTTTCTACGAAATTCTAGGCAAAGGCAAAAAGAATAGGACATTTTTTCACACATAACCTTTTTTCGCAGAATATGGGAAAATTATTAAAGTTTTCGATTTCTTCCAAATTCTAGACAGCTTTAGTACACATTTTTCCTTTCCAGCGATTTTTTAAACTCGGACTGATATTTATTATTGACAGCTCCTGGGTCGATATTGAGGTTAGAAACAGGGCGCGTATGTCTAACTTCGCGATACTTCTGCCAACCTGGGCATTATCATATACCACGATTTACGACGCTGCCAATTCGTCTCGAGTTAATTGAGTGAGAAAAACTAACAGAAAAGAATTATACAAAGTAATGAAGACATTTACTGTAATCGCCGAATGTTCAAAAATGCATATGTTGAAAGAGAGAGAAATGTAGATGTCCAAGCTATGAAGACACCCAATTTCAGACCTGTATGCCGACTACATGTGCCGCTAGCGCCGTCCATGTGTGAAACCCGGGAACTTAGTTACGCAAGTAGTATAGTACTGCTCATGATATTTTAGTAGTTGTGTTAACTATACTCATATGTTAACCGCAACCAACAATCTTTCAAGTATACGTTGATTGCCAATGCTATATAATATGGCAGGTTTTCATAAAATGGATGATTCCTTACACTATCAAAAAATTGTGGTTTTTACCATATTCAATGGTATGTCTACTAAATGTATATGATATTTCATAAAATCAAAAATTCAAAAATGTTCAATAGAGAAATGCACTTTTTTCTCGTTGTACAAATAAATGTATAAAAATAGTCCGAAAGCGAACGTTTAATATGACAATTATTTGGTAGCTAACAGTTGGTAACAGTCAATCGGCTCCATGCATAAGCAAAGGGCGCTCTCCGCTCACTTCACACCAGTCGGCTAGACACCGTGATAACCTTAAATTTGCAGCCGGGCAGCCTGTGCAAACAATATTAGTCTTTATGTGGCTTGTAAATGCAACTGCACTGGAGAAAAAAGAAACTTGTCAAAAAATTGCAGTTCTATTTGCAAGGAAAATAACTTATAAATTATGCTCTATGTTACGCTTATTACTCCAGGGAGAATGAAGCGTAAAGGTTATGTTTCTCATGAACTGAACTACATGCATGAAAAAAGAAACTGAAGGCTAACCCTAATGACGATTGATTGGGAGCAATATTGAAAATAATTCTACCTTGGGCTTTGAAGAAAACAATTTCGTGAAGATTTTCTCAATATTACAAAACACAATAATATTAAAAATGAGCCTCAAAGCGGAGCACAAAGACACATCGAAATCAAATTCTTTTATTATTTGTGCGCATGCGTGAAGTTTGGACTATTACAATTATTTGAGACGTTATCGTCAGGAGAGCTGCTGGTGGCACGATCTGGAACTATTCCAAGTCGGAGTTTTTAAGACGCTGGAACTACGTATTGGCCTATGCTGTGTCCATTCCTTCTCTCTGGTCTCCCTGGCGCTACCTCTGAACCGTCTTTTTTCTTTACGCCACAAAGGTTGTCTGAAGTTGGTGCTTTTGTAGAATTCAAAAAAACCAATTACTACAGCCGATCGATAAGACTCGTTTCGTTAACTTCGTGGAAGCGAACGAAAAATTGTTCAAACAACAATGAACGACGACGAACCCAAACAAACTTGCTTTTTATTGTTTGCAAGAAAAGGTCATTATCGATGGTGGAAAAAAATCGCGTAGACGAAGCATGGATCTAGCCACGGAGGAACGAAGAACTAACGGCGACTTTCACCTCTCGTGGATCGAGAAATGATCGATAATGACGATCGATGATCTACGCTGATCGATCCAAGTATCAGGAGCTCACGAGGCGCGAAGAGCTCTCGCGGCAACGACCACGCCACGACACAAGCGAGCCCCAGATGTGGGCGATAGTGGCGACGTCAACTTCGCTGCGAGAGGCACGAGAATTTAGAGGCTCGTAGTGACTTCACGCGGGAGATCCAGTAGGCCATGGAAAATAGTACCGATAGACGATAGTGGCGCAGCAGTCGATTCGTAACGATCAATTCAAATCCTAACGTTCGCCCCTTCTCTCTGTCGCGCTCTTGCTTTCCGGTTCCCTTTCTATAATACTATACATGGCCGCAGCGTAATTGTTTTCTAGAATTCGCGGAAGAAATCGCTGACACGTATTCAATCGTGTAAGCGACTCGGCTGTTTGTACAGTCCTAGTAAAGAAGATTTCTAATTCTCTTCAATTTTGTCACGAACTTGCCCTGGCTGACTAAATTATTGATTTTTCTTACTGCATTCGGTATTTAAAGAATGTCGAGAACAATGCGGCTCATTGCAATTGTTTAAGGCCTTAGGCCACTCTGGAGGCCGAAAAAATAGGCTTTTTGGGGATTTTTTTCTCACAAACACTACAACATAAATCGAGATTACAAAAAAGGGTGTTTATCATATATATCAGTGACTGTATACAATAATTTTTTTGAAGCGATTAATTTCAAAATGGCGGTTGTGCAGCGTTTTTGCGATGACGTTTTTCCAGGGTCCGCGGCCGGACAAACAACTCCTGTAATTTTTGAATTATAATGAGCCAACGAATTTTTTTCGATTATATATAATAACTGCTATAGAATTACGTAGGATTTTTTCGATATATTGATTTTTGGCCAAATGGCGCACGTCTTAAGTGGAATGTGAAAAATCTGCCTAAAAAATCGTCAGATAATTGTTAACAACAAATGAACTATGCAATATAAAAAAAATCCTACGTACTTCCATAGACAATGTATTTTTCAACAATGATACGTAATCGCAAAAACGCTGCACAGCGGCCATTTTGAAATTAATCGCTTCAAAAAAATTATTGTATACAGTCGCTGATATGTATGATAAACACCCTTTTTGTAATCTCGATTTGTTTCGTAGTTTTTCTGAAAAAAACCTCGAAAAATAGATTTTTCGAGGTAACCCGAATAATAATGATAAATCTCAATAAACAACCGGCAGATAGGGTGCTCGAGTACGGTCGTACGCGCCGGGCAGGTAGCCGGTTACTCCGATTGCTGCGACTCCTATAAAGGCTCATAACTCGTGTAGTTTTCCGAATTTTTCAATTACTTAAAAATGAAAATATCCGGAAGAAATTATACTTCCTGAAAATGCAATTTAAAAAAATTGATTTTCTCGATCCTTTACACTAGACGACGGCCTTAATGGATTTCGAGACAATTGACCAGGTGTTACCGTTTGATTCAAATTTGTACAGATAATTCTTCGTCATATACTGAGTGCAGCCTCCAAATATGGAATCAATCGCCTGCACCCTTGCTACGAAATTTACAATTGAAGAAATTTGAAGAAAAATGTTATAATAAACTGTCACATCAATCAGTAAATCGTGACAATTTCGTCTTCCTTTACATTAAGACACTTAGGCACGTGTCTGCATTAACATGTGTATCTTCAATTGTACATTTTATAGAAACGGTCTAGACGATCGATTTGAAATTCAGAGAGTACATTTAGCATACGACAAAGAATTTACTGTATAAATTTGAATCAAATGGTAACACATTGTCAATTGTCCCGAAACAACTTGAAACGGTTGACTTCAACAAACTAAAGTTTCGATCGTATCCCGGACTCGTAGTCTTTTAATTGATAATCAATGAAATTACATATCAACCTCATCGAAATATTTCCAGTGATTACAAGGCACTAGAAGCAAAGACGTTAAGGTCACTCTAATAAAACTTTGGATTCAATACATTGTTTCCAATCAATGAAACGAAAATATATTTTCAAGTTAAAGAGATATTTTACTTCGTCGTAAAGGGATCCTGTCTCTAATGGAATAGTGTATGTTTGACTCTTATATTATTTTATGCGATTCTGATTATCGTACGCGTTCGATCAAATGATTTTTTTTAAGTTTTTGGTATCTGTAGAAAAAGTCTGAACCTTGTCACTGGAGAATAGCAACTCCGATATAATGAAATAAATTCTAGATCGCTAACGGGATTTTTCGTGAAAAGATTACGAACGTTAGCTTCCAAGGTTAAAATACGATCTGTACGCAACTCGATCGTCCCACTCACTACATGACACAGAGCACGCTTTATTTATCATTTAAGGCGGGATTCTACTTTGAAACTTTGAAAAGGCTAAATTGGATGAAAACACCCACCTGGAACACGTCGAAGGCATATTATATGGCCCAGGCATCGCTGATTGAGGGTAAGATCATTTTTTCTACGATTTATCACTCACCAAAACTTTAAACGCGTTTTTCTCGAAACGACATTTTCAAGTACCGTGGTCGTGATAACTCAAAAAGTACTGAACCGATCCTTATGAAATTTGGAACACATATTCTATATGTGTGTACCAACCGACCTAACTACAATCAACTTAAAATTTTGATTAGAACTATTTTTTTATTGCAAAAAAAGACCCAAAAAACGCATTTTTTTTTTCGTATTTTAACCGCCATTTTGTTAATTTTGCACGTATATAAAATATTCTAGTTAGGTCGGTTCCTGAAGACATACTGAACATGAAACTATTTGATTTTTTTGTGTCAGACCATCCGTCGGGAAGATTTCACGACCACGGCAACGGTACCTGTTTTTCGAGGGGTTGGCTTTAAACATATTTTACGTGTACAAAAAATGAATAAAATACATAAAAAATTTTTTTTTATGTACTTAAAGAGTGTATTTATTGAACAGTTTAAACCCCATATCGATATCTTTAATAGTATTCTCAGAAAAAATTCACGAAAATAGCATTTTTTTCATGGTTTCAAAGTAGAATCCCGCCTTAAATGTAGCAGATCATTAAGTGAAAAGAATGAATATCTCATCAAACCATTGGATGTAGTTCTGAAAAGCCCATACCTCTGATTAATTTGGAATTTCGTGTACTTTGACATGTATTTCACACAGCGGCGGATTTGATCCGTTGGTCGCCCTAGGCATATGAAACATTGCCGCCCCCTACTCGCTGTAGAGCACGAAAAACTCAATGAAGTATAGGAATAAAATTAACATAAAAAACAACGAGTCAGTAAATGATAAAATTATATCAATCAGTATTTCGCAGATACTATACAATGAATCGTTATTTACAAATTGTCTTTTGTCTGGCTTTCTGAGCAGCGAATTTTTTTATCAAATCATCACAATCCAAAGACCGTAGCAACTGTGATTCGATGCAGAGGATAGCCAGAGCATTCAACCTGTCCTCGTTCATTTTCGAGCGCAAATAATTTTTCTTTTTTGTGATTGTGTACCTACTCATCAGGGCCGCTTGTTTTAGTATAATTTTTACTGAATATCGCCTACGCGAAGGAGCGAGAGGCGAAAGGCGCGATTACTAAAAAAAAAATCCCAAGTTTTGCCGCCCCCTAAATTTTGCCGCCCTAGGCCCGGGCCTACTCGGCCTATCGGTAAATCCGCCCCTGATTTCACATGTATTTTGACTCGCTGATTCCGAATATCCATAGTGGAAATATCCCTAGTGGAAAGTGGAATTCGAGGTCAGCACTCACGAATACTAATTTTTTAAAGCAGTTTTTCTTTTTTATTTTAGTAAATATTCATTTTAGAGAAAAATGTTTCGTATAAAAGTTATAGCCTATGAAAATATTGATCTTCTATGTTCTATACAGTTTCTATCTCAAACCATTCCGTTTCGAGAAAAATTGTATAATGGTCCAATATGTGAAAATTGCTTAGCTCCATTAGTTTCGATATTATCTACTTACGCACTTTAACCGCGGGAAGGTTGGAGTTTAGTCTTTAAAGTGCATGTTTTTTTTTGCTTTTTTGTTTGCTTTTTTTTCACTTTTGTCCCTTTATTTTAGTTTCGTTTTGTATTATATACTACTATTGCATTTTTTGTGATTTAGTCAATTTTAAAGTGCATGTTTTTTTTACTTTTTTCGTTTTTTATTTATTTAAAAAAATTTGTTTTGTTTCAATTTTTTTTGTATTATATACTATGTTTGCATTTTTTCTTTGGGTTTGTTTGGGTTTGGTTTTTTTGTTGGGCTTGCTTGGGCTTGTTATTTAATTTTTTTTTCTTTGGGTTTGTGTGGCCTAGAACATTATCTATATTCTTGCTGTTACCGATCCGTTACTATAGATAAGTAGATAATATCGAACCTAATGAAGCTAAGCAATTTCTACTTATTGGACCATTATCCCATTTTTCTCAAATGGATTGGTTTTAGACAAAAATTGTATGGAACATAAAAGATCAATATTTTCATAGGCTACAACTTTTGTAGCAAACATTTTTCTCTAAAATGAATATTTACCAAAATAAAACCGAAAAACGGTTGACAAATCAGTTTTCGTGAGTGTTGACCTTGAAAATCAAATTTGCGGGTATTTTCAATATGATATTCGTGATCAGCGAGTCAAAATACATAGATACACGAAATTCCAAATTAATTACAGGTATGCCCTTTTCGGAACTTTATCCCAAACGCTCCCTACTATCTTAGTAACGGTGAATGTAAATATAATTAAGTAAAACATAAATACGTCCAGTGTACCGCGTTTTAATCCAAAAAAAATAATTTTTTTGCGGACGAAAATGCACGAAAATTTCAGAATCAATGTTCCGAATAGAATTTTTCGTCACTATATTTTCGACGAGGCTGTACAACTTCTATATTCACAAGAGACTTTGGCGCCTCCCAGAATGCGAAATAAAACTTTCTTCTTGATGTATTCGAGGCACGATGCTTGTAAAATAAGGAATTAGGAACACGCTTTGACTTGTCCATAATTCTAAGGGGGGTTTTCCCGTCAAATAACGAGTTTGTTAAAGTTGAAATTTCATGAAAATAAGCTCCAAATAACAACGATTATTAACTATTTTTTCCATTTAATATATTACATGCAGTCGATTTGATCAGTTATAGCACGTGGCCTATATGTCTATGTGTACGCTGCGTACGTGGAAGGATGGACAGAGGTTGAGGCAGCGAAGTGGGCCTATAAAGTCAGCGGAGCTCACTAAATGGCACGTGCGAAGATTTTATCTGCTATATAGACAATCAGAGAGAAGTCTGCTTCCTTCATACGAAAGTTAAGATCAAGATATAAAACCATAAAAAGTTGATACCTCCGATTTCATCAGGTTCAAAAACACCTTATTTTTAATTTAAGGGGACTTCTCACTTTTGACGCTAAATAAGGCTATTTTCACGAATTTTTTGGGCAGTTTTATATTATGGATGTTGATATAAAAGTTGGGCACTTAAGGGCAGATATACACCTAGGAGCCGGAAAAAAGGTCATTTTTGTGAATTTTTTCAAGGAAAACTATTTGAAATTTCGGATTGGGTTTTAATTACCTAAAAGTATATACATTCAAAAATATGTTTAATTTTCTTTATTGAATAATATCAAAAATATACAAGGATATTGTATGATCCTTGGAGCGCCGTAAAAAAATCGGTACCCAAAATTTCTCGAAAAGCAACGAACCGATTGCATTGAGGTTTTTTGTGGTTATTCTATACACCATTATCTAGTACTTGTCATAGGATTTTTTTCCGTTACTTAGTTTTTATTTTATAGGCAAAATAATAACTAATTTTTGGCCCAGAAATAACTATTTATGTTCAAACGTCCACCATTTTGTCGATATTTTCAAAATCGGCTATGACTGGATAATGGTGTATAGAATAACCACAAAAAACCTCAAGGCAATCGGTTCATTGGTTTTCGAGAAATTTTGGGTACCGATTTTTTTACGACGCTCCAAGGATCATACAATATCCTTGTATTTTTTGATATTTTTAAATAAAGAAAATGAAACATATTTTTGAATGTATATACTTTTAGATAATTAAAACGCCAATCCGGAATTTCAAATAGTTTTCCTTGAAAAAATTCATAAAAATGACCTATTTTCGGCTCCTAGGTGTATATCTGTCCTTAATAAACACGCTTTCGAAATACATTTTAAAAAATTATGTATTTATGTAACCCGAACAAACTTTAAAAGCGTTTTTCTCAAAATAACGTTTTTCGACGGCTTGTTGATAAAATCTTCGAAACTACTGACCCGATCCTTGTGAAATTTTAACCACATATTATTTACAACTATAGCTATAGCGCATAACAAGAATTTTTTAAAATTTTCATATTTACCATTTTCTTTTTGGCCAAAAACGGTGAACAAAACACGTTATTTTTGTTTTTTTTCGAAACATGTCCCCCATTCTATTTTTGCATACATCACAAATCGTATGATATCCGCTATAGCCATTGACATACTGAATCTAGAACCGTTTGATTTTTTTGTTTCGGATCATCCATCTCCGAGATTTAATCAACAGTGCAAGACCTACAATTTTTTTAAAACACTTTTTTTACTACCTTTTTCGTCTACAAATAGTGACTTAAATAAATATTTCGAAAAAAAGTATTACGAAAGTGTATTCATTAAGTGTAACAACTTTTATATCAATATTTATAATATAAAACTATTTAAAAAATCATAAAAATAGCCGTCTAAAGTAAGAAGACCCCTTAAGTTTTCCCCTACACTGCGATTCACCCATACTGTCAGAGCATCTACCACTTCTTTTTTTTATTGTCTCCTTAATTTTTTCGCATTCTCATATGTGGTTCAGGGTCAAAATATGATATACAATAATATATAATATTTTGTCTTGTACATATAATAATCTTTTTGTATAAACAAATTAGCGTAACATTTTTATGTTTGACTCGTTGTTAACGTTTATTTTTGAAAAGTTGACTTGTTTTCAACTTCTATCAAACCTATTGTGCATCTAAAACAAAGTTCGTATTTTTTAATATTCATCATTCAAACTAACTAACTAACGCATCTAAATTGGAAGAGAAAAAGTCTCATTTTCTTGTAGCTTCGAATTTCGGGTCTCCGAATAAGGCAAAATAAATTCAACGAATGAGAGCGGTGGTATAATGTAAAATAATTAATTGCAAATTTCCTGCAACGTAAGGATTCGAGCTGAAAAGTCCTAAACTGCGAAGAGCAAAAAAAAAAACCAAACGCCATTAGTGCCTAGTTTGACGATACATAGTGGCATTTGCGAAATGCCGGGTTCGCACGACTCGCGGGAAAGTTACATTCTTGAAGATGCATTCTCGAACGATTACGTCAAGCGGTCGAATAGGAAGAAGCATCACTGGCAGGTATCGCCGTACATTTCGTCTGCCAGCGTAACGTCTTACGTAGCGTGCACACACTCATACTCACATATGTATATATGGGGAAAAATGGGTTTAAGGAGGTACGATCACTTCCACGGGGTCAAAAAAGAGTCTGAATTTGTTTTACCCACAGCTACTCTGATCGATGTTTACTTATGTTGATTATTCGTATTATCGATTAAAGTGTGCCAAATGTTGTGGTAAACAATGAATTTAATGCACGTGAACAAATAAAAACTGAGAAATTAGATTGTCAACGACTCGGTAGTAATCTTCGTAATAATAATATTAACATATCCGCCATAAAAACGGACTAAAAAGACAACAAAAATTAGCCGGAAACCTATTAAAAATAGGCTTGAATTACCTCAGCGGAATTAACACGATAGGCAGAATATAATTATACATATTATTGATACGTGATAAATGATAAAACTCTATAAATTGTTGTTTGTATATTTTATAGCGGCTTCTATTCAAATTAATTTCAAAACAAAGCTAGGTTATGTTCGCCAAACGCATCAGCTGTTACTCGCGACGTTGCTATGTCTGTGGGTGCTATTTCGTCGTTCTGACCATTTTCAACCGGAAATTGAAACTTTCTTGTAATGTAGTGCTTTACTACACGGTTAAGATTGATTTTCTTTTTTTTCGCAATATCTATTATATCTAATCTATCGAATTTCAGTTTTCTAACGGGTTTAGTTGGATAGGTGAGCAGAAAAACCACGATCACCGCACTTCTGGTTGACCGTGTCCATAAGACGACGTGCTTCAGTAACTCAAAGTGCTCGACTTTGCAGTTTCATTGCGAAAAAACTAAAAGGTCAAAATTGCTCTAATTTTGGCAATAGGCGCATAAAGTATTCGTAAAAATCATATAAAAATTTCAAATCCGACACTTGGGTACGTAGTAATGATCATACCTCCTTAAAACAATCTGGAATGTCGAAAAAAATGTGTAATGTGTGTGTGTGTGGGTGTGCATTTATTGAACGATCAGTTTCATAAACAGACATCCCGAAAATTCGAAGACGGAAATGTCAATGGAAGAAGACAACTTCGGATGAATATGACGAACCGCTAAAATTAATGCGTCCTACCTGTTAAGTTTTTTTCCGACGCCTGGTTGCCAACCTTCAAATATTATTACGATTGCAAATCAATATTCACAACATCTCCCATATGGCTACTTTTTTCGGATTCTTGTCAAGCAGCTAAATGCTGAATTCTAAACGTATTGAGATTTTTCACTGAGAATGTATGTGCAATTGATAATTTATTTATCGATGACGAAGGTCTGTACTTTCAACAGAAAAAACGAACAGATATTTTTTTAGAACATGCTTTATTGTTCCCATAACTTCCAGCTGCCTGTAACGTTTCGCAATTGGGTTCCTCAATGGAAAATCGTAGATGACAATCATGCTCGGGTGCACTGGTTGAAATCTTTGGTTCACGATACACACATACATGCGCGTACACATTTTTTTCCAAAGGCGCGAAGAGAAAGAAGTGGGCAAACTACGCGGCGAAAAATGATTTTCCTTGTGGAGTCGACGACGACGATCCACCTCGTTCCGCAGCAGCACCGCGCGGTATAAAACAGTTTTTTTCTCAACACGATTATCGAGAGCCGTATCTTGGCAAACGTGGCTTCGTTTACCAGCTGTAGTACCGTGTTCCATCGTGATAAACTTCTCGGCCAGACAAAGAGACTTCTGATGTTTGCGCGTTGCCTCGCTTGGCTCTCAATTAGAGACCACTTGTTAATGTCAGAGTGTGACTTACTTTTTTCTCGCTCTTACTTTTTTTCTATTTTTTTTCTATCGCTAGAGTAATAATCGAATCTGGGCGGTCCAACTGGACCTGCCGTTCTTCGGGCAATGCACACTCGTGTACATGGCTAACCAAAAAATGATAACGAATGTTTATCTAAATCAAGTATCGAGGAAATAATACAAATTGTTCTTTTTTCAAACAAATTTATGTACTAATTACACAGATTTTCGCAGCCAAAATATTCATACGTTCAAAATTTAGCTTTCTGCTATTTGACGAAAGTCGGAAAAATAGCGATATCGAACATGTTGCGAACATTAATGTGCAATCGTAATAACGCCCAAAAGACGTTAACCAATCGTCTGAACAAAAAATTATTCAACAGTGAACAGAAAAACTTTTTTTTTCTTCGTATGCGATCCACTCATTAGTTTTTCCAAACCTTTGTTGAATGATTCAAAAACTTTGGGTCCTTTTCTTTATTTTTTTAACCGATCGTTGAATGACTTAGAAACCTAGAAGTTTGGCAGAAATCAGCCAAAGCGAAAGACGTTATAAACATAGATTTTCGTCCCGTTTCTTAAATACAACTTTCAGAAAATACAAAATAAAAACGGCAATTTAAGAAGGGGTGAGCGCTGTAGAAAAAATGGAAACGGAAATATTACCGAAATAATTTAAAATATAGGGTGCATCAAAATGACCTGACCTGTTAATTTAAACAAAACGTATTATTCATTTGAAAACTGAAAGTATTTCTATTTGAATAGAAGGTACAAACATGGAGGTTATGTGTAGAATACAATATCTTATAAATGGCCGCCTCGTCCCTGTTTGCAAACGTTCACTGTTTTGAGGAAATTTTCTATAACATTTTGGCATAATTGCGGACTAATTTCATTAATAGTGCGTCCAATTGCTTCCTTGTGCCCCGGTATGGTCTGTGGATCATTGGCATACACTTTTTCCTTCAAAAGACCCCAAAGAAAGAAGTCCAATGACGTTAAATCGCACGATCTAGTGGCCAAATCACATCGCATCACCGAGGTGCGAGATAAAAGGAGTGGACACAGGATAGGAGAATACGTAGTACCAGCGTACTGGAAATCCGTTCTTTTAATAGTTCTGTGTTCTGCCACAAGCGTCGCAAAGATCCGAAACATCCACCAATAGCAGTATAATATCGTTTAGCGCTTGCGCAGTACAAAGCTCTTTCCCACTTCCATCGTGGCCTCCTGCCTCGTGTCATAATCGCGATATTGTGCTCTGTTAAGCTTACGTGCGTTTATAAAGTGTCAATAATCTCTTTACTCTTTAGACGTGGTGGATTTCGTTATTCAACGTTTCCTTCAATAAGCAAGGTAAATAATTCGTTTTATTCTTTTGTATTTTCCCCACCGCGATGCATTGTCGACGGCAGCTGAGAGGTTAGCAGTATCTTTGATCTACATATATATATATATATATATATATGACTTGGATGTTTTCGACCGCAGTGCCGCCACAAGAGGTACCGATTTCGTGTCCACTTCTAAAGCACGCTGTGCCCACTCCTTCACTCTAGTCTCCATGAATATGACCATGAAACTTCGTCTACATAACTGCATTGTTTCTGCCTGCAGTGGGGCAGGTTGCGCCATCTTGTTGAGAGAATATGTCTTTCAAGTCCATGCCGTTCAGCCCCCTGACCAGGGAGACTAGAGTAAAGGAGTGGACACTCCATAGGAGATAAGCAGCGAAAGACGGCCCTAAAATCCCGACTTATAAGCGACCGCAAGAGGCGCTGCGATCGCGATTTCCCGATGTATAGTAATACTTGTAGCTAAAGGTTCTAGGCATGCGCATGCAGCCGACGTAAAGCCTAGCAAGATAGTATATCTATATATAAGGGAAAGCCGATTGCAACGCCACCTATACAAACTCTTATTTTCCTTGATTTTGGACCCACATCGTTAGCACACAGTGTCTACTCCTTTACTCTAGTCTCCCTGCCCCTGACCATGGAGACTAGATACAGGAGGCGACACTCGGCCTTTCAACTCGTCCCCAAAATGGTATCAGGATAGATGGCGCTGGGGTGCTCCGGACCACATGTATAGATATACGCAAACATTGGTCCTATCAGGAAGGCTAGTCTCTATGATATTACTATACATAGGGCCCGCGGCACCCCAGCGGCATCTATGTTGGAGCCATTTTCAGGGACGCTTTCTTCGGTGGCGTTACACGGGAGTTTGGTCTCCTGGTATCTAGTCTTCATACCCCTGACACTGGTAGATAAATGCTGTTCGCAAAATGTCCTCGCCGCACTGTGGCGCTAGTAGTCGAATGACAGTCGTGCACATATATGCATGTCGCAGCGGTGTTTTAAATGTTTTACATGAATAATAACGTTCATCCACTTTACGACGATAAAACCATAAATAACGTCGCAATAACGATAACAGCACGAAAGCCACGAAAGTATCGAATCGTTCAGCTGACTGGAGCTGTCTCATAACACCCAAAGCTAGGTAGTGGCGATTTCAAGAACTAAAAAGCCGGGACAAAATGCGTTTTCGTTTATCGTATAGAAATAGTAGGCCAGTGTCAGGGAGCTGATGCCGTTTATGACATTTATCGGATATTGTATTCCACACGTAACCTCCATGATTGTACCTTATATTTAAAGAAGAATATTTCGTACTTTAAAAATAAATAATACGTTTTATTAATAAATGTAGTGTCAGGTCATTTTGAGACACCCTTTAGAAAAACAAGTTTTGTGGTGATTTTTTAAACAAGCTGTCAACTAACCTCTTGGTATTATTGCGACTGGATATCAATGTTCGCAACATCTTCGATATGACTGAAAAATGACACCGCGACAGGTGTCTCCCATACAATTTTGATGGAACTTGGCATGTTTGTATAATCTTCGTATCACTACAAATCCATTCGATTACTCGGTTAAATATTTATGTAAAATACGGTCCCTCCATTCCTCACCGTCCGCTGATAAAAAACCCCCCAAGGTGTCACACCTTGAAGCAGAAACCATCGGCGCGCATCGGCGCGGAATCGCCTCTTTATTCTACATGGATGACCTTAAGTTATACGATCTTGGGGGGGGGGGGGGGGGGGGGCTCAAGTGCCTGTCAGACGCAGCTTTACGGTCCCTAAACTGATGGCTAGCACCATCTATAGGGAAATTCCGGTTTCATACTTCTACACGTGGTAGCTACTCAACACATTGATGGGCACGGTCTGCTCTTCCAGCTGCCCTTTTCTTTCCTACGGTCACCTGGACCGATGTTCGAGGCCGAAGGGATTGTCTGCGGCTGTGGAGACGGAGTCATCGATAACCTGGTCTATCGCAACCGCGTTATGCGTCAGCCACGGTCGACCATCATGTGTTGAGCATGCAAGCAAGCAACGAAGACATTGATTAATGCACCTATGCCATCTCCGGCTATATCCATCGCCATAACGCGGCCCGGAAGGAGCTGTATTACCAACTACACTACTCTAACGAGATTGGCCGGACACTGGTGGCGTCGCGTTTGCCAGGGGTTGTTCGAGTCCATTGTCGTGGGCGGGAGGTGCAAGATTTATTGGAGTTTCTCGTTCGCGACCATCGTGCCGTTTCAAGCGACTTCCCGTGTAGAAATTTGAGTCGGGAAAACGTACTGTCTCTTATCTGCCTTCCCTAGATAATATCAGGCCATGGTCAGGCCTTCTAGCGTGGATCAGGTTCGCCATGTAACAGGTCTAAGGCCAGACCTCAAACCGCCGTTCCGTTATTCGGGAACCGATTAGAAACTCTGGACAGGGAATGATCAAGTACGAAAAGGGCTTTTGGCGATCTACTCGGTAATATGTTAGCGGTAATATTTTAGGGATAATAAGTATCAGTAACGCCTAATACTATCTATTGATAGTACCTAATACCATCTATTGATAGAACCTAATACTATATATTGATGGTAATCATAATACCTAATACTAATACTATCCTATTATAGATAGTAACCTAATACTATCTATTGATAGTATTAGGTGTTACCGATACTTATTATCCATTTGCACTCGACAGGTGAATCTCGCTCTCCACTTACTATCCGAACAAAAAAGGCCTCGTATGCAAAGGATTATTTCACAAGTGTCACAAAATCGTAAGTGTAAGTGCACGCCGTAAGCATAGCACTTCTGTACATGGTACAACGACAGGTCGAACTTGTATCCTCATACGATGGTACTTTGCTTGCGCGAAGTGCTTCGCTTGAAGCCACCTGGCGGATTAGTGGCGAAATACAGTCAGGTAATGACTTCCCGGCCAGAACATTGATATTTCCTGACAAGGCGACAAGGGGTACAAAAACGACGAATGACCTGTTTTACTTTTGTGCCTCATTGAATAATTTGGTTATTCGTCATGCTCAAATCATGAGTTACTATAATCCTGGCATTTATTAGAAGCATTCTTATCCTCGTCGATTACCATTGATGAAATGAATGCTTTCGATGGTGAATAGTATTACAACAGATGTATTAGTTTCATCCCAATCAATTGGGTTGTTGAACGTAATTTTTTTTTTTTTTTTTGGAAAGTTTATATCCATGTTTTATTGAGAAGTGATGTTCTTTTTTTTTTAAGTTAATATTTACGAAGATATGCAGTTTAGAAAATTAAATTATAAAGTCATAGCCGACGACGCTCCGATCATGCCCGAAGTTACCCGAACGGTCTGTGACGTCACGAGGTTAAACGCGCTATACGATATTATTGCAAATACAGATTTTTATTGAAAATGGCAACGATTAAGACGTATAGGGCGTGTTTCGTACCTTTGTGCAAAAACACAACGAAAAATACACCGAACACAGTTTTTCTAACAGTGCCACGAGATGTAAATATTCGTAAAAAATGGTTCAACGCGGTGAGACGGGATAACCTCAAAGACAGCAAATCAAACTTTTTTTGCTGTGAAGATCATTTTGAGGTAAGCAAACATATTTTATGCTCTAAAAAGAAGTGAAATTGTTGAATTATTATTGTTTAGATACGATTCCACCTATTAATAATTTATAATGTACCGTTAAGGCTAACAAAAAATTTCGTATTTATAGCTGCGAGAGGATATGAAAAATTATCAATATTATAAAACTATGGGAGGTCCAGCGAAAATTAAAAAGAACGTGCAACCACACAAATTCGCATGCCAGCCGGATCGTAAACGTAGGACGTGCCCAAGTCCTCGTGTCTTATCGGAAAAACGGCGAAGACGGATGGAGATAAACGAGCTCCTCGAAGAAGCATGTACATCAAGTAATCAGGCTCCTCAAGAAGCATGTGAAACATGTGAAGCAAGTACTTTCGATGCCATAGGCCACACTTCATTTTCAATCAGAAGTGCAGAGCCTGTCGCAGCGAATGATGATCCTGTTAAATCTTCAGCAAAAGATAATTTGACATTAACAGCAGCAGCCAAAAAAGATGTTGGAACGCAGACTTCTATAACGCAGCATAATGCTGCTGTGCAAACTCATATTCGCCCGCATTACCGGAGTGTGAGTAGTATGTGCAAAATGCAAGTATGCACCGTCGACAAGTGTACTTCACCTATCAAATTGCCAACAGTTTTTAAGATGATAATGTCTCCGAAAAAACATTTCACTCTGGAGCAGTGCTGTCCAAACGTATCTGAATCCATAAGTACATCAATTTCGTCGATTGGCATTGTTAGTTCTAATGATTATTATACCCCTACTAATCGAACGAGCTCCAACGCTTCTAATAGCCCAACAAAAACTGTTCAAGATATACTAAAAGTAACAGACTATTTTATAAGTACTAACATGAAAGCATATCTCGGAATTCCTAATGAGTGGAACGAGTTAATAAATCTTTAGAGTATGAAAAGTAACATTAGTACGCAAAACATTAAATTATGCTTAATGAAGATCAGAAGACAAGATACGTTCGAAAGACTCGCTGAACAATTTTGTATGAGTCCTAGTAATGCAAGCATAATTTTCAATAAGACAGTTCCGATTCTCAGACATTTTCTTCAAACTTTGATCTTCTTTCCTAATCCAGAAGTCGTTACAAAAAATTTACCGATTGCTTTTCGAAGTTCGTACAGTCACGTTCAATCGATTGTTGATGCGCTTGAAATACAAATCGAAAAACCGAGCGATCCAGTAAATCAAGCCTTGACATGGTCTGAGTATAAGAAGTGCAATACTCTGAAATATTTGATATCTTGTGGGCCTGACGGATTTATTAATTTCATTTCTACTGGATTTGGAGGAAGAATATCAGATGTTTTACTATTTGAGAAAAGTAATATACTAGATCGGCTACCAACGAAATGTGGCGTAATGGCAGACCGAGGCTTTAAAAATGTACAATCTTCGTTAAATGAAAAACATTGCACATTAATAAAACCACCGAGCGTATCTTCTTCAATTAAACCAACGAAATCGGAAGTCATAGAAACCAAGCGTATTGCTAGCTTGCGTATTCACATACAACGTGTCATTGGAAGGTTGCGAGAATTTGATTTCTTAAAACCACATGCCGTTATCAGCCACAGTATGTTACCTTACACTGATGACATCATCGTTATTGCGGCAGCATTGGTTAATTTGCATTCACCTATAATTAAAAAATAGTTGAATAGAGTGGATGGAAAATGACATGTGAAATTATGGAAAATGATAATGTAAAAATACAAATGACTGTGGATTTAATTTTTTTAAATATTGTGTATTTTGCCAGTAATTACTTTTATACATTGACAGTGGTTTTTTGTACAGACGATAGTAAGAGTGGAAATATATTTTTTTCCCAAAACAATATAGCCTTTTTCATCAAATCCTGCACTGATTCAGAGTCGTATTCAAGCCATTGCGTGTGTACTTTTTTTGTACTTTCGAATGTCGGATCAGCTACACAAAATAGTCCTTTTTTCTGCCCTGTAGCTAACATTTGTAATTGCATTTGAGCTGCGCACTTCGAATTGATTACATTATCTTTCGACAAGAATCTGTCGAATGCTCTTTCATTTGAAGGACATTTTATTTCAATTATATATTCCTCCGCCAAACCATCAGGTGATGCACCAAGAACTGGATGATGTGGCAATAAATATAGCCCTGCTTGCCTAATTCGTACATCTTGTATACGTTCAACCTCCATTAGCACAAGATTTTCCAGTTCTTTGCCTCGCAACATTGCAGTTGTTTCGTGAACTTTACTTGCCCCTGTAACCTGTTTAACGAACGAGCCGATGTCAGTTTTACAATGAGCTGCTTCATGTAGTTTCGAAGCTGTAATTCTTCCATATCTAAGTTCATGCCACAGTGGGCAATCACTCTGGTTTCTCGTTAATCGTTCAGCTTCAATACACAAATCTTGAGTCATCTCAGAACTGGCGAAAGTCAAAAAGTCTCCTGGGTTTGAACCTCCGTTTAAATGAAACTTTAAGAGAAGTTGGTGCAACGATAACTTATTTGTTCGTAGACTCGCTAAGTCTACACTAAGTCGAGAAATCTGACAGTCTATTTGTTTTCTTTCTGCAATTTGTAGGACGTCGTGTAAAAACGTACTATTATCCAGAGTTAATGTTTGTTGCGGCTCTGATCTTGTTGATTTCTGCAGATCTTTTACTTCGACGTACTTGACAGCTGAACCAACTCCTGACAAACGTGATTTCTTCCAATAGCATGCGATTTCTGTAGGTGCGGGATCTTCACTTCTTCGATGTACCCACATGAGAAATGCTAATGCATGTTTACAACCTCCTGCAACGTAAAACAAATTTCACATTATGCTATTAATGGGAAAAATCATTTCCGTCAAAGTTCATTATACGTGTTCATTATTCATGAATAATTACCTGTTGACGCTGCGCAATCGTAACAACAAACGTCTCTAATCTTTTCTGTTTTTTCATTAACAATTAATGTTGCAGAATATGTCTTGCTTCGAACTTTATGTTCAGGACATACTCGACATTTCACGATGCAGATGTCTCCTTCACGTTTCAATTGAACATAACCTATTGCTGCATCTCCGTAGCTCTCACGACCGGCCCTTCAAATAATGAAATTAAAAAAAAATTAATACAACCAGTATCACTTTGCAGCAAATTATCTTCTTAACTGCGATTTTATTTATGCAAAGGCAAGATTTTTACTTACAAGGAAGCTTTAGCACAACGCATCTCCGGAGCATTGAAACGATCGTCGTCTTTTAGAAATTGCAACACCATGAGCATATTTATCTGTGGCAAATTATTTGCGTTTGCTTTTACAAATCCCTTTTCACACATCACTGCTTTTAAACTTCACGAAACACGAAATAGTCTTGAAATTTATCGAAAAATTTCCGAACGCTCGAGAGGTTAATCACACAGTTTGCAGTAGTCTACAGCATGAGCGTGGCGTCCGCTTAACCCCTTGACGTCACGAACGCTTGCACCAATCACGTAGCGTTTCACGATCATATAAAAAATTTGAATTCTTTGGACTTTTCAATTATTAATAACTATTTACAGGCTTATACAAAATCAATTTTTTTCTCTGTTTTGGGATCTAATGCAATAAATGCTTCATAAAAAAAATTAAAAATGAAACTTTTTTTTTTTCAACAACCCAATTGTAAATATCTTTGATGGGGCAAAAAGCAAAGCAGCTTTACACAGTTCTCAAATACAGGCTCTACATTTTAGGACATGTCAATGTTCTGCTCGGGTAGATATGGCGTAGGGGTGGACTTGCTCGCAATGTGTATCCCGGTCAGAAGATTGGAATTTCCAAGCATAGAGGGTAAGGCGTAAAAACGCTTTTGTCTTTCCGGTTTGTTCCATGAGAGGCCCGGTCAGGTAAATCCGACGAGGCAAGTCTGGTCTCGGCCCGACACAAAGTAGGGAATTGCCGGTCACATTTCTGCACGGGTTAGCCTCATGTTATCCTTTTCGATTTCGACCCCCAAAACGATATACGTTATTGAGTTCTTGGCCCCAGCCGAGGCAAACCTGTCGCGAAAGGAGGAGGAAAAACGTCTCAAGTATCAACCCTCCCTGGCCGAGGTGCATCGTCTGCACTGGGCATTCAGAGTGAGTCTCGTTGTCGCCGTCACCAGAGCGCTGACGAAGATGGGGGAGTCTTTTGCATCGGGCCTCGCCGGATATCGGCTTGCAACCTCATCGTCCGGTTGCTAGCAGGTCGACTGCAAAACGGTCTAATCCTTATACCCCTTCGCTTATTCAGGCGACTCTGCACTGCAGTAGCCGGGCAACACCCGAGGTTGTGTCGGAGCCCTTGCGTGCCCCCCAGTATTATTATTCCTGTCTTGATGAAATTTGAGCCTAACACACCAGGGTAGGCGAAACTTTCCCAATGCAAACTGAGGAACCGCGTTGCCCGGAGCAATAAAATCTTATAATAATAATAATATTTGCGTTGGTGCGTTTCTCCGTGAGGTTTGGTAAAACGATGTCAGAAACGAAACCCCGAAGGATCGTGGTTTTGACTCGTGCCGAGTCTTTTCAATCTCGGAGGATCACGTTCATATTGACAGAACGGTTGTGGCAGGGATGGGGAAGCCTCCGGCGTGTATAAAAACGGCAATTCTGGTAGCGGATGCTCACGCGTGTGAAGGGGTGTAAAAGAAAAATTTTATTTCCCTGGTAGGAGCTTTCTCGTAAAAGCTTTTATACGTCTGGAGCTTTCACTCGAGTTCGTTGTGTCGTTGCGGGAGAAAAGACAAGCGATAAAAACGAAGAGCAAGGAATTAGTTCAAGTTTTTTATGCGGGTATATGCATATGTATATAGCTCTAGAATATTACGCCGATTAACGTCGAATATAACGACGTATAGGTTCGATCGAAATTTGTTGTGCGCCAAAAATAGTCGAGTGACTGGTTAATTGCCGACTACGGGCGAGCGAACAGTGGGACGATATAAAAATAGTGACGAAAGGTCAGATCACTCAGGAACATTGCTTTCTCGTCTCATTTCCGTCTCTCGGCATATGTCCCACCCGCTCCGTATATGGATCAAATATCGTCGAAGAAGCTTTAGGATTTTTCGTCGATATTCCTTATCTCTCCCTTTCCTCCTTAATGTGTGTGCATACCTATATATATACTTCTCATGTTGGAAGTAAATACCCACTGAAAAAACTGAGCAAATCCATCAAACAACAAGTTACTTATTGAAAAAACGAACACTAGATAAACCTAAGAATCATTTATTCCATCGACCAAACATACACCCGAAATAATAAAATATTTTAGTGTTTTATCTGAATATTCAATTACCCACCTGTGGATGAAAATTTTTCTTGATTCAAGTGATTTTTCCTCTTCTTGTAAACTATACAATTATCATGCCCGCTCGATTTTATTCGCCACCATATATTGTTTTTTGAATATGAATTCATTATACTTTTTTTCCTTCTCTAAAATGATCTTCGAAAAGTCCGAACTCGGTCCGCTCGTTGATAAAAGAGGAAATGGTTGAAACAAATATTGTTCTAAGCCTCCATTGGATTCTAGAATGTCCCATACGTATATAAACAAGACGTACACCATCGGAATTTTGGCTTTAAACGAAAATTAAGCGTGAGCACGCGACAATCGCAGGCGTTCGACGAGATGATAGTTTTTCATCGATCTCGATCTGCGCTTTTCGTCGCTTCGTTTAGTCACTGGTTTTCCACTCGCAGCTAACTGCGTGTACGTAAGTATACGTGGGAATGATAATACACGGGATCGACGAGAAGACTGTTAACTCGCACAACGGGGTAATGGAGTGCGCGGAGAACCGAGGAGGATCAATTCTTGCTATTTTGAGAGTCTTGAGACTATCTCGGTAAGAGCAAAAGCAAGGGAAAACCGAGCGTGAGGCGACGTCGTCGCGGCGTCGACGTCCTCATCGGGTTGTCGAGAACTTTCCTGCGCGTACCGCGTTCATCGCACCGTGTCTCACCCAACCGATGATGAGGCAACGAAATGTCGCGGCTACAATTTTTCCTCCGCGTTTTTCCTTTCCTTATTTTTCATTTTTTTTTTTGGCTAGCGCGATATTGCATTGAAAACTTTGATTCCTTAATGGAGGATCTTGCTTGAGCCGCGCTCGAAAAAAATCTTTGAAAAAAAAACGGAAAAAAGTGCGGAAACCGAGACTCTAATCATCATCGAGCATTCGAGGACTGAGGACGCCAATGAATCCACAAAATCTCGATAGGGGGATCATCAAACTACACCAAAGGCACGATGATCACAATGACAGTCGTCACATTAGCAATATATGTGCCAGGTGTAGAAGTATGATACCGGAATTTCCCTATAGATGGCGTCAGTTTAGGGACCGTAAAACCGCTACTGCAGCGCCATCATCTCCCTCTAACAGTTGACGAAGATTTTCCACACACAACAACCCAAGTTCCCTACACCGGTATATTTTTCTATAACCTTAAGCATGTCGAGTTTTGTGCCTACGAACTACGATTTGCGGACAGCATTGGTTTTCTGTTATCATTTGAAGAAAACTGCTGCACAATCGCATCGAATGCTTGTCGAAACTTACGGTGAACATGCTTTTGGTAAAACACAGTGTTTCGAGTGGTTCAAAAAATTGAAAAGTGGTGATTTTTACGTGAGAAACGAAGAGCGTGGAAAACCACCGAAAAATTTCGCAGACAACGAATCGCAAGCCTTATTGGATGAAGATGATACTCAAAGTCAACAAGAACGCGCGGATCAATTGAATGTGACGCAGAAAGCCGTCTCCATTCGTTTTTATCATTTTCAAACAACAAAGTGTAATTTTTACAAAAAATTCCGGTTTCATACTTTTACACCTGGAAAATCCCATTGAACTTTAACCATACATTCACCTTCGGGAAAAAAGCAATATTCGTTTTTGGTTTCTTACACGCATGAATCGTTCGGCCCATTTTTAAATTATTTTTCTCTCTCGCTCTCTCTCGCTCTTTTTCGAAACCTCACTATTTTCGCTCGCTTGTTTATGTAGTTGTGCGCGACGTTGCGCGTACGCGGCCTCTTTCGCGAGAAACCCGAATACGCGTATGTGGAGCTGCGTTTCGAAAATATAAATGTTCACCCTCTTTCGCCGCGATTTTGCCGTCTTCTCGATCGAATGAAAGCTCCATACATTTATTATACACGGTAGAGGAGGTTGAACGAAGTGAGCAGTGCACATTTGTACACTTTACGCGGAAAGGTGTCATCGAAATCATTCAACTTTGAAGACTGTCCGCAGAGCATTTAAGCTTCATTTTACGTAGTTTTAGTTTCGCAGGGTATTTCATTTATCTTAAGGGAGAGACACCTTTGGGCGAGAAGGAAATTTGCTGATTTTTATGATTATTTTTTTAAAGGAAAGATTCCTTTGCCATTTTCGAGACTTAGGGTACATTATATTACTAGTTTTGGCTGTTACATGATGTTTTTAATCGATTCATCATTAAAAATTTCGGAACTATGGCACGGTCTTCTAAACTGTATTTTCGAAACTGGCGTGACGTATAGCTGGAAAACTAATCGATCGATGCTGATGAGATTTGGTATAAATCTTTCGAATCTTATTTTCTAGAACATGACACTAAATGTTTTCGAAAATAAAAAAAAAATTGACTGCAGAATGCAGCCATTTTTTTCGGAAAATTCGATATATTTGTCTCAAAGCGTACTATTTCATCGATTTTCGACATTTCTCACTGTTTCTTGGTGTGTATTCTGCGTATAAGTATTGATGAAAGAAAAATCTTCTGACAGCATCAGGTGACAGCACGGCCGCAACCCGTTTGAAAAAGCGTGCCATAAGCTCGCCATTTTTAAAGATTAATTAAAAAAATGCCATGTAACATCCAAAAGTAGTACTAGAATATACCCAAAGTCTCAAAAGTGATCAAGAAAATTTTCCATAAAGAAAAAATCATGACGATCAGCCATTTTTCCTCGTCTAAAGAGGTCAAGTGAGGGCTCCCCCCTCAAGACAATTAAATAACTGAAAAACAGCTAAGTATACAGCAAAATCGAGAGACACGTATCTAGTAGATTCATCCGAGGCGTAAAATAGTTGGATGACGTGTTTATTAAGTGGACGTTTTCAAGTTGATCTTACGGTTGAAGTTGTCTGAAAATGGGAGCCGATTTTTTTTGTGGCGGTACAATTGCTCTATGTAAAATAAATAACAGGTTTTACGTATAATAATAATTGTTAACGCAAATAACGTTAACGTTAAGGTTAACGTTAACGAATAATTGTTCCACGCAAAATAAAGAAGCGGTTACTTTTGTTCAAAACTTTTTACTTTGCTATTATTTTTAGACACTTTTTAACTTTTTTCCAACGTAGATGAAGCAATTTTGGTCATAAGGATGTGGTCTACTTTTGTCACGATTCGATATGAGACAGGATGCGCGCTCTTTTTTCCGAAATGCTCATTTCAGTATCTACAGAGAGACTTTCTTTTTATTTTATTAGAGGTTTGGAAGTAGAGAGCCATGTTCAATATGTTTCGTGATTCATTATAAAAAATGGTTGTAACAAAAGTGACCTGCTTCATTTACGTAGAATTTACATGCCACTAAAAAAATATAGGTTCCTATGTTTTTTCAAGTTGATGTTGGAATAACTTTGAAAACGTCTACTAAAAAGTTATTTTGCCATTCTACTCTTGGTTTGAATCTACTCGATACGCGTCTCGAGATTTTTCAATTCACCTTGCTGTTCTTGAGCTATCCCGCTGTGTCGAGATAAATGGGATCCCCTGTATACATGGAAAACTTGGATGGAACGTAAGTGTTCCGCTTTTCCGTTTGGCAGATGCAAGTGGCACACCGGTACACTTATATGCACGTATCAAGGTCTCGATTTCCGTGGCATGCATAGTAATAACATATGGTTGATGGCATCGAAAGAACCCGAAATGATAAGGGCGGCAGAAAAATCGGAGGCAACTGGAAAGTACTGGCCATTTCGAAGTCGAAAAAGAAAAGATTTCGCTTTCTTTACATGCCTAGTATCCGTAAAGATTCGCAGACCCGAAATTCTTTTACTTCCGCAGAATATATGCCAAGTTTCACGCATCTACAGGGGCGAAGAAAGTATCGGAAGGGATCAATATTGCCGTAAGAGTCCGCATTATTTGCCATGTATGGCATTCTAACGTTTCTTCTTGTTTGCGAAGCGGCGATAGGGAGCTGGGATGGTCTATGATTCAGGGGTGCGATGTTAATCCGCAGCGTAACTCACTATTCGTGCTCTCCCTACTACGATGCATTTATTTCGCTGGACTTTGTGTGCCGGGTGCGCATCAACCCCAATGCCGTATTTCGGCTGGGGTTGAGTTTCAGCCGCGTATAGATGTACAGTGGCAATGCTCTTTCGAGTTATGTATGTATAAATATATTATTTTGGAGGAATATAGTGATTTTGGAGGAATTTGACTTCAAAGATCGTCTTCATAGTAGACGATCCTTTTCAGTACTCAACATTATTTATAATTCAATTTCGTAAAAATGATCTTCTGATGAATTTGAGAACTTTATGCCAAGGTTACTTCCTCCAGACTGAACGATCTGTCTGAAAAACTTACGGATCGTTCTTAAGACAGCCAAATGTGCTGATGGTCAACATTAGTGCGATACAGTTAGTGCGACACTACAATACATGGGTAATTCTCCTGAAATAATCATTCTGCGTGCAGTCTGCATTTTTTAATAGATGCTATTCGATTACTTTGTAGGTTTTTTTGAAATTCAATAGTTTGAAATATTTCGAAATCTTCCTACAGAACAGATTTGGACTAGTAAGCTGAAGATGTACTAAAAATAAAATAAAACACCAGAAAAAAACATTCCTTGAAATCATTGGATATTTATTTAATTCCTCACTAAAAAATAAAAAATAACACGCACAGGTATCTCACAACAAATAACGAGATCTTGTAACCGTTTTTCTCATTCATTCCTCTGGAGAGGTGTAAATCAGTTCATATATTGTGTGGCAGGTGGCGCTAGGTGATCATACTTGCCAGAGCAGTGTCTTCTAGATCTCCGTTTCTGCAAAGACTCATTGTAGCATATGAGGGTCGTTTGATAAGTCCGTGCAAAAATGTAAACTACCTAATTTTTTGGGATAAACCTTTTTTATTTTTCAACATAGTCTCCTTTTAGGCTTGTACACTTCATCCAGTGCTGCTCTAGTTTATTGATCCTTTCCGTATAATAGGATTTGTCTAAGTCTGCAAAATAGCCATTCGTTTCTGCAATCACCTCCTCGTTTGAATAAAATGTTTTTCCCGCCAGCCATTTCTTCATATTGGGGAACGAATAATAGTCCGAGGGAGCCAAATCTGGAGAATAGGGGGGATGTGAAACGAGTTGGAACCCTATTTCCATTAATTTTGCCGCCACAACTGCTGAGGCGTGAGCTGGTGCATCGTCGTGATGGAAAAGGACTTTTTTGTGGGCCAATCATGGATGTTTTTCTTGCAGCTCGGTTTTCAAACGGTCCAATAACGATGAATAATATGCGCTTGTAATAGTTTTAGCCTTTTCCAGATAGTCGATGAGGATTATTCCTTGCGAATCTCAAAAGACAGTCGCCGTAACCTTCCCAGCCGAGGGAACGGTCTTCGCCTTTTTTGGTGCTGATTGCCCCTTGCCAACCCATTGTTTAGATTGTTCTTTGGTCTCAGGAGTGTAGTGATGTATCCATGTTTCATCCACAGTGACGAAACGACGCTTAAAGTCCTGCGGATTCCTTTGGAACAGCTGCAAACCGTCCTTGCAACACTTGACACGTTTTCGTTTTTGGTCAATCGTGAGCAATCGTGGCACCCATCTTGCGGATAGCTTTTTCATGTCCAAATGTTGGTGCAAAATATTATGTACCCGTTCATTCGAGATGCCCACAGCACTAGCAGTCTCACGCACCTTCACTCCCCTTCACTGTCGTCCATCACCATATCATGGATTTTATCAATGATTTCTGGAGTAGAGGCCTCAAAATGGCGCCCAGAACGTTCAGCGTCGCTTGTGCCCACATGGCCACTCCAAAAATTTTGAAACCACTTATAAACTGTTCTAATCGAAGGTGCACAGTCACTATAATGTTTATCAAGCTTCTCTTTAGTCTCCTGAGGCGTTTTGCTTTTCATAAAGTAATGTTTAATCAACACACGACATTCTTTTGCGTCTATTTTTTTTTAATCACTCGACTTCCTCGGTTCAAACGAATGCCAAACACATAGAAATACACCGATGTGGCTGAAACTTGGTATGTTTTCTTCCAAGAGATGGTACTAACGGAAAATAACCTCGATACGCACCAGAAGTGTCATCTCTCTGACTTTGCACGGACTTTTCAAACGACCCTCTTATCATTTTTGTAGCTTGCGCCTTTTTTTTCTACAGATCTTGTTTGTTATGAGGTGGTGTCACAGGCGAGGGAGTTATTCCCAACTAATCAAAACTTTATAGGAAAATGTTTACATCATTCCTCTGGCCCTACTATTTCTTTCGATCATGGTAAATCTCTCAAAACTAAAAAATCCGTTTGGGCGCTAAAGAATTATATTATACCTATTAGAACTGAAGGCGATTGCAATTTTTTAAATGAAAAAATTGAACATTTTTGTTAATGAATTTCATTGCCCTGCAAAGGTGATCATTCCGGGAGAATCGTCCATGTATATAGAAAAGGGGAAATCACATACATAATAGATATGTATACATGCCGATGAGTACATATGTGTATATACGTTTATACATAGGAATTGCTCGACGTACCGTTTTCGACGGGAGGCTGAAGATTCTTCCTCATCCCTTCAACATTCGATATCAGAAGTGGGGCTTTGTCTGATTCTCTTCATTTCTATCTTGCTTGCTCTTTGTCTCTCTATCTCTGCTTCTCTCTAGCAGTAGCACGGTGCTCTTGGGCGACATTAATCCTAGGACACGAAATAAACTACGCCTCTCGCTCTGTTTCTCTCCCTTTTTCATTGCACCAACGAGTAGGGGACCATTTTGCAAAGCTGGATACTTGAAATACTCTCTCACCGTCACTAGGACGAGACCCGAAAGGGAATGAAAGACGAGGGCTTATATCGATACAACAAGAACTGAATTACTGAATACAGTGCAAAAAAATGGCACCTGCGATCCCTAGCAGTATGGACTATTAAGCAGGGTCAATGACTTTTCCACCTATTCTCAAAGTGGTCGAAAGATTCCCTTCAAATGTATGAATTTACATTGGAGAATAAATGTCGTTATGTTATGTCCGAAAAAGAAAAAGCAACGTCAAAGGAAGAGGAGCAGAGGGATCCGTGAAGATTTAAGACACTTGCGACGATAGAAATCGACTGGGTACGAAATACTTATGTTTGTGCAGGGCGCAAGGGATAATGAGCATGAGGCTCATCGTACTCGCAATTTTCTGCAATACGCTGCGACTGATCGTAGATGGATATACACCAAAGAGAATAATTTTTCGGATGGAAGAAAAATGGTTTGATTCCTCGCTAACTAAATTTTAGTTTGATATTCAATGACGTATTTATTTCGACGATATCTCTTCATTGATTACGACTATAAAAAATATCGTTTATTTGACGGTAATGAAACTTTATTTAACGCAATCCTACCTTTTTATCTACTGTGACGAAATTATATATTCAACTTGAACAATTATTCTGTTTCCTCATAAAAGGAAACTGCCTCTCATGGAAAAATGTATTTTTCTATCTGATGGTATTTCATTCAAGTCAAATACAACCAAATTTGAATTACGCCTTCAAATCGGTAACTGGATTTTTTATTTAAAAAATACGAAAAGCCGGTTCTGAGGTCGCCGCTCAGGATTCGACGGATCGTACGCTCTCGTTTCCTTCATTGAACATTTATTTTAATCTAATAAATCATTTAGTAGAAGAATGCTCTATCAAAACACGCATTCGACTGGAATCAACGATTTCTTCGAAACTCAACACTCAAAGAAATGTTTATTTTAGATAACAGATCTAGTTTAACTATAACCATTGCTTTGAATCTGATAAATATCTTTGTGCATGCAAATAAAATCATAGTTGCTTCATACAAAGATCCGTCCATTGATCTCGCGCTTACAAGGGGGCATTCCCTACTCGTCATCACCGATTTCGCTCAAATTTATAGGACATGCAGGGCGTGGCTAGAAATGAAAGTATCCGAAGTGGGAACTCCAGATGGCCAAGCGTTTAGAAAATAAAAATGTTGACGCGGCCCTCGCACGGTAAAAGTCATTTACGTTAGCACGTTTGCCAAGCAGCGGTCGGCGTAGGGGTAAGAGCTCGGACTAGTAATTCGATGGTCGTGAGTTCGACTCCCCGAGTGGAGACTTTTTTTTCTTTTTCTATCTTTTTCTCAATTTTTATATTATTCATTTTCCAATTAAGCAAAGAGGTGAATCATTAATTTTTTTATACGCAAAAGGCATAGAAACGGTAAAAAATTGCCTTGCGTTGTTAGTCGATGCAAATGAATGATTTTTCTCTCGTCGCATCGTTGCAGCTTCGTGTTATTACTCGTACATATTAAGTAGGTGTATTATTTACGATGCTGAAGTTTGCATCGTTGGACTGCAATGAATTTAATTTATTTTGGTAGATTTCGCCTACAAAAATCCATCAACCATTTTTTAAGATATTTATTTTGCGCTCTACATAAAAATCTATCAAAAAAGATCGCCTATAGTAATAAAAATGTGGAAAATAAAACGTAAAATGGAACTTTCGTTGCGTTCCAACGATGCAAACTTCAGCACCATTGTTATTTAAAGTATTCCTTTCGTGGAGGGCCGATTTTGTGGGCCCATAAACCGCGCCCTCCTCAATCATTAGTAAATTACAATGGCCCTTAATGAAAATAAGTTACTATCAATTGTTATACCCCACCATAAACTAGAATAAAACCTTCGCATAAATTTGATAGATTAAACATTTTTACATTTTCTCGGAAAGTGTTGCGGTTACGAAAATTCTTCTGCTAGTAACATTTTGCCAAGTTTTATCGCTAATATTTTGTTTGAACATTCGATGAACCCCCGTTTTTATCCTCGTTACAGATTCGTTAGGATTTTTAACATGCGTACAGCAGTTTATGTCAGACATATAAATTATTTAGTATATAGATTATACGGAGTGTCTCCCCGTCCGGTTATAGAACGAAGTTCACGTCGTATTTCCAGTAGGCGTATATATTATTGTGTTTAGCGTAACCTGGTATCCGAACGAACAACATATATATAATTGTCCGGATAGAATGTGTTAAATTGTTAAACAAACTATCCAGAAGAATAATTTACACGTAGCCATCCGTATAAAATATTTATAATTTTGTTCAGGTTTGTTTGGTTTGGTCTGGTTGGTTGTGTTTGGCTTTGTTTCGTTTGGGTTGGTTGGTTGTGTTTGGGTTTGTTTAATTTGGGTTGATTAGTTGTGTTTGGGTTTTGGTTGTTTTTTGTTTGTTTGCGTTTGAGTTGGTTTGTTTGGGTTTGTGTTGTTCGGGTGTATTTATTTGCGTTTGTTTGGTTTGGATTGGTTGGTTTTGTTTGGGTTTTTTGTTGGTTTGTTTATTTGCGTTTGGGTTTGCTATTTTTGGTTTATTTGGGTTTAGTTTTGTTTTTTTGGGTTTGTGTTTTTGGGATTGTTTGTTTGGGGTGTTGTACAGCGTGAACCCCGTGAACGGAGCCGCTATCCGGACGAATAACATACGCTTATTCGTCCGATAACCGGACGGCTCGCCGCAGCGTAGATTATATTCGATAGAAATGTGGCCAGAATGGCTAGAGTTATTTAGTTATAGATTGTATGAGATAGGTTGGATTATAGATTATATTTATATTTATAGGTTATTGATTATATTAGATAGGCCAGAGTGGCTAGTTATTTAGTATATAGATTATATTAGATAGAAAGGTGGCCAGCGTGTAATCTCCATAAAGTGTCGCATAAATTAAACGATTTTTAAGTCGTTATTTTTTGTTAAAAGTTCGACAGCTTGACTTGAAATTTTTTCAGCATCCTGGGCTGTATCTTCATAATATAGTAAATATATATATAATAAAAGATATAGTAAAATATACGGCTTCGTGAAAGAAATATTTCAAGTGTACAATTTTTGTTTCGAAGTAGCTTCCAACCATTCAGCTGCTCTGTATACTATACTCCGATAGTATTTTTTCCTGTCGCGGACATTTTCGTTATGCTCGGTAAGAGAGGGGGGGAGGGGGGATGCCAAAATGTCGACCTCGGACGTGGTGTTGTCACAGTTGCGTCGAACGCGAAAATGCTCGCTTTGTTTGGACGAAAAATATGTCTTATCGCTACCTCTATAGAGAGAGATAGCAATGGGAGGGGGGGGGTGTTGAAGAGGGATGGATTTACCTAAAAGCATTTCTTCTTTATTGTAGGCGAAGGATATTTATCTTGAGAGTCTCGTGAGCTGTTTTCGAGACGGGATGAGATATATAATAGAAGTGACAAGAAATCGATACGGCAACGATGCGTCCGATGCGGAAGAGGCGCGAACCTTTATCCTTATATCGTCCTTTTGCCGCACCGTTTCGCGTTTCATGCTTACATTAGACGGAAATGAGAAGCGTTTCGGCTCTCATACGATGACTACCCGAGTTTCGTAATATCGAAAAACGATCGACGAAGAAAAAATGTTATTTGTATTTAGCCTATGAAAGGAAAATACCCCTCCCTATACACGAACGTCAACATCTCCATATGATGTCCCGAAAAAACCGTCTAGGTACATTCTCGAAGCACATTTTTTTCATTAAAAGTGGGTCAAACATTGCACCATTGGATTTGAAGCATTTAACACACGTTCGTTTCAGGGCAAAAGTTTGATTTGATCGGAATTTCAATACTCCGATATTCGACGAAAAAATGAAATAAGTCACGTATATCGAAGCTATAATGAATATTCATTTCCAGTAGTTGTAATGCTGAAAAGCGATTGATAAATCGTTGGAACAAATAATTGTTTCATAAATAATGATTAAAATTTTTTTCTTCAGACATAATGATCCCATTTATATTTCTGAATTATTACTCATATTTTCCGAATTTCATCACTTTTTTTATATTTTCATTTTTGTTCTGGGAAATGGATTAACAATCGGAATTTACAAATGTAGTTTGTAGTTCCACATTAATCTTGAGAAGTTTTCGAATAATTGAACTAACGATTTTATAGACACACCCTTTAAAAAAGGCGTAAAGAGGAATTTCGAAGTATGAAGAACATTTTTTTCCACAAACATAAATTTTCAGACCAATCAACTATTTTATTTCATATGTAGAAAGCATATTTTCATTGATTATGTATTGAACGATTATTTGTTTGGACAATTTGTTCATTATTATTGAAAATCCGTGCTCGTTACATTTAGAATATGTTCGATTGTTGTGGATTTTTGTCGAATTGTGCAGTACCGAATAAGCGGCTCGGCACAGTGTCTTGACTAAAACAGTGAAATGCGCTGGTATTGTCACGTTGGGCAGTTTATATCAGGCATTTAGAGTTATGGAGAGTGTAAATGATTAAATGGAAATGCGGCCAGCTCGTCGTCTCCATGAACTGCCGTATAAACAAGACGATTTGTAGAGTCGTGTTTTTTCGTTAAAAGTCGGTAACTTGGCCTGTAATTTTACCAGTATACTGGGATGTATTTTTACTCGATTAACGACGTAGATCAGACAATTGTTGCATATTCGGGTTCGTGAAAGGGGTACCTTAAGTGGAAGACGATAAAGAAGAACCTCAATATGCACTACTATCCAAAAGTATGGATACACTTTTTGAGATTTCAGTGGAGACAAAAAGTTAAAGTTTCCGGCCAAAAAAGGCGCAAAAGAATGTTTGAGTTAAGATTAGAAAGATAAAACCGCACCAGGTGCGTGTCGAGACACGCATAACATAAAGTAGGATTCCGCAATCACTTATTTGGGCAATAATTTAAGCATCCATTTTTATCTGATATGTACGTATTATTACTATAATGTATGTACCACAATAATTTATTACATACTGATTTCGATTTAATTTAATAAACCGCAATTGTAATACGATAATGTTACAAGTGGAGTGAAGAGCCGTTTTTTTACGTTGAGGCTAGCCGTCCGGTTATCGGACGAATAAGCGTATGTTATTCGTCCGGGCAGCGGCTAATTTCACGCGGTTCACGCTGTACAACGCCCCAAACAAGCAATCCCAAATACACAAACCCAAACGAATCAACCCAAACCCAAACCAAAACAAAAACAACCAACCCAAACCAAACAAACACATCCAAACCAACCAACCTAAACAAACCCAAAAAAACCACCAAAACCCAAAGAAAACCAACCAACCCAAACCAAACAAACCCAAACACAACTAACCAACCCAAACCCAAACACAACCAACCAACCTAAACCCAGACAAAACTATAAAGATTTTCTTCGGACGACTACGCGTAAATTATTCTTCCGGATAGTTTGTTTAACAATTTAACACATTCTATCCGGACGTTATATGTTATTATATATAATAAAATATAATAACATATATATGTTATTCGTCCGGATACTAGCTTATACGAATCACAATAATATGTACGCCTACTAGAAATACGGCGTGAAAAAAATCCCATCACTATCCACTAAAGTCAGTCATATAGCCTACTTTTACTAGGCTACTAGACTATTTTCTTGGATATGGAATGTAAATATTATTTTTATTCAAAAAAATTGATTCCTATTAAGTCTTTGCTTATGAATTACTCATATTTTTCATAGCTTTGATTCATTCGAGACATACAATGCGTGAGAAGCTTCGCTTCTGTCGGGTGTCCCACGACACCTCACTCTTTTTTGGTTGACGGGCGTTTTCGGGGACGATAAAATCATTTTACGAAGAATGGTGTTGAATCTTTTTCTCAAGATGAAAAGAATAAAAAACGTATATTTCTTCATCACTGTCGATTTTTCTAGGGTGACCAATGAGTTTTGTAGGGTGGGCGGTGCCCACCGCCCCCCCCCCCCAGCTATGCCCATGGGAGGGGAGGACACTGTACATCACTTCAAAGTGGAATATTTCGCGAAAGGGGCTTGAAAATGAAAAATGCTAAATGCAGCCTCAATTTTATTTTGAAAGACCAATGCAATGACGCCCCTATTTACGTATAGAGGAAATTTATGAAAAAAATGTTTAACAGGTTTTGCTACATAATAATTGAGGTCCCCATCCGTAGCATCTCCTTGTAAAATTGTATGCACATAAGCCAGAAACTGTAGAAACTACGAGGTCGTGATAGAAGGACATGATGAAGTTATAAGGGTTCCTCCTAACTACGGACCTCTACAAATTCATCGGGCTCTTCAGTGCGCTCTTTTCTCTTCTTCTCTACTTCTCATGGAGCCTAGAGGAAAGGAGACCGAACGGGCATAGGAGAATCGTAATAAGTTTGGACCCTGAAAGCGACGAAAAAGATATATGTTGGTTGTAGTTCGAAATTCAGCCACGAGCGCGCTTGTGTTGTCAGTATAGGATATAAAATAAGGCATTGGTGATGCCATGAAGTGAGGAGTATTTGTTATCGGCCCTTGGTCATTGCTGAAATAAGGATACATCGTTTTTTAGTGTTTACACGCCGACACATTATTTCCATTTTCTTACGTGCGAAAAAGTGTAGTCAGCTGATTGTTCCACATTTCATAACGAACTGTGGAGCTGATTGTTCCACATTTCATAACGAACAGGTGAGAAAACGGTATTTTAGTAAATAGTACATAGAATTTTCAGTGCAATTAATAATTTTTTGAACGTATTGCGATTACAATTCGGGTATTGTGTAAAGTGAGGTAGCGTTCATACTGTCACATGCGATCACGAAAATTACAATAAGTTAATTTTTTTTACAGTGCTTCATCAGTATGGGAAAATACTGATCGTACAAAGGGTGTCGAACTGGGCGCGACGCCGACAGGACGAAATGTAAGCGTTTCGATGTACGGCAGTTGTCGCAGTTGTATAAGCAGAGGCATCTAACGAATACAATTTTTATGAGGGGGATATAAGCACAATGAGGATCATACCTCGAGCGTACTACTTTGGTTGGTTTGAGGCACAATTTAATTTTTATTGAGTTCGGAAATCAAATATAAAATTTGCACATTTATATCTCGTATCCAGCCCGGTATATATTACCGCGCTCTCTGAAATACGCTCCTCTCTCTCTTTTCTCAGTCTTTCTCCTGGCATCCTATACTAGCGACAGCAGCGCCACCACATAGACCTATATCTTTTTCGTCAGTTTTAGGGTCCACGTCCATGGTACAGCGTTCGGGCTCCTTTACTCCAGGCTCCATGCTACTACTTTTGGTACTCCCAAAGTGATGACTCTGAATTCCGTGTTAATTCCGCTGAGGTAATTCAAGTCTCTTTTAATAGGTTTCCGACTGTTTTTTTGTCTTCTTAGTCCGTTTTTATGGTGGATATGTTAATATTATTATTACGAAGATTACTACCGAGTCGTTGAAAATCTGATTTTTCAGTTTTTCTTTGTTCACGTACAATAAATTAATTATTTACCACAACATTTGGCACACTATAATCGATAATACGAATAATCAACATAAGTAAACATCGCTCAGCGCAGCTGTGGGTAAAATAAATGTAGTTAGTTGTAAGTAGTAAATGTAGTTATGTACGTTAGTTGCAATTTCCCACAAGAATCGAAAAAAATGGTTTTCCTTTAAAGATTTGTTCAGCATCCATCGAGATTGGTGCTCTGAAGCAAACTTAAATCTTTAGTCGTTTTTTTTTTGTTTTGATTTTTTAATCCCACACATTTGAAACATTTTTCCCGTTTTATTTCCAAGTTTTAGTAACGTAGAAATAACACGGTCAAACTAATCCAAGAAACGGTAGGGACTGTGATGCGACTCGACTCGTTGCCTAGGACGATACGTTTTATCAGATTCGAGCTAATCCGAGAGCGATTGAGCGTTGATAAATGGAATTTTTCACGGATCATAAAGCTGCAAAAGTTAATCATCGACGAGTTTCGCTGAAAGCCAAATGAGACGGTATACCTATATACACGCACATGCGCTGCTCTCTCGCGTGCTTGTGTCGCAATTAAATAGTTGTTGGATAATTACATCCGAGGACAACACTGCGCATTCGCAGCGGGGCATAATTATACCGTAATAAGAAACGATAAAATACGTCTACCGCGAGAACGAAAACAAGAAGCTGTCTTCGCAGTGATTTCCTTGAGACTGCCGAAAACGAGAGAACGCGACTACGCAATCTTGATTTAGGCCATGCAAATATTTTTCTGCAAAGTTGATCTCAATTTTAAGCATCTTCGCGAAATAGTATTCACCTCAGGCGATGAAATATCAAACTTTAGTTTTCATTAAAGGCTTTACTTTAGTTTTCTTTAAGATACTTTAAGATACTAACTTTAGTTTTCATTAAGATACCTTCGAGCGAACATTTTTTGCTGATATTGATTTCTGACGACTCTTTTTTTAAAGGAAAGATTCCTTCACCATTTTTGCCACTTAAGGTGTTCTATTACTACTTTTGGCTGTTACACGGAACTTTATTTTTATCGATCTTTCAAAATGGCGTGGTCTTCTAAACTGCATTTTCAAAACTGGCGTGACGTATAGCTAAAAAACTGATCGACCTATTCTGATGAAATTTGGTATCAACCTTTCTCACCTTATTGTGTAAAACATGTCCCTAAATGTTTTCGGAAATAAAAAAAAGTATTTTTTCAAATTTTCAATCATGAAAAATATGCGTAATTCAAAGATGCAAAATGTAGCCATTTTTTTCGGAAAATTCAATCTTTTTGTTTCACAGCGTATCATTTTATCGGTTTTCGAAATTTTTCACTATTTCTTGGTTCATATTCTGCATATGAGCGTTAAGGGGGAATATACCTTTGTAATTTTTTTTTTTGCTTTTTTTATTGTCTCAAAAGGTCCCTTAACTATCCAAAAATTATATTCAAAAGGTTTTATGAGGGGGGAAATTAATCGCCCATTAAAGGTAAACACGAAATTTTCATGATTTTACAGTAGTTAAAACTTTAAACGGGTTTTTCTCGAAACTATATTTTTCGCTTCGAGCTTTCAATTGATTGACTTGAAATTGTAATTGTAGCTACTCGACAACATTTTGAAGTCCAGTACGTAGATTTTTTTTTCGATAAGTTGCAATTAAAAAATTATATGATCGATATTCGACCGATCTTTATACGATTTTTTTCTTCATATTAACGGCATTTTTTGAAAATCAATATTTTGAAAAACCTCTACGTGCTGGACTAATTTTTTTATATCTACTTTCAAAATATATTTCGTTTTTTGTTCTCGCTTGAAAATTATGACCTGTGCGAATGCGCCCGTAGAGGACTATGAAAGAAGGAGTTTTCTTTCATCGACTACTGCACCGCCATCTTGCTTCAAAATAAGTTTAAAAAAAATTCTTTTACTTTAAGACTTGGACTAACATGTATAAAAAGCCGAATTTAAAAATATCGTTCTGTTTTTCTTAAATAAATTGTCAAAAAATGACCCTTGATTTTGCCCTCACAAAGATATATTCCCCCTTAACCCTAGGACCCTGTACATGGGTACCGCAAACCCCACATAATAAGTGAGAAACGCTAAAATCATTTTTCTTGCTTTGTTCAATCGCATTTTTCACGGCGAAACATTTGTTTTTCTCCCATATCCTACTCCATTCTTCAGTCTTTCAGCGCTCGAATGACAAAAAACAAACTTTCTACGACAAACAGTTCGTTAGCAGCATTAATTTGTTATTTATATTTTATTTATAGATATTTTATTATTATTTATAGGTTATTTGTTTCGTACAGATAGTGTAGGGTCCTAGGGTAAATGCAGGAAAACTAGAGGTAAAGAGTGGACACACAGTGCTTACGAAACGTCCGCAAAAACGCAGCAAATAAGGAGGCGCTGCGATCGTATGTGTCCGATTAGCTCGATTAGCTCGCCTACTAGTCTCGTGCTCTCGGTTGCTGTTGACAGCACATTCGTGGTGGGGGACCAAACTGTTGCGTCTACCTCTCCTATTTCGCTGTCTTTCTCATTGTTGCAAACTCATAATAGCAACTAATAATTAATCAAATTAAGCGGTGAACCAACTAAATAAACCAACTAAGAAAATCAAAACAGAACACAAATGTAGCCTTGACTGTCGTGGATTGGAAATATGTTTCAGAAAAGGGTATTCGGTTGATTTATTTTTTCACCGATACGAATGAAAGTTTGAAAAAAATTGCCCCATGCAAACAATATTACTCTTCACGTGGCTTGTAAATGCAACTGCACTGGAGAAAAAAAGGAACTTGTCAAAAAATTGCAATTGTATTTGCAAGAAAATTAACTTATAAATTATGCTCCATTTTCTGCTTATTACTCCAGGGAGAATGAAGCGTAAAGGTTATGTTTCTCACGAACTGAACTACATGCGCGAAAAAAGAAACTGAAGGCTAACCCTAATGACGATTGATTGGGAGCAATATTGAAAATAATTGTACGTTGGGCTTTGAAGAAAACAATTTCGTGAAGATTTTCTCAATATTACAAAACACAATAATATTAAAAATGAGCCTCAAAGCGGAGCACAAAGACACATCGAAATCAAATTCTTTTATTATTTGTGCGCATGCGTTAAGTTTGGACTATTATAATTATTTGAGACGTTATCGTCAGGAGAGCTGCTAGTGGCACGATCAGGAACTATTGCAAGTCGGATTTTTTAAGACGCTGGAACTACGTATTGCCCTATGCTGTGTCCACTTCTCTCTAGTCTCGCTGTTTGAATGCTTCTAAAGTGAGGTTATGTAGCGTTGTCAACTGCTCAAAACATGAACTCACTAGCAAAGTCGATAATGATCAACCGAATGCTCAATAACCAATGTCGATTGAAAGTATCTATGAAAATCATCATATATTTTCATTCTAATCGATACCAAAATAAAAATACTTTTTTATGAGACTAAATTCGATGTATTTTAAACATTCGAAGGAAAAACAAATAAAAATCGTTAAAATTGTCAGTTTGACTTCCGGTTTTTCCTCCGAACTACCTCAATGATGCGTCCAATTGCTTCTTGAGCTCCGAATTGGTCTGTGGAGATTCGGAGACGCATTAATTATGCAGTAACAATGCAGCAAATAACAATTTCTATACGTTGATCGATCCTTCAACTCTCCATGATTAAATCTCAAAACTTCTTGAAGCCAGTTGTCAAAGATTAGTACTCTTGGTTCGCCACGAAAAAAATGGCGCGCGATTTAAAATGTCAGGTCATTTTTGAGACACCCTTTAGTAATAAAGCATGCCCTAAGCCTCAAAAATGGGGAGGAAGTCTTTCCTTTATGAAAATAATGAAAAGCAGCAATTTTTTTCCTCCCCTTAAGGTATCTTCAGGCCACCCTGTCCCAATTGTCCCAAAAATGTTAAATCGAATCACAATTTTTAGTGATTCGACAGTATTTTATGACATTTTTTAAAAGTATTCCACGCGTAAAACTGCCATTCAGCGATGAACCTAGGCTTCTTATGCTAAAGAGTGTTTTTTTTTCAACTGTAGATTCTATAGAAACGGTGTAGAAGATTGATTTAAAATATGGAGAGTGCACTCCGACAAAGGATTTACTGTATAAAGTTGAATGAAATTTTGACCGTTCGTAAATTGTCCCGAAACTCCTAAAATGGTTCATTTATCTCGTTCTCCAACGCATGTGGATTATGTTATTATATGAAGAAAAAAGAGAGGAAAATTGAAAACTTTTCGCCTTATTTTATTCCGAAACGAATTATCTTACGATACTTGCAACGAATTCACTCGGAAATACTCACTATGCGATGCTATTTCGATGTATTATTTCGGATTTGTAAAGCAAAAGGGGTACAAGAGTAAAGGGCGGGAGAGGAGCAGATGGGACAGCCGGACGGGCAAGACGGAATTACAAGAGCTTCCCGATGATTGGGCAACCCTAAAAATTCGTAACTCACCCTTGCGAAACCGGCATGGCGCTCGAAAGTGTCTCTCGGGATCCTGTTCGCCGTTGGCTCGAAGAACGATTTATTGCTGTCGTCGAATTGTTGTTTCAATTCTTGGATCAATTCGTCGCCCGATTTACCTCTCAATTTGTCGCCGAATCTCGGCTTTTCGCGAAAGTAAAATGACATTGTGTAGTTATATTTTCCGAGTCGCGCGCCCGTTACGTCGCACTTCGCGAGAGCGACTCGGATTTCTTTTCAAACACGATTGTATCAACTAAATATAGATATATATATATATATGCACCCGACGTCTATATATAATTATACCGTACGATATATCACTCCAGAAAGTGTGCGAACAATTATTTTCGAATTAACAAACGCACTCTTGTTTATCGTCCACGTAGCGAATAAACGTTGAAAGAAAATATCAATAACGTGCATATGAAGCTCCTTTGCGCTATTGTTGCAGGCAAAAGTTTAAAAATATCGATCGACATTCAACGATACGTAAAAGCTCAAAATCATGAGATCGATCGTACAAAAGAGTACATAAACATTGTCGCGTGCCGAAAGGTGATGCGAGACTAAAATTGCTCAGTCTTTGGAGCGCGGCGCGTGAAAATCACCGGCAGGAACAGTGGCGCCCCGTGCGGATCAAATCGACACTAGAACTCGGTGCGCGCGCAGCAACCAACAAGGCGCAACATTTTAAATTCAAACGTCTCTTATTCGAATGTACGTATCGTCTCCGTTGCGAAACGATGTTTTTTCGATGGAATTTTACGTTTTCCCCGAAATACGAGTGAAATTTCTCATAAATTGCTTCTTTGGAGATATTGCAAGAAATATCGGTATCTCCTTATCGTTTCCCTCGATTTTCGGAGCACGCGTCGCGGCATCTATCGCGAAAACAAAATTTTGCAGGCAAAATTCTGCCAGAGTACGCCACGGTGAGGTTTTTTTTCGTTGGCCCGTTGTGTGCTGGTTTCCTAGAAATTTGATAGAGCATTCCGTATGTAGATGCCGTACAAAGCCGGTGTATTCGAAAGATTCTGCGAAGCGTCGTTCTGCGAATGGACGCCACCGTAGAGGTCGTCGCGACGTTACAACCCGGAAAGCAGCCTTGTCCCAACAATGGTAAGCTGTGTTGTCTTCATTGCAACAAGCAAAGTATGCACGTGTGCGCGTAATGGTAAAATACTTATTAACCCTTCATCAGACGCGCTTTGAGATCGGCAACCTGGGGTCTTTGAAGACCCCCCACCTTTTCGTCCTCAGCTCCCACAATTTTCTTCCCATGCCTTCACCTCTCAACGATAAATGAAATCCGTGTCGATTGTCGATGCGACATTTTGGACAGTTATAACTTTTGCAGTAAACGCTAAAATTTGGTCTTGGCATTGAAATATTGCATAAACAAAATCGCGTTCTCAGTCGCGCGCGAAATGGAGTGTTGAAATGTGTCCGAGGGTGTCAACAGTCCCGTAACTAATATACGATGGCAGCGAGAATAAAATTGAAGAAACCGAGCATTTTTTGTCACACACGCGCAGGATTACTCAAAGACGATATCAGCCGCGAGGTACGAGTGCGTCGTCTGCCATCTGAAGAGCGTAACCATAGCTGAGCTTCACCGTCATCAGACATTCCGTCACACTACCGAGGAACTTTCGCTCTGTACGATCGGCCTTAGAAGTTCTCTGAACCACGGCGTGATCGGAGCGGACAATGGGGCGTTCGCTCGTTCCTGGCTGTGCGAGCCTCAAAAACGCTCCGCATTCTACGCTTACTCTTCGATCCTCTTGGGCCACGACGACGACGCCGTCTTCGATCGTAGCGTGCCGCTAGACTGCGTCGTCGACAAAAAGGATTTTCAGGCGGAGCTGGATGTCGAGTCGTGCGGTAGTCCAACCGAAAGTCGTGCGGAGAAAATCCCCCATTGGCGTCCGGCGCGTCGATGCCCGAAGCGCGTTCGCGCCTCGCACAACGGCATTCTGGACCTCAGCCGGCCCAAAAAGTTTGCAAAGAAGAAGCCGGCCTCTGTAGACAAGGACCAGAAGTTTTCGGAAATCAACTCAGTCTCCGAGACTGCCGCTGGCACTGCGAGCAATAAAAAGTTGCCTAAGACGAGCCGAAAGTGCAAAACGACTACGGCGCGAACTGTGAAGTTTGAGGATCGGGCGGTGGAGCGCGGCGAGGAGGAGAGAAGGAATGAAGAAGTGAAGGTTGCGCGTGAGTCCGCTGGGCGAAAGTACCGGAGCGAATCGCAGGATGGTTGGGAACAATCGAATAGAGGAAAAGAAGAAAAAGATCGAGCGGTCAGAGGTGATCGTAAGAATCCCAAAAGAAGAAAGAGCAGCAAGCTGCTGATAAGAAGAAAGCGATCGCGTGCGGAAAAGTTCATACCTAAAAGCGTGGATGGCTGCGACGAAATAGCTGCGGAGAAAGGAAAAGCACGTGGTTCGAAGAAAAAAGGATCGTCTCGCGGGAAGAAACGATCGTCTCGCCGAGTCTCGCCGAAAATCTCGAAGAGAGTCCGCGGGATATCCTCGAGCGAGAACGAAGAAGAAATATCGTGGAACAGAAATTGCGCGATCTCGAACGATGGGGAAGTTTGCGTTGGTCGCGCTTGCCTCGATGTAGCCGAGGATTCTCTCGTACACCAGGAAGATATGGACACCACGGGGCTTGAAATTCATCCGCAGAATTTGGTACCGGACGTAGCGTCGGAGGTGTGCGTCGGCGATACTTGGACGGACTCGTCGCCCGTCAACGATAACGAGACTTCGAGATCGGCAACCGAAGTTGCCGAGTTCGGGACGGTTGAGTCGTTTCCACCTTATCCCGGAGACATGGACGAACGTACGATTCTCGTCCTCGATCCGACAACCTGCAAACTCGTTTGGTCCTCGTTCGAACTTCTCGACGATTCGATATCCGCAAATAGTGACGAATGTTTTCAGAACATGGACGATCCGGTCTTCGTTCTGGAATCTGATTCTCTCGCGCATCGCAATTACGTTGTTACCGATAATGCGATATCGTCGAGGCCTTCGTGGAAGGCATTGCTCCAAGACGACGCCTCGATCGGAAATGAGGCTCAGGAGCCTCGACCGGAAACGAACGAAGAAAACGACTCGCCGCACTCTAGCGGATTCGGCTCAACGGGACCGCGTCCGTTGTTGAAGCAATTTCGACAAGAAAATACATCGAGCCTGCCTCGTCAGCAGGAACTGAGAGGAAACAAGAAAATGCTGGAGAACGAAGAAAATTCGCCGGATCCGAATGCTTCGCACGGCTCTGAAAGATCCGCTTCGAACAGTCGTTCATTTTTTAAATCGAACGATAAACCCAATACGCTCAAGCGGAGCGTACCTGAACAGCCTCAAGCCGAATCGAATACGACACTGACCGACGATGAAAACTTGATACAAGCCATTCTTTCGCAACGGTCCAAAAGGAACCGAACCGTTACAAGACGTTACGTGCCTTATTGAAGGAAACGAGGATCCCGGGTATCATTGTGCCTTGTCGTTTGTTTCGGGATAATTTACGATATACTACCATTTGATTAAAATTTGTACAGCAACTTCGGTAAATATTCGGAAGTGGGGCTCCTGCTAGAATCAGGCTGATTTTTGTTTGGGGTGGTTCAGGTTTGTTTGGGGGTGTTTGAGGTTGTTTAGGTTTGTTTGGGTTTGCTTGAAACCTCGAAGAAAATTACTCTGACTCTAACAGGAGCCTCACTTCCGAATATTTACCGTAACTTCTTTGTCGTATACTCCGAGCTTGAAATCGTTCGTCTACACCGTTTCGACGAAATATACAATTGAAGAAAAAATTTTTAACCTAGACACCTACGCTCGTCGCCGAGCGGCAGTTTTAGGCACGAAATGGTGGGAGAAAATGTTTAAAATGTTACGAAAAACTGTCACGTCACTTAGTACATTATAACAATCTTATCTCCCTCTGCATTATGGCAATTAGGCATCCCTTCGTGTTGAAAGGTTTTTCTTCAATCGAAATGTTAAAGTAACCGTGTAGACGATTGATTTAAAAATGTAGAAGGTGCATTCAGCATGACAAATAATTTACCGTATGTTTGAATCGAATGGTAACGTATCGACGATTGAAACTCCCTGAAAATGAGTTCAACACGAACACTACCGTATATAAATATATGCGATAGGCACGACTTTATTAATATTTGACGTGATGTTTGTATTTTGTGATATTGGAAAATAACTCGTCCGCGAAACTATGAAGCCTACTTTATAAACTCGTGTGTTGGGATGCGAAAAAAAAAGTATCGAGGTGGCCATCACTCGTTGTGGCAAAAAATTGATTCCCGGCTCATAAAAGTAATTTGGTGCGAATGATTGTACAGGATTTACCGGTGAGTACGATTAATTGAATGTTGTATCGAAAAGAGAAGCGAGGAATAGTTTTTTTTTGCAGATTAACGAGGGACGAGTATCCTCGAGAGATACGTATAGCAAGAATATCGAACGTGATTATTGTGCCATTGACGAGATCAATAACAATCCATGGAGTTTACGTTTTTCGTCTGGTGCGATGTAACGATATCCTCGAGAATCGATTCGAAGCTACACGTGTAAGTCTTGAGCCAACGTTTTCTCTCCTCTATATAGGCATCGATGTCGTTGGTGAGAATGGAGCGCAAAAAATCTTCCCTCGTGACTCTCGATATGCACTTGAGTGTTTCCTTCCTCGTGTCGGCGTTGTCCGCGTCCATTTTCATGGAATTTTTGTACAACGATACGAGGAGATTCGCGTCGTTGGCATCGACGATCTCGTCGATTACGCTCGACGAGTTTTCGCGTATCGTGCTAGCCTCCGGGTTCGAAGAGTTCGCGTTAACTTTAACATAGGCCGTGTCCATAATGGCGCTGTTTTTCGCCGACGGGTACGGCGCTTGGGGCTCGTTTATTTTGTATTTCAACAAAAAGCTCCTCAGCCTCAAGATAATTTCGGCCGAGACTTTGGACACTTCGAAGTCGCTCGCGTCCTCGAGGGTGGCGAGCAAAACGCCGAGGCAGCTATGCTTCGCCAATTCCTCAAGTGCCTTGTTCAAGCGACGCTTTATCTCGGACTCGTTCAGCGCCACGATCTTCCTATGCTCCTTCGAGAACGTCATGTTGGGAAAGGAACCGTCGAGCATTCCCTGATCCGTCAGGTGGGACTTGATGAAATGGCGCCAGTACTCCAGCGCGTTCACCTTGACTTCCCAATGGAGATCGAGAACCGCCGCCTCGGCCATTACAACGTTCATTGCGTCGATCGTTGCTTTGCTGCGAAAATAAAAGTCGAGCGTTTATTTTTCGTTGACGAAATGGATCGAGCGAGCTTTCAACGTTGATTAATCTTGGACAAATGGTACATTTGTCGCGTGCACCATTTTATGGTATGCAGAGTTTATTCCGAGTTTGCCCTTTTCAGGGTGTTTACACGAGTGCCCTTCCCTTCTCCTTTACCATAGCATTTTCACATCGGTTTTCTTTTGTCTTCCAAGTTCCTAGTTTTTAAAATTCGGGGTTGTTACGCATTATTGACTCAGAAATTCCCTGACTTTTCCAGGTTTTGCAAAAATTTCAAGTTTTGCAGACTAGCCGGATTAGGGTCAAATAACCCTAATTTTAGAGAACCCCCACCAGGCGCGCTCCACGCTCGTTGGCTCTTTCTATCTCTCTCTCTGTCTCTCTGTCTCTCTCTCTCTCTCTCCCCCTCTCTCTCTCTCCCTCTTCTCTCTCCCTTTTTTTTCGGCATGCGAGGTTCTGAATAAGTACGGCCGCTCGAACGAGTTTCAACTTGCAGTCCATGCACAAGACGTTCTCTGTCGCATTTGTTCGGGTGGGGATCGGAAATTCGAACGATCAATATTCAGAAGGACCGAAATGTCGAATTCAGTAATGACGAACGTTCCAATATAGATATATCATTCTTATGATGGCCTGTAAAATAGTTAATCGAAATGGTGAATACAAAAATAGCGAAGTTGATTTATAGCGAAACCAAATATCAAATTTAACAAAATAACGAGAGATATAGAATCGACTCGCCTTATATATACACCACACAATTCGAGACGTTAAATCGTCGAATTGTAAATATTACGACAGTTTACAATTTCGAATTCATTAAAGCGAAGGGCCAAAAAGTCGATCAGTTAAAATGGCGAGGGCTTAAAAAGGCGAACGGTCCAGAAAGCGAAAACAATGGAACAATGGATCGAGAAGTACGTTACTTTCGCTTCAGAGTGAAGTTGGCAGATGACGCTGGCGGTCAGTCGGATCGGGCAGCCATGCCATGTTCGCCATTCAGGCATTCGCCATTTCGGACCATCGATCATTTGCGTTTCTGAGATTACACATTCGAAGTTTGTAGTCTCGATCTATGGCTTTTTGCCATATACGGTATTACGAATATTAGATACTCGCTTTTTTTCTATTTCGGAGATATGGATGTTGTAGGTTGTTCGAATCCGTATTTGTATGACTCGAACTGCAGACTATCTGAATATATGTTCTCGAATAAGTGAGCTCTCGAATAAATAATCCTTTGGTCTAATAGTTATTTGATTTTGTCATCGGTCAACGCATAATATTTCGAATAATTTAACCTTTGCTATTTTGAGAGTGCATGACTCTGTCGTTTCGACATCTTTGTCGTTCAATATTTGGTCATTCGACATTTTGACCTCTACTCATTTGTTGTACTTAATGAAGAGTTTTTTTTTCAATATTATTCACACATATTAGTAATTGAATAATAGTGGATGATCGTCAACGATATGTCACAAAAGAAACGAAAAATAGACTGTTGTTTATGAAGAATAGTTTGTCGTAAACCCAAACAAAGTCTGTACCGCAAAGTAGTACTGATTCTATCGAAAAAAAGACATTGAAAAACTGCATTTCTCTGAGACTTTATATTCAAAGGAGGAATTCGGCTCCCTTGAAAATATTCAACCTCCAGTTGAATGCCCCATGGATCAAAATGACTCAACACAAGGAAAATAATTCCAATCATTTATCTGGATCTTTGACTGTTATGTACGAGAATCTTCAAAGATACAGGCATTACGTGTTATAAATGGAAATCAATTTTTTATAATTGACTCGAAATATGGGCGCGTTCGTGTAACAAAAAGTGTTGACTTCGTATTATATAGCAACGTTTCTTCACAGTATAACGAGAATGGTTTAAGACAGAAATGAGCATTACAATATTTATGTCATTTTACTCTTCTGAGCTCTCCTAAGCTGGGGAAAAAGGGGAAGCGTTCTCATTGCGGGCGTTCTTATTGGGGGGTCCGACTGTACCTAATCATTTCATTGAGTCGTTAGAAAACATTGTGCGAGAAACGAAATAATGAGGTAGTTATGCCAAAGTTTGTATTTCTTGTTTATCGTCTTGTTGTCGACGTCTATACTTACGGCCATCGTCTGTATAAGTACAATTCCTTGATGAGCGTAACTGCTTCTTTCCTAACGATGCCCTCGCTCTCGTCGCCGAGCAAGCTTATCGCTTTTTCCTTATTGAAAGTGCACAATTGTGAAAAATGAGAACCTCAATGGGCGCCAATGGTCGTGCGGCTTTCTTTTTGTTTTATTTGTCAACTCACTGGTAAATTGAGCTGCGACAATTTTTCGTCCCAAAGTTTGTTTATGCGAACAGTGGTTGATATGAAGATCAGAGCCGAAGCTCTGACGTAACTCTCGCCATCGGTAACCGCAATGTCGGCGGCGACTTGTAGAAACTGATTGACCAAGATGAAATCTTGAAACGCCGGATACTCTGGTGAAAAATGTTAAAAATAGCGATTATCATATATATCACGGATGAAGTTATTGCGCTGAGGCGAAACGTTACGGCTGGGGGGAAAAATGTCGACCGATCGATATGCAGATGGGCCAAAATGTCGAATTCGAAAATGACGAATGTTCGAATATAGATAGATCAATTTTACTAGAGTCTGTGAAGTCGAAAATAACAATTACTAATATGAACATCTCGGAAGTTGATATATAGCGTAAAACAAAAATCAGATTTAAAAAAATATCGAAAAACATAATATCGATGGGCGTGTATGCATAACACCAAATAATTCGAGACGACAATTCTACGAACTAAAAAAATGGCGATGGTTCACAATGCAGAAAGTCATTAAAGCGAACGGCCAAAAAGTCGCGTGGTTGAAATCGCGGAGGGTCAAAATGTAGAACGGCCCGGATGGCGAATCGAGCAATACGTTACTTGCGCCTCAGAGTGAAGCTGCGAGATGGCGCTGTCGGTCAGTCGGTTAAAATATCGTAAGGCAGCCATCCCACGTGACGGGCCCCACCACGTTCGCCATTTTGGCCGTTCGACGTTTCGGGCCATCGACATTTTGCGTTTCGCCATATACGGTATTACGCATATTAGGCACTCGCTATTTTCTGTTTCGGAGATATGGGTGTTCTACATTTTTCGATTCTGTAGTTTTATGTTCCGAATTGCAGACAATCTGAATATTCGTTTTCGAATAAATTAGCTCTCCAATAAATAATGGTTCGATTGATAGTCATTCGATTTTTTCATCAGTCGTAAGATAACATTTCAAATAATTTAACCTTCGTCATTTTGAGAGTTCATAATTCTGCCGTTTCGAAATCTTCGTCGTTCTATATTTGGTCATTCGACATTTTTACCCCCACCCAACGTTACACGCCGGGGAAGTTTCGATAGGGTGACAAAGTTTCGTCGCAGTTATCAAGCCTTACATATACAATGCTTTGTCGAACGTTATAAAAGTATTCTTTTGCAGTATGCACCGGTCTGAGTGTCGAAATGGATGCTTCGATCGTGGCTAGCTCGAGTTTATTTTCAATGAGCGGCTCTACCGACAACTTATTTCCCAATCCTATACAATTTTCCGTCGTTAAGGAGGGAGATTTCAGAGGTTTCAGATTAATCCCGTAACCCTTAAGAAGGCCGTGCCAATCTCGACAATTTTTTGAAGATTAACAAAAAAAAAACACCATGCAAAAGCCAAAGGTAGTAATAAAACGTATGCTAAGTCTCAAAAATGGGGAAGAAATTATACTTCAAATAAAAATGACGAAAATCGAACGTTTTTCCTCGCCTAAGACTTGGTCCAACCGTCTGGTGAAAAAAGTTCCGACAACTTTTCGGATGGATTTCATTGCCGGCCGAAACGTGTTTTATTTCGTCTCCAGTTCGCGCGAAATAAAGTTGGAGACGGTAAACGAACTCACTGTCTTCCGATATTGTAGCAATGGTGTTTAGAGTTTCGAAAACGCTGTCGCGCACTTCCCAATTGGGATCGTGAAGTCTCTTGTAGAGGGTTGGCCCCATTTCGTTCATCTGGCTGTCGCAATCTATCAGCAAGGCCAGATTCGGTGGCATAAAGTCCTGTATGGCCAATTTACAGAGCTTGAGGGCTTGGACGCAAATCTAGCGTGACAAAAAAACATGTGATTTAAATCGTTGCAAGGAATCGAGGCTTGTGATCACTTGTTCGTAGGTGTCCAACGCAAACATACTTTGGGTTGAACACCAGGATGCTTCAATATTCCCTCGGCGATAAAAAGCACGCAAGTCGTCTCGACGCACTCTTTCCACTTGAACTTGAATTTTTCCGCCATCAGGGCAATGCTGTTGAGCAAGGCTGACAATAGTACGGGCACTTCGACTATGGGGTCACCGTCGAGGATCGACTTCCTCGACGGCCTTATTTGCTGATCCTGAGGCGTACTTTGCTCCGTATCGGCCGCGTTGTGATGACACATTTGCGGAATGTAATTTTTCAACACGTGACACATCATTTGAAACGCGATTACCGCCAAGTCCTGATAACGAGAGGATCCGTCAATAAATGCGTGTTTCTTCTTATTTCATAATGTCGTGGGAACTAAGTTTATTTTCACCCTGTCCATGACGTCTTTCAGCTCCATCACAATGTCGACCGTAGCTTTGCATATTTGCTCGAGCGGCAAATCGTCGCTCCCGTGCATCACAGCTTTCGTGCTATAAACCATCCTCTGTACGGGATAACACGTCACGTCGAATAGCTTGTCGATGAACATCTCGAAGAAATCGTGGTCCTTCGTGTAGTGTGATCTTATGCAGACGCACAGCGGCGTTATCTGACGGGAGAGAGTGAGAGAGAGTGAGTGAGTGACCGAGTGAGAAAGAGCGGGGGGGAGGGAGAGAGAGAGTTAGTTAGAGTTAGAGATAGAATTAGAGTTACAGTTAGAGTTAGAGATAGAGTTAGAGTTACAGTTAGAGTTAGAGTTAAAGTTAGAGGTAGAGATAGAGTTAGAGTTAGAGTTAGCGTTAGAGGCAGAGTTAGCGTTAGAGTTAGAGGCAGAGTTAGAGTTAGAGTTAGAGGCAGAGTTAGAGTTAGAGAGAGAGAGAGGGTTATTTATTTCGTACTCTGAAGCGTATGCTCCCTAAGAGTACCGTGCAAGTTTTTGTTCAGACTGCACATGCGTATTCTTGGCACATATATGATGGGACGATATTAGCTTACATAGTCTGCATAAAAATAATAAAATATATAACGTGAAATATAAATTTATTATAAAAAATGATAATGAGCCATGGAAGTACTGGGCTGAGGAGAATATAAGTGGCAGGGATAAAGAGATGTAGGCGAGAATGAGATGTGGAAACATAGGAAGAGCGGACAAGAAAGGAGAAAGAAACTGGAAGTATAGAATATGTGACGAAAAAAATGAGACGTTCGAGCACTTACTGTTATGTAAAAAAAGTAGAGGGCTGATACCGGAAGAAGCAAGAAAATATGTGGAAGAGTGCGTAAAGGGAATCGATGAAGTGGCGATTATAGGAGAAATGATAAATATGCTGAGAGGGAAAGTACGAAAAGGGATATGTGCATTTGTAAGGGAAATCTAGGCTGTTGGAAATAGACTGCCACAAGGGGGGTTTGTAAGAATACAGGAATGAATAAAAAGATAAGCGAGTAAGAAAGTAGCGAGTAAGAAGATAAGAGACGTAAACAGTAATATATATGTAGTATTGTTGAAGCTGTGTAAACAACTTTATTCAAAGTTGTGCAAATAAAACTCTCTAATGATAATAATATAACAAAATAAAAAATAACAAATACCGTATAGTAAAAAATTATGTTAAAATTAATTAATAATATAGAAAACATAAAAATAAAAATTGAAATTGAAATTGAAATGAGAGAGAGAGAGAGAGAGAGAGAGAGAGAGAGAGAGAGAGCCCCTTAAATGTTCCTTCGTATGATAATGCGGGCTTTTACGACCACGTTCCTTTCATCCCAACTGGCACAGCGTCGCAGGGCGTAGAACAATATTCACCAGCAGCGCGATGGCCTGATGCTCATATTTGTGATCCAGAGGAAGCGTGAATTTGTGGGTCGCCTGCAGCTTGGTCCAATATATGAGGGACATTTTGTGCGTTTTTGCCAACTCGATGATGTATTTTTTGGACAACAGTAACATCTGGGCGAAGCACAAGCCCTGGCGAAATTTCGCGAATACATCGAGATCGACGAGCTCCGTGTCGTGGCTGAGACCCTGCTTGAGTATTCTTATGTTCAGTAGGATCCAGAGTTTGTGAATGTGTTGAAAGAATTGCGTGCTTATGCAAGCCTGAAACAATGCCCTCGCACGTGACTCGAGATTCGTGAGTTTCTCGAACATGTCCGGTATCGTATTGTCCAGTGATAGAAAAAGCGTGTCCTCGAGTATGCTCGTTACAAGATCGAGCGAGTTGCACAGATGCTTGTTCTGGTTCAAATAGAGATCCTCCAGGGATGGACGAGTCTGACCGTTGACCGTGGTTTCTAAGAGCGGAGCGGCCAAGCAAAGTATTATCTCAGCGCAAAAGTCCTCCTTCCGAGATTCACGCAGCAGAAAGGAGCTGAGAAAACGCTGACTCTCTCGAGTCACGTACAGTGTGTGATTGTGTAGGGCGAATTTTATTATATCTCGCCAAACGCCTGAAATAGATTTCGTATGCGTTATGATTGTTGTAAGAGTTATTGGAAAAATATATTTCGTGGCTGCTAGGCATTCGTAAAATTTCGTCATGTCAGTCGCGATCCACCTGACTGCTATTCTAGTGCATTGAAAACTATTTCTCACTTTTTTGTTGGTTCGTATTCTGCCTATGAGTGGTTGGGAAAAACATACCATGTAGCAGCCAAAAGTGGTAATAAAATACCCCGAGTCTCAAAAATAGTAGAGCAGTCTTTCCTTTTTAAAAAAATCGTGAACTTAATATATTTTATACTTATACTTTATACTTATACTTTATACATATACTTTATATTTATACTTTATACTTATATTTTATACTTTATAGTTATACTTTATACTTATACTTTATACTTAGTATACTTAGTATACTTTATATTTAGTATACTTAGTATACTTTACACTTAGTATCTTAGTATACTTTATACTTAGTATACTTAGTATACTCAGTATACTTTATACTTAGTATACTTGGTATACTTAGTACACTTTATACTTAGTATACTTTATATTTAGTATACTTAGTATACTTTACACTTGGTATACTTAGTGGACTTTATACTTAGTATACTTTACACTTGGTATACTTAGTGGACTTTATACTTATTATACTTTACCTTTAGTATACTTTATAGTTAGTATACCTAGTATACTTTATACTAAGTATACTTAGTATACTTTATACTAAGTATCAAGTACACTAAGTATACTAAGTATCAAGTACACTGAGTATACGAAGTCTACTAAGTACAAAGTATACTAAGTATCAAGTACACTGAGTATACTAAGTCTACTAAGTACAAAGTATACTAAGTATACTTTGTACTTAGTAGACTTAGTATACTTAGTGTACTTGATCCTTAGTATACTGAGTATACTTTATACTTAGTATACTTTACACTTAGTATACTTAGTATACTAAGTATACTAAGTTAGTATATACTTAGTATACTAATACTTAGTATACTAAGTTAGTATACTTGGTATACTCAGTATACTTTATACTTAGTATACTCAGTATACTTTATACTTAGTATACTTAGTATACTTTATACTTGGTATACTTAGTATACTTTATACTTGGTATACTTAGTATCCTTAGTATACTTTATACTTGGTATACTTAGTATCCTTAGTATACTTTATACTTAGTACACTTAGTATACTTAGTACACTTAATATACTTTATACTTAGTATACTCAGTATACTTTATACTTGGTATACTTAGTATACTTAGTATACTTTATACTTAGTACACTTAGTATCCTTTATACTTAATATACTTTATACTTAGTATACTTGATACTTAGTATACTTAGTAGACATTATACTTAGTATACTTAGAATCAGTATACTTAGTGAAGCTCAAAAAAAATTATGAAAATCCTATAAATTGAAGTGCCGTTACAGTATTATGATTGGAAATTATTGAGTGAAATCGAAACTACCGTGCAATAGATGATCGTGGTACAATATAAACAACTAAATATTAGTTGAGGATTGTTTCTTCAAATGATCGCACAACCAAATGACTATGAAAACCCCACTTTATGCGTGTTTGATAAGCTCTCGGCAGATTCTTTCGAAACCATTTGCTCACCGGTCTCTCTTATCCATGCTCTTCCACTCTGGTGATGTACAAAATCCATCAGCATTACTGTGAAAGCCATCTTGACAGATGCCGTCAAGTTGTCGCTACGCACATCCAACGCGCCGCAAATTTTGTCGATAATCTCGTTCCGTCTGAGGTTTTGAAATCTTCCCTCGTCGCGTCCGATAACGCCCATAAGTTTTAGGGTGAAAATGGCTACCGGCTGGCAGGGCTTGCTGGCCGCTGACCACACCGTCGAAGCCTCGCTCAACCATTTTGTGTATGTAGCGACGTGCTTGGAATTCAACAGATTGGCTGAAAATGCGATGTGTTTCGCTATAAGGTGGCAACGAAAACATTGACATATCGGTATTTGTTGCATACACTAATGTAACATAACCTATAAAGTGGAATTTATTTTCCAAGACTTTCATTTGCCTGCAGTCGATGGAAATTCGATTTATGAGGTTTATTTAAGTTTTTTAACGGCAATGAAAAAACTTAAATTGACCCGCGACTACTGTCATCCAATTTTACGAAGAATCTGGATATGCAAGACGGTTGAAACGTTTTCGAAAAAAAACGTAGACCAACAATTTTTTCTTCTGGAAATACGCTGACAAAGTTTGAAAAAAGCAAAGTACAAATCTCATTGCGACTATGAGAAAATAACTATTTTCATGCAAAAACAACCTTCGATATCCGACGACCATCATTACCCCCGCTGGGCATAATTTCATTTTAGATCGGAGTTGAGAGCTCGTACGATAACTAGTCTGGCGGTTGAGCGAACCATTCAATTTACATTCGGTATCGCGTCTAATTGCGCGAATAAATTACCGTAGAATCGGCGGTTAGCTGGCAAACAAAAACGGACGATACTACGATTTGAGGTTAGGAACGCTTCACCGTCGAGAGTTTCGATCAGAGTGACGTAAGAAAGAAGTTGAATGAAAATCATATTTTTAAGCGATCGATGTCATACTTTCGTTGGATTTTTCAGAAATGTGTGTCAACAGTAGATCGAGATAAGTGGGCGATGTGATAGCGTAATTCGGCGAGAGAAAGAGCCTCAAAACCTCGTCGAGCCGCTCATCGATACTCCGTGCAGACATAATTCCCACACGAACGTTAATCCTCCAAGTGATATTGCATATAATTGCGGATTAAAAATGGTTTTTCTCAACTTCGTCGACTATTAAACCGGTACTTCAACAATTATATTTACGATAGACAAAGAGTATGTATGAAAAAAAAACATTCAACGCGAACCGCCAGGTTCATGGAATTGAACTGAAACAGTACTGGCGCGTACTCGCGTCGATATCATAAACGCGTCTATCGCCTTTGTTGCTATATATATGTCGTATTATGTATAGGCGATGTGAGTATAATAATTATGGATAAACACGGGCTGCAGAGGAGTACACCATCAATTAGATATATCCGACGAGTTATGCACACGTATCTCCCGGTACAAAATCCGAATCTTTGAAATATCAGGATTCTATATAGGTATATACAGCGGAGACACTTGGCTAGTCAAACGACTAGGTAGACCAGACACTTTCTGACATTAATATTATCACATTCACCGGCAACCTATCGATGCCTCTGTTCTGATTTACGAACTGAACTCGTTGCATCTCATTATGCATAATTATAAGGCCAGAGAAAAGAGCGAGGGGGTTACATTTACCTAAAGGCTCGAAAAAATGACCAAATTCCAATTTTCTTTCTGGGCAACGGTTGGTACAAAAAAAACCCATTTTTTAAAACACAGCCATTGAAAGTCGCTAAAGAATCACCAAAAAAATACAGAAGAACAACAAAAACATGGCCGCTGGCAGATGATGAGATTTTTCTGCGACGTTTGGCGGTGGACACTCTCCAGCTTCAACGGCCCATCTAAAATCTAAAAACCAAACGGGTTATTCAATTTAACGATGAATACGAGTCGTTGACGATCGGCGATTTTCAAAATCGTTTTGTTCAATCACGTGGCGACGGATTGAAACTCGAGCACACAAAATCTATCAAAAAAGTCGCCATTTTCACGTAACTATTAAAAAATTAAGATCAATTTTAGAAAAGTGGGTTGGTCAACGACCTTTGAATGTTTCTCATCGTATCTCCGGTGAATTTGGAAACAATCCATCAAGTGGTTCTCGAGATATCATGTCCACCGACCTTGAAAACAGTGTTTCGAAAAAAACGCGTTTAAAGTTTGAAATATCGTGCTGCTACCGGTCGCCCGGTATTCTATTTTAGGAACGTTTCAATGGAATTTCTAGAGGATATACTTAGCTGAAAGGTTCAACGAATAAAAATAACGTTGCAAAATGCAATTTTTTTACTCCCCTAGATATAGCCGGTTAAAGTGACCGACTGTAGGTAATCGTAATTGCTCGATGAAACAGTTCACGCAAATGTCACTCCCTCGTTTCGTCGCTGCTGTTCTGTGCTGTAATGTGACCAATTTTTTTCTCACTCGGGGCTCGTTCCGTGTACCTTGCTGGATTAATTTTCCTGTGATTTTTTGTATAACACTGTTTCGCACTGAGAATCGACGATATTGCATCGTTTGACGTTTTAAACTTGCCGACACGATAGAGTAAGAAATGGCCACCTTGGAGGATAAATCCATATGGGAAGATCGCGAGGTATTTGTCACTTTGTTTCCTCGTATAAAGAAAAAGAACGTGCATGCCGGAGGTTATGAGTCCCGAATGACAAGCATTTCTTGCCCCGTTTGTCGAACGCATATCTGACAGTAGTTCTTAATATTTATTTGCTTTTTTTATTGGGACTATCGTGATTAATTTCTGATATAGTAATTAGTGTAATTGTATTTGTTTAATACGACAACGATAACTCAATAATGTTACCGTCACTGTCATTATTATTGTTATTACTATCATTAAATCAAACATTTTGACTGACGTTTCTTTTTTTTAATAACTGCTTGCAATCGTTACTTATACATGTAGAACCGTCAGTTCGCAAAGCGTGAGAGTTTTGTTTAGTTTTTGAGATTCTTTACAATCAGGCTAATGGCAGAAATTACGGACATACTTTTTACGATTTTTCGAGTGCAATCATTTGTAAATGCATCTTTTAAATGCATTGTTTTCAAAACTGAAACGTTTAATTTCCCTATGTCCAACTTTTTGCCTTTAGATATTTTATTTTTAATCTGGTAGTCCTCGAGGCATGGCTCGTACATGAAAGCATCACGGCTGTGCAAAACGGCGAATGACTTTGTGGAAACAAATCAGAAAATGCTCAAACGAAAATGAGAAGAAAATTTCACGCCTTTTAAATTCATCTAAGAATTTATTTTTGTTATCCCTGTAAAAATTCTACATAAGTTCTGAAAAATAGAAAAATTAGTAGAAAAAATGTGTTCGGTCATCTAGCAAGTATTAATAATTAAAAACAGAAAAAATAATGAAGCAGCTTGTTTTTTCTTTTCTCAAACTTCCGCTGCCAGCCTGGACCATCATGACGAGGACCAATTTTAAATAAAATGCAGAAAAACGAAAATATTTGATGATTTTTTTTTCAAAATTTTCTTCAAAAATTCTTCCGCTAGTCGCATTTTGAAAAGTTTCATCATTTATATTTTCTTTAAACATTCGATGACAGATGGTCTTGAAGTTTGCGTCGTTGGAATGCACCGGAAATCCTTTTTCGTATTTTTCTTTCCTCATTTTTTCCATTTTGCCATTTTTTTCACATTTAAATTCTAGGATAATAAATTCTACAGAATAAATCCCAGAAGTAATAAAAGTGGGAAAATGAAAATAGAAAAATAATTTTTGTTGCGTTTCAACGATGCAAACTTCAAGACCATTGATGACGGCCCGTTTTTATTTCCATTATGGAATAGTTCTAATTTTCTCCAGAGTTATTTATACAAATTAGACGGTATTTTGTGATTAATACAAACATTTGTATGATTGTATTTATATTTATACAGAATACATATTTATATTTGTAAAAATCGTTTCATTAGTGCAGGTGAGACGATTTTTAGAGTCATAATTTTTTGTTAAAAGTTCCATAACTCGGCTTGAAATTTTACCAATATACTGGGACGTATTTTGACTTGATTACAGACGAAAATCGGTCAACTGATGAATATTTGATTTTGCTAAAGGAATACAGTTGAACCTCGGTACAACAAAATCCTCGATACAACAAAATCCTCGATATACCAACGACATACTAGGCGCGCAACTAAGTTTCCGGGTTTTTTTGACCAATAAAAAATCGAAAATTTCAAGACAAATATAAAAAATGGTTCATTCGAAGTATCGTCCCTCGCTATTTACACATTTTTGCCATCTCTCTGGCAATACATAAATACCGCGACGATAAAAAGACGCGTCTTTGGATCGAAACCGTTCATCCAACGAATTTTGTACTGCATCGTAATTGGCCAAGTGTAGCCCACCCAAGCCATGCGCCATCGACCGGAACAAGTGATAGTCCGATTAGGCCAGGTCTGGCGAATACGGCGGGTGCGGTAGCAGATCCCATTTCAGTGTTTTTATGGTGTCCTGGACGATGGAACTGCGATGGCACGGAGCTTTGTCGTGCTGCAATATCACACGTTCGTGTCTCGTGTCCCATTCTGGCCGTTTTTCGAGCAATGCGTGGTTCAAATTGATTATTTGTTGTCAGTAGCGATGCCCATTGACAGTTTCGCCCGGTTTCAGCAGCTCGTAGTACACGATTCCTTTCTGGTCCCACCAAACGCAGAGCATTGTCTTTTTTCCGAAGCGTTTTGGCGGTGCCGTCGAAGTTGACGCTTCGCCAAGTGAAAGCCACGATTTACTGCCTTTGGGATTCTCGAAATATATCCATTTTTCATCGCCAGTAACAATTCGATGCAGGAAACTCTTTCTGTTCTGCCGCAAAAGCAAAATTTCGGAAGTGGCTTTCCGCTTCCCGCAAATGCTGTTTATTTGGCACAAACTTTGACATTTTCGAAGTTAGAAAAAAGGTCGTGTTGCGACATTTGTTTATATTATGACTGGGTATTCTTAACAGATGTCCAAGCTATAAAGACACCCAATTTCAGACCTGTATGCCGACCACATGTGCCGCTAGCGCCATCCATGTGTGAAACGCGGGAACTTAGTTGCGCACCTAGTAGATTGACGGGAATTTGTGTTTTTCGTTCTAGGACAACAATTGTGGATGCTAAATGTCACACTGCGGAGCGCCTAAAAAAAAGATACAGTAAAATATTAGTAGTCGGCCATGTTGTATATTGAAAAAAAATATATATATTTTCCAACAGCTTGATATTCATGCGAAATAGATGTATGATTAATTTTATGAGTGAATAACTTTTTCATACGAAAAAAGAATGGTTAAGTTCGCACATGATTTAATACCCGCTACCGTGGCCTAAGGCCTTGACTCGCCATGTGGCGAGGCTCTGTAGTTAACGATTGAGGAACTTTGCAGGAGACGCTCAGCGAGGATGTACTGCGTATGTCGACGGACGAGATAGTGTCGCGCACGCGTTTACTGGACAACGAGATCAAAATAATGAAGAGCGAAGTGATGAGAATATCGCACGAGTTGCAAGCGCAAAATGACAAGATAAAGGAAAACACGGAGAAGATAAAGGTCAACAAGACGCTGCCGTATCTGGTGTCGAACGTGATAGAACTGTTGGACGTTGATCCTCAGGACACGGGCGAGGAGGACGGAGCCGTGGTCGATCTCGACGCCCAGAGAAAGGGAAAATGCGCGGTGATAAAGACTTCGACGCGTCAGACGTATTTCCTGCCGGTGATAGGTTTGGTGGACGCGGAGTCTCTGAAGCCGGGCGACCTCGTTGGCGTCAACAAGGACAGTTATCTGGTACTGGAGACTCTGCCGGCTGAGTACGACGCGCGCGTCAAGGCAATGGAGGTGGACGAGAGACCGACCGAGCAGTACTCCGACATCGGCGGACTGGACAAACAGATACAAGAGTTGATAGAGGCGGTCGTCTTGCCGATGACGCACAAGGAGAAATTCGAAAATTTGGGAATACAACCGCCCAAGGGAGTCTTGCTTTACGGGCCACCGGGTACCGGAAAGACCCTCCTGGCGCGCGCATGCGCGGCCCAGACCAAATCGACTTTCCTCAAATTAGCCGGCCCCCAATTGGTGCAGATGTTCATCGGCGACGGAGCCAAACTCGTGCGCGACGCTTTCTCGCTCGCCAAGGAAAAAGCTCCCGCCATAATATTCATCGACGAGCTGGACGCGATAGGCACGAAGCGATTCGACTCCGAGAAAGCCGGCGATCGCGAGGTCCAGAGAACCATGCTGGAACTTCTCAATCAATTGGACGGTTTCAGCTCGAATGCAAATATAAAAGTAATCGCTGCCACCAATCGCGTCGATATTCTTGACCCCGCTCTCCTCAGATCCGGACGGCTCGATCGGAAAATCGAATTTCCACATCCGAACGAGGAGGCGCGGGCGAGAATCATGCAGATCCATTCGCGCAAGATGAACATGTATCCCGATGTTAATTTCGAGGAATTGTCGAGGTCTACCGATGACTTCAACGGGGCTCAGTGCAAGGCCGTTTGCGTCGAGGCCGTGAGTTAACGTTTAATCATCGTTAACTATTCTCTTAACCCCTTCGTTGGCAGAGAGAATTCGACAAAAAGTGCCCAAAATGGCAGAATAATTTTTTATCCTGAAAACTTGTACTCTGGGCCTTTTGAGGGTGCTGATTACGAATCTAAACGCAAAATTCCGGAATTCACAATAACCAACAAATATGGCGAATGAAAATACAAATAATACAGATTTATTTAGATGAAAGTCGGTACTCAAGCTTCATATATTTCCACCTATTTATTGTATTATGCTCCATGTTATTGAATTCACCATGAAAAATTCCTTCATTTTGACTTCAGCATCACACTCAGCGTTCCCGAAAACCCCCGAGTACCAAGATTGATCCATATCGAGCTCTTTTTTGCACTTTCGTCCGCCATTAAATTTTTTTGAATTTTGTGTTCAGATTCGTAATAAGCGACCTCGAAAATCCCAGAGTACCAATTTTATATCTAAATCGAGTAAAATTTTCAATTTCGGTCCGCCATTATAGCGCCGCCATTTTGAATTTTCAAATGTAAAGGTCAAATTCGTAAAAAGCGACCTCAAAAATCCCGGGGTACTAATTTTCATCTAAATCGAGTAAAGTTTTTTATTTTTGTCCGCCATTTTGAATTTCCAAATTTTGACCTCAAATTCGGATTCAGCGAGTCCAAAAACCCCCGGGTGAGGCTTCGATTTCAAATCAGAGCAAGTTAAATAGGGAAATATAGGTTGACGCACTATTGCGTCAGTGCCACACACGGCACGGAATTATTTTACGCACTATTGCGTCAATGCCAACGAAGGGGTTAATCATCGTAACCTAAACATTTCTATCAGAACTGTTTGCATTTTTTAAACCTTCTGGTATTATTTTATTACGTAATACTTACCCAGCTCATTTTCATTCTTCACGGGGATGAAACTGAGCCGGAGAATATTGAATTGAATATTGATTCAGCGAGCCCAAAAACCCCCGAATGAGGCTCCGATTTCTATCTCCCTCTTTCTATTTCCGTAACAAATTTACACATATTTACATCCATCCGCCCTCTCGGCAACCCTATTAATTTATCTTCTAGTCCCTCCTCATCCCTTTCCCCCTTATATATGTCCACTCCTCTATATATGTTTTCGCTTCTTCAGATATTACCCCTTTTGCTTTTTCACACGTAATCAGGTGCTCCATCGTTTCTCTCTCTCGTTTGCATAACCTACAATTCCATTTCCCTTCTCCCTTTTTTCCACCCCTTCCTATGTTTTCACACTTTATCCTCGCCCATGTTTCCTTATCCTTTCCTTTAATATCTTTTGCCGTCCAATACTTCCATGGAGCTTCGTCGTTTTCTACTAAGGTGACCGGCCCAGTTACCGACCACTTTAAGAGCTGCGGCGTCCGATTTCCGCTATTTATTCGGTCGTGATATAGCCAAACGGAAAACTAGAGATATCAACACGCGCATTGAAGTCCTCAGAACGAGAATCACCTATGTTAAAAGTGAACCGATTAAGATTTATTAATAAAATCATTGTTTTAATGGCGCTTCTCGGCTGCCGGGGTTTCTGACACTGAAGAAACACCCATGTCGTAGTTTGCTGACCCCTGCGTGTACAGATTCATGACACTCGTGGCGCAGTTTATAACCTCACTTTCTGACACTCCCGAATATCACCATTCGAACGGGTTAAATTGCAATAAGTATATGGAATATCACGGCTACACGTTAGGTACAAACCACGAACTATATTTAATTAATGCACGACTATTTTATTTTCCTTACACAAGAATATGAGAGGTATAGAAAATAACAAACAAAAAATAGTTATCAAAGATTATTTTGTTTCTTTTGTCGCTTTCTTTTTGGCGCACTTTCCGAGCGCCCTAACTCTTCTTGCTTTATTTTCTTCACGTTTAATTATCGTACATTTTTTTCTGCTTTTTTCCGATCATAAAAACTAGAATCTTCTTTAATTTATTATTTCACGGCGAATTAGAATAACTGAGCAACGCGAATGGTTCGACGCAATAGGTGATAAATCGAGGCTCACCAACAGCGGCATAACCTCAATTATGTGACGCACTTATTGCCACCGTAAATTTAAATAAATACCCAACCAAAAGTTAAATTATTTCTTATCTCATGGATAGTCTAGTTCCTGCTGAAGATTTTGACATCACTTTTATGTCTTTTTATACTTACACGACGAGTAAAATTCATGATATGTCCCTTGTCGTGCCTAGTGGGTATCGTCTAGCACTGCCACTGTGGAACCCTTCAGCAGCGTGTCGGACTATTCCCTAGTCAGTTTCTATTCTAAGAATTTCATGCAAAAAAGTGTATTTCTCCAATAATGAAAAGTGAAAAACTCTTTAATTAGGCGGTAATTAAAATGTTATTCGACAAAAATTGTATTTGTGGCAGTCAAAATTGTACCGTTGGTGTCACAATCTGGGACAGTGTCAGTAACTGGGCCGTTTTCTTTATCGTATTGTACAACCTATTATAAGTCGATTTTTGAATCTGTTCCTTTTCTCTCTCTCTATAGTCTTTCTTTTCAAGTTTTTCAATCCTTTGTCCATTAAATTTTCTATTATTTTTTATTTCTTTTCCCTCTTTTATCATATATATTATTTCCTCAATTTCTAATTCCCTTGTTCTAATTTTCACTTATTGGACCATTATTTCATTTTTCTCGAAATGGATAGGTTTTAGACAAAAATTGTATAGAACATAAAAGATCAATATTTTCATAGGCTACAACTTTTGTAGGAAATATTTTATCTAAAATGAATATTTACTAAAATAAAACGGAAAAACTGTTGAAAAAGTCAGTTTTCGCGAGTGCTGACCTTGAAAATCAAATTTGCGGGTATTTTCACTATGATATTCGTAATCAGCGAGTCAAAATACACGGGTACAGAAATTCCAATTCAGAAGTATGAGCTTTTCGGAACATCATCCAAGGTAACACTAACGAATAAAAATGTTTTTGAAAAATGCAATTTTTTGACCCACCTGAGTAGAGGTAGCCCGGTCCAAACAAGGTTTGGCCTTTTGTACCAATTCACGTATGTTTCCATAATTCACCGTGACACGATATTATTTGTTTAAATAAATATTATTGCTTGCAGGGAATGATCGCACTTAGAAGAAACGCAACGGCTGTCACTCACGAAGACCTAATGGAGGCGATAAACGAGGTCCAAGCGAAGAAGAAGGCGAATCTCAATTATTACGCCTAAAGGAAGAAAATAAAACACTCATTGATCCATCACCAAGTTATTTATTCGCGTTTTCTTACATGTTATCGGGAACCGATGTAACAATTGCCGTTCGAAACTGAAATTTATATCGAGCGTATGACGTACGGAGTAAACAGTTTGAGTGAAGTAATAAAAATAAAAGAATTCTTTTTGTCTATTATATCGTTTTGTCTCTCTCTCTTATTCATCGTAATAATATAATAGTTTTTAAGGAATATCGATACAAATTTTTAAATCATACGTTACGTCGGATACAAACATATTTCATTTATCGGTCTATGAGACGGATTGGTCTTGCGGCTGTTGGAGAAACGAGAGAACAAAAGAATTGATTCTTATGGGATTGTTCTTTGTTTTTCTCAAATTCCCTCTCACCGTCTCCGGTGACTCCTCCTTTTGACCCTGCAATGACGAAACGAAACAACGTTTTATTTTCATACGCTTAACAACGTCGAATACTTTTTCCGTTGACTCGAGTAACTATTTGTACTTTTTGGGTCCTTTGACGAAGCACCAATCGACGGATATCGCTTGGCCAAGGATCTCTGTGCCGTTGAGCGCTTCCTTAGCGGCCTGAGCCTCCTTGAATGTCTCGTACTCGACTAGAGCGTATCCCTTCAGGAATCCCGTTCGCCTGTCCAGATTCAAGTGTAAATTCTTTATCTGCCCGAATTCGGAAAACTTGTCTTGTATGTCGTCCTCTTGGGCTTCCTCGTGGACAGAATTTATGAAAAGTATCCATCCTTCCACGGCTGTACAAGAGCGAAAGATCCGACGGTTTAAAAAATATCGAATCGCAAGGGAAACGAACGGTGCCCATTTAGGGCTAAACTCTACGATTTACTGGTGAGCTCCTACTACTGATAGTAGTGGACGCGGGACGGGTGCGCGGCTGCGGCGATCTCTGGGATTATATAGCGTTAACCCGGGTTTACTACTCGGATCGGGGACCGCCTATCCGTGCACTGGCTCGCGTGCCGACTGCTGACCGAAACGCAGTCGCCGCTTTTTTTTATGAAGGTATTTTATTTCGTTGTTTTATCGTTTTACATCTGTAAGTAATAAACATCCTTATCTAACTTCCTCGCCAAGGTAACGGTCCTGTTGTGCCGCTGAATCGCGCCAACGCATGTGGCCTGGGAGTGACGTCCCCGAAAAAGACTGGTGGCTGGAGACGGGCGATCGAGGACGGGTAGTTGGGGTCTTTCCAATGACGAGTAAATCTCCAATGAACTTACAATTATTTAACTTTATTATAACTAGGCAACATTTGATTTACAAAATGTTTAATTGCCTTGAGACCGACGCCTTTGGTTGTCAACCGAAGACTGACTTCAGACGTTTCGTTCCTCCAATTGTTAACTCGGTTATTGGCAATCGAACGTTCGAATGGTACGATACCGATTCAGCGATACGTGTCGCTGAAGTCACAAGTCGTTTGCACAAGGGCCTATGGCCTCTCGATTTCGTAAATCAAGTATGCTCGTTTCTATGCGCTTTAAAGCATGCGCCAAATTTGGGGCACAACAGTACCAATTCTCTGACGGTTAAGGGCGTCCCTAGATTATAGGATTGATTACTCATTGGAGGACCGTTTTATAAAACAAAATGACTGAAACTGACGTCAAGCTCATGAGTTCTAGTTTTCAAAACATATGCATTAACTGTTGGAAAGTTGGATACGTTAATTTTTACGCATTAAAATGTTGAATAGCAAATGTACGGATTTTCGGACCGCTGGTAGCGTCATGTGCCGGTGTTCGGACACTATCATGTCCCAATTTTCAGACACGTTCCTATAACCGACCATTATGGGGTCCTAGTTTTCAGACATCCTGAAATTACTTATAGTTACGTGGTTCAAATTGAACAGGTACTTGAGATCTCTTCTATTCATCAGTATACGGACAATAAGTAATCCGCAATATATATGCGCAACAAAATAGACTGAATAAATACGAGGTTTGTTAAAAATAAGGTGACATTTCAAAATTCGCGGGCTACGTACATTCGATTTTCGATTTTGTTTTTTATGTTTGTACACATGGCCCCAACATACGTTGACATTATCAGCCATTTTGCATATTTAGATTGTTTTTGACAGATCTAAAGGTTAGGCGCGTGTTGGTGTGCTTGGCGATTTTTTGCTATCAATTTGTGGCAAAACAATTCATGGCTTTTGCATCACGATAATGCACCTGCTCACACATCGTTGCTTGTTCGTGATTTTTTTGGCCATTAACAACACCGTAATCGTGCCTCAGCCACCGTATTCACCGGACTTGGCCCTCTGCGACTTTTTTCTGTTCCCAAAACTGAAAAGACCCACGGAAGGACGGAGATTTGCCACGATTGAGGACATAAAGACCGCATCGCTGGGAGAGCTCAAGGCCACAACAAAAAGCGCATATGAGAAGTGCTCCGAGGATTGAAAAAAACGCTGACTAGGGATGCCGATGTGAGAATCGATTGTTACAAGAATCGATTCTTGTCCGACCAATAATCGATTTTGCAAATCGATCTTTTCTAACTAACTAATTGTCCAAATTGATCTTTCAAGTGCACGATCGATTCCATATTTTTATTATAAAACCGACTCACTATTCCCATCTCCGATAAAAATTGCGCCATTATAAAAAAAAACCCTGCGATATATGTGCGATATATCGTAGTATAAGAAAAATAAAAAGTACTGCGTTTACGCTTCATTATAACACGTGATATTATGTATAATTAAGGATAAATCACATTGACTAGTTTTATAAACCGTCACTTCATTTATTTTACTTCCTACATAGTACTAAAACTATTCTAATGATCCAGAATAAGAAAAGTCATGTCAAGTTTTTAGTGTTAAGCCCAAAGATCCACGTACCAAAGACAATCACAAAATGTCTATATTAAGCATTTACTAATAGATTTGAAAAACACTTTACTTACATTTATAAGCACTTACTGTATAAAAAACGCAATACCCCGTTGATTACATTTACATGTGTATTTTTAATAAACAAAATTTACTGTTATGTTTTGAAAAACTAAAGTATTGCTTCTGAATCTCAAAAAATTAAAAAGAAAGCAATACTTTATAATAAAAAGATCTTTCAGTTACGCATTTATTTTTGTTAAACATTAATAAATAAAAATGTTTATTCTTGACGTGGTGATTCTTATTTTTATACTTGATTCATAAAAGTACCTTTGATTTGAAATTTCTTTCATTCTTTTTCACGCTATGTTTTATTTTATTCTCTATTTTTTCTCGCTACTTAATACAACTCGATGTTGACTGAATTGATCCTTTTGGTCCTAATATATTATGAAATCGATTCGTTGAATTACAATTCGATTCGATGCGATGAATCGATTTCATTCTAACAATCCGGCATCCCTAGCGCTGACACAAGTGTATTATATCTGACGGGATTATTTTGAAGCGAACAAAATAGATATTGATGAATAAATAAATATTTTTCGAGAAAAATAAAGGCACCTTATTTTTAAAATAAACCTCGTATATGTAGATATACATGGAGCATACAATTTGCCTCATCGGTGTGACCTGGACTTTACGACGAGTTAAAAATAGAGCAATATTTGCAGTAGTCAACTGGACAACCAAAATATTATTTCAAGCACGAGAATATTTTATTATTTTTGTGTTCTTCGACTAACAGTTTTTGCAAAGTTGCAAAATTTTATTTGTGTCATTGCATCATAGTGTTACTTGCATTATTTTTTTGTCCGGCCGTGGACTCTGGAAAAACGGAGACCTCATCGCAAAAACGCTGCACAGCCGTTTTTGTAATCTCGATTTATTTTGTAGTTTTTCTGAAGAAAAATCCCCAAAAAGCCTAATTTTCCGGCCTCTAGAGTGGCCTAAGGCCTTAAACTGGAATAAGAAATTTCGCGCAAATTCTGTAGATTCAGACACTTTTAACATTTTCTCTGAAAAGTCGCGGCTACAAAAGTTCCGCTAGTCACTTTTTCCAAGTTTCATCATTAATATTTTCTTTAAACATTCTGTAAGTCCCTGTTTTCATTGTTGTTGCGAAATCTACAGAATTTTTCACAGGTGTGAGCAGTTTATATCAGGCATCAAGAGTTACTTGTGGCTTTGATGTTTCCAACGTTGGAACCCAACGATAATTGATCATTTTTAATGACACAAATAGTAAAAATGGCTGAAACGTTTCTGGCTATCCTTATCAGAAATCTGAAATCTCAATTTGAAAAAAAAGTCTTTGGATAATGATGAAAATCAAGAAATGTGAAATTAAAAAACAATCTTCGCGTTTCAACGATGCAAAGTTCAACGTCATTGGCGTCTCTGTAAAGTGCCGTATAAAGGAGGATATTTAGTGTCGTAATTTTTCCTTAAAAGTTTGGTAACTTGGCTTGAAATTATACAAGCATATTGGAATGTATATTTACTTCATTATGGACAGAATCAGTTGATTGTTGAATATTCGGGTTTGTGAAAGAAATGCCGTAAGGGGTCTTCTCACTTAAGAGGCTAAAAAAGGCTATTTTCATGACATTTTTTGATTGGTTTATATTATAGATATTGATATACAAGTTGTTACACTTAAGCCTTCCAAAATACATTAAAAACATTTTTTCATTTATTTAAGTCACTATTTATAGACAAAAATGGTAGTTAAAAAAATGTCCTAAAAAAATTGTAGGTCTGCGCTGTTGATGAAATTTCGGAGATGGATAATCCGGAAGAAAAAAATCAAACGGTTTTAGATTCAGTATGTTAATGGCTATTGCGTATACCATGGGATTTTCGATATATTCAAAAATAACAAAATGGCGGATATTTTTCGAAAAAAAAAAACAAAAAAATGTTTTTTCACCGTTGTTGGCAAAAAAATAGTAAATATCAAAATTTAATAAATTTTCGATATGCGCTGTAGCTATAGTTGTAGAGAATATGTGGTCAAAATTTAATAATTGGTCCAGATTTAGAAGTAATTTAAAATTTTTAAAGATTTAAAAGTACTTTAAAATTTTTAAGGATTTAAAAGTAATTTAAAATTTTTAAAGATTTAAAAGTAATTTAAATTTTTTAAAGATTTAAAAGTAATTTAAAATTTTTAAAGATTTAAAAGTAATTTAAATTTTTTCAAGATTTAAAAGTAATTGAAAACTTTTAAAGATTTAAAAGTAATTTAAAATTTTTAAAGATTTAATAGATTTTATCAACAAGCCGTTGAAAAACGGTGTTTCGAGAAAAACGCGTTTAAAGTTTGTTTGGGTTACATAAATACATAATTTTTTGATTGAATATATTTCGAAAGTCAATTTATTAAGTGTAACAACTTTTATATCAATGTCTATAATTAAACCTATCGAAAAAGTTCATGAAAATTGCCTTTTTTAGCGTCTAAAGTGAAGAGACCCCTTAAATGATCATATAGAAAGTAATGGTAAGCTCTTAATGAATAACTGTGATTGCAGAGCGAGCAGTATTGTTTGAGCGGCATGCTACTATTTCTGTTAAATAATCGCCGACGACTCACATCGCTTTGGTCCAGGTTCGTCGAAGTCGTCTTCGCCAGTGTTCATAGACTCGTGATGACCGATGTCTTCTCGAGTCGATACCAATTCGGTTCCATGACCTCTGCCCTTCCTCTTCTTTGCCTTTTCCTTCAAACGAGCGATTCCCTCTGAAAAAAAGAACACGAAAAATTCAGAATTAAAACGGCTCATGTTTATTTTTTTTTTCTTCGAAATGACACAACGATTGGGCTGTTCCACCTATTTTGCACATTTTGCGATAATGTACGTTTGAGATTTTTCCAAGTGCTGTGAACGGAGCGTATTTGTACGAATGGTTGTTGCGAAGAAAAATACAAACGTGTAGATTTTCTAGGTTATGACAGTGTATCAGCGAAATCGTTGGTATTTGGCGAAATTTGTTTGAGAGTGAATTGTACTCACGATCTCCTTCATCGTCGACCTCGAACTCTTCCGCATTATCGATATCCAAAACGTCTGCCATTATTGTGATTCTTTCGTGTTAGAGTCTATTAGTTGTGTTTTTATTCTCACTGCCTATGGAACGACGACGCAAACGAAGTGAAAGGTCTCTCCGTACGAAACAATCGCGGCGCTGTGAACGACCGCTAATTTGCGAAACGTTCGTAAGGAGCGCTAGTTCCCGGTTAAAAAAATATTCGGTTGTAATGGCCTCTGCACACTGCGCGCGATGAGCGACGAGCGATGAGCGATATCCAATGGGAGCTTCACTCTCCCAGGGGGTTTTCGGAATACCTGAGCTCCCATTGGATATCGCTCATCGCTCGTCGCTCATCGCGCGCAGTGTGCAGAGGCCATAACAGCTGCTGGGTAGCATAAATGTCCAATTGACGTCGGTAAGTTACCGTTCTCAGGTTACCTTTGAAGCATCACCGTAAGATAACTATTCGACATCTTCCAAATGACATCCCGTATAATCCCGTATAATATCTTTTTTTATATCTTTCGGCGATAAAAACGGATGTCCAAAAGGTATGACAAAATATTATTCAATTTATGACTTTTTTAAGTTATCGGAAAGTTATCTATTTACTTTAATCTAGAGTTTCTAGTTCAACGTTGTCCAAAGGATATCATAAAGACGAATTACATAAGACTTCTTTTTCGTGACATCTTTCAGATATCGGCAATATATTGTCTTCAAAGATGTTTGGGATTGGCAGGAAATAATAAGTCATCCAAATGTTGTCCTAAAGATGACATCCAACGGAGCACTTTTATCATAGTGTGAATTTAGCGTTTCACATTTCATTTTTCACCGGCAAAAAATTCTGTGTAACAACTAGTTGAAAAAATAAAGCTATTGGAATATATATACGTGAATGCCTCTTATCCTATTATTCGTTTGCCTCGGTAAGTACATATATATATTTAATGTACTATCTTTTCATTCTAAAAGCGTATGTCTGCTTTTTAGGTTATCCAAGGAATCGATTGCAGCATTGCAACCATCAAAATGCGTGACCGTAACAGGGGAGACGTCCAATAACGATTATATCGTTTTCATAATGATAGGTTAAATGTCCATTATCATGAATTAATTGAAGTTTTATTTATAATGACCTAGCCCACTTCGCAACTGACATAACAATAGCTTATCAATTTCATTATTATAACAATTAACTTATTAGCAGTCTAGAATATTTAATATTGCTAAAAATTACCCATTTTAAATTATTGTACGATGGGTATAGTTGACGAAAGTTTTTGTTGCAATACGAATGAGTATATTTACACATGTTCGTATTGGAAGTAACAAAAAATATTATCATCCATGCTTATCATATAATAATTAAAAATATGTAATATTGAGCTATATCAAATATTTAAGACTATTAATAAGTTAATTTTTATGAAGAAATGGATAGGATATTGTTATGTATATCGCCAATAAATAGATATCCTTTCGATAGTACTCTTCGATGCCGTATAGATGTCTTTAAGTCAACCTTATTCGGATGCCTATTGGACGACTTGTAGATAGCATTTTAGATGTTATCTTTGCATTTTTGTGCCTTTAACCTCTAGGCGGCCGGGCACATTCATAAATGCTGGTCGCCTGTAGGTTAAGAAGATATCTTTCGGATATATCGATTTGAGGACTTTACGCTAACGTATCTACGACACTACGTACGTTTTCCAACTACGACATAATGCGACACAGTGTACATATTTCTGGCAATAGCAGCTAATCCGGGCAAAGGAATACACCAGAAATATGTGGACTGTGTCCTACTGTGTCGTAGTTGGAAAACGCACTTTTTTAACCATTGAAAGTTGCCGTATAGTTAACTATCGGACACAAATAAGTTATCTGCCAGGCGGACATAAGTTATACATTTAGTAATACAAAACGGCATCTTTTTGAACAACGCAAAAGTTATTCCTATCCGTTTCGCGATATATTTCGGTTGTCATATAGATAACATTTTGCTACCTGGTATACTGCAAACTTCAAACGTGTTCTTATCGCAACACTGTTTTCAAAGTCGGTGGACGTGATATCTCGAGAACCGCTTGAGGGATTGTTTCCAAATTTACAGGAGATACGATGAGCAATATTTGAAGGTTGTTGACGATCTCACTTTATGAAAATCGATTTAAATTTTTGAATAGTTACGTAAAAATGACAAGCTTTTTCATAGATTTTGTATGCTTGAGTATCAATTCGTCGCCACGTTGGTTAAAATAAAAGATTTAAAAAATAAGCGATCGTCAATGACTCATATTTATTGTCCACTTGAATAACCCGTTTGGTTTTTAGATTTCGGATGGACCGTTTAAGCTGGAGAGTGTCCACCGCCAAACATGGGAAAAATAATTCATCATCTGCTGGCCTCATATTTTTGTTGTTCTGTATTGTTTGGTGATTTTTTTGAAGGCTCTTAATATATGTACCTTTGTGTTAAAAACAATACTTTTCCTTTTCACCAATCGTTTCCCCTATTTAAAAATTGGAACTTGAAAAAGGCAACTTCGTATGATTCGCTTCGAGCTTTTTTTGGATCAATTGTTCGATTGTTTATCAGTTCGAACAAAAGACGAAAACCCAACATCTCGAACAAGATCGCAATCATGATATGACAAAATTGACGTATTGCTGTACCTATTTTTTCAAAAACTGTGCAAGATCGTTTAAATAAACGAAAAATAATGGCAAATTTTAATACTCCTAAAACAACGAGAACGCCGGCTCGCCTGCACCATCAACGAAGTTTGAAAATTCGATGACATTTTTTTTAACGCGACACATTCTCGTTGGTTCATTCGTCGATGGTTATGAATACGGAAAAATGTTGAGGATGTGCATCCTACGATTTACTTTTCAGGCGAAACAAGATCGTTTCGGTCGTAAAATATGTCAAAGGAGTCGGAAGAGGACGCGAAAAAAGCAACCATTGGGGCAAGTTTGCAATCATCTAGAGACGATGCCTCGGCGGCCCAGGGCATCGACGATGATGGCAAAATAACAAACCGGAAACCCACGGTGTTGGAGTCTCACGGTTACGCACTCGGAAGAACCATCGGCGCTGGATCGTATGCAACTGTTAAAGTAGGTGTAATATTATTCATATCTACTCATAACATGTTCGTAAAATTATTATTTTTAAAGTGAAGTAAGTGTACCATATTATTTATACCTATTCATAATATGTACGTCGAATTATTATTTTTAAAGTAAAGTAAGTGTACCATTTTATTTATACCTATTCATGAATTGTACGTTAAATTATTATTATTTTTATTGACTAACTACTTATCCAACGAAATACAACTTCTACAAAACTATACAACGAAATATTGTCCAACAGCAACAACAGCAACGATGGTAAACATACAAGCAACAATAATAACTGTGACTGCAGAGCAAACAGTAATAATAATTACAATATATTAAAGTACTATCGAATATAATATAATATATTAATTAAATAATATGTTAAACAATATATTAATTTAATGTAATAATTTTTGGTAGATAGATTTATTTAGCCATTTTTGTCTCTCGTGCTTAAGACGGAATGATACCTCATCGCGGTCGGTATGGTAGAATAATTATAGATACCCAACAATCTCTGAAACGGCTCTTCAGATCCCGTCAAAACTTTGCCAAACGACGTCAAATAGATAGACGAACAGCTGTCTACCCCTCAAATTCAGAACATTTGAGGGGAAGGCAGCTGTTCGTCTATCTATTTGACGTCGTTTGGCAAAGTTTTGACGGGATCTGAAGAGCCGTTTCAGAGATTGTTGGGTATCTATAATTGTTCTACCATACCGACCGCGATGGGGTACCATACCCCCTTAAGGGTGTTTAATCAAATAACAGCAGTTACGTGCTTCTCTCTTATACTACTCTTAAGTCTATATATAATCTTGTCTTTGCTTTACGTTACTCTTTTTCCCCTATCACTACATTTCCATAATAATTGATCGTCTTGTGCCCTTTTTACTTCTTGTTTTCTCTGATCCGCAGCTTTCCCTCGAACTTTTTCACGTATTCACAAAGTTCGGGCCTGCTTTCTACATTCAGCAGTTCGTTCCATCCTATCTACTTTGTTTCTCTAAAGAGTCCATCCACGTTCATCCTCACATCTCTACATATCGTTTTTTAAATGCTTCACATTGTCTTATATGCTCCAAATTCTCTTCTCCCTTCCCGCACAGTCTGCACGACTCTTCTTTGCACCCTATATTCTCCTTCCACCAGGCTGCCACATCTCATGCTGACCCACTGTTCTTCGTCTTCTTTATGTCTCCCTGTTCCCAATATTTTTGCATCCATACATTGCTTATACGATGGTTATACTCTATACAGTATTTCGAAGTTGCTATCCTGCACCAGTCTTCCTGCATCTTTCCATCATTTAGTATTTTACATCGGGTTTTGAGGTTAGCTTCTAGACGACTCAAATCTTCACCGATTCCTATTCTTAGCATCGACTCCCCATTAATAATTTTTTAGATTTTAAACAATATATTAATGAAACAATAAACACTATAGTAATATTATTAAACAATTGAATAATATATTAATCATATCTTGAGAATTAGGAATAAATAATAGCAATTTTATTTGTTCTAAATGAAGCTTTCTAAATGATTATTTGTTTTAAACGAATAGTTAACGATGGAAGAGCACAATTTCTGAATCAATCAACTGGATAAATATCAGTTGATTGAATACACTTATTTACTCACTAGTGAATTGATGGAATAGCTACTTATCGTTAGCTAATGAAGCTAATTATTGTAAATGATCCTCCCTGTACGTTAAAATGTGTTTCTTCAATTGTAAGTTTTTTAGAAACGGTGTAGATGATCCATTGAAATTTTGGAGGGTGCATTCAGTATATGACAAAGAACTTACTGTATAAATATAAATTAAATGGTAACATGTCGCAAATTGTGGTGAAAGTCTTGAAGCATGTGTTTGCTATTTTGTTCCACATTCATACAACGTTCACAACACTGGTCGCCAAATAGGGTCGGTTTCCAGGCACCGTTGTAAACAAACGTACAAAAGCACGTGATAATTCATTTTTGTTTAAATTTGTACATGTTCGTGGAGGATCAGTATAAAGGGGTTGAAACATTCAGAAAGGAAACTGGAACCGTTCAACACTTACGCCATTAACACTTATGCAATCCTAAAAATAACCTTCGAAACAGCGTTCTAGACAACAGTACTGCCTTAACGGGGTATCCATCTCTGGAAGCACAATTTGAGGGGTTAGAATGATGAATTTTTCCTAGCAATATATTGGTTGGAATAAATTAAATTTTTCCCAGCATGTTGTTCACGAGTTTGTGGTTACGATGTAATTTTTTCAGCAGAAAATCTTTCAAAGTGTTCGTGGTGCTACAGTTGGCACTGCAGTCCTCCAGCGGCGAGACCCGAAACTTCAGGATCTCGACCAGGCTCAAATGTCATTTGAAACGAAAATAAAAAACTTTTTCTTCAAATATTACCAACAGGCGATGGGTTCACGATCCACTTTTCGAAATTTCGAAAAACACGAAAAATGACAGCCTCTCTAAAGGGAACTTCATTTTTCTCTTGAAAAACAGCATGCTGAAGTCATTGCTTTCAACTAATGGATTGTCCATTGAATGGTTTGTCGTTTGAACGCTAACTATACAAATTCAAGTCAAGAGTGTGAAAGTTTCTCAACATATCAATCCAGATTTCTCAAGATATATAGTTTCGAGATAATCGCGTTCAAACTCGACAGATCGCGGTAAACCCGACGTACACTGTTCCACTAAAATGGGTGTCACTTCGTCAGTTTTAAGAATTTCAGGGTCCGATTTATCTTAAAATATTCTTGAAAGTTCACACTTCAACAATATGCAAAAAAAAAGATTTTTCGAAGCTTCCAGAGAGACATACCCCTTAATGAAATGGAAACGTACATAACTTAATGAATTGGAAACGTACATAAGAAAATTATGTATCGGATTTTCAATGCAGATCGCAAAGTCCGATCGTCACGAGTGCCAGGTTGCCGTGAAGATAGTATCGAAGTTCCAGGCACCGGAAGATTACCTAAAAAAATTTTTACCACGGGAGATAGATGTTGTAAAGGGTTTGAAGCATCCGCATTTGATTCGCTTCTTACAAGCGATTGAAACGACCCATCGGTTAGTCGAATTTTGTTCTTTCCTCGTAATTAGTCAGCACGCGTGTACGATGATCGCACAAAGTTGTTTTGACATTTCGCGGGGATAAGAAAAGAAAAGATTTTTAAAAAACAGGCATCGCTTCTGAATGTAGAGTGTACATCATTATGGAATATGCGATTAACGGAAGTTTACTCAACATTATTTGCCGCGACACTTTGATCGACGAGTCGAGAAGCCGCTTGTGGTTTAGACAACTCATCGATGCCGTCGATTATTGTCACGAGCGCGGAGTCGTTCACAGGTAAATATTTTTTAAATTAATAAACATTTCTTTAAGCGCTACCAATGAAAATCATACGGCGAATCGTCAGGATAGAAATTGGCTTGGACTTCCTTTGTTATTAAAAAAAATTATTATTGCAATTTCTAAAAGAAAACGCAGCGATAAACTTTAAAAGATTTGGCGCAATTTAGTAGATTTTGATATTTTTACATTCTCTCCGAAAATTCTTCCGCTGCTAATATTTTGCTAAGTGTTATTATTTATATTTTCTTTAAACGTACGGTAAATTTTTACTTAATTATCTTTAAACGTACCTTTAGAACTCTTTACACGCGTTGTGCAGTTTATATCAGGTATCAATAGTTATTTGGTGTATAAATGATGTAGATAGAAATGTGGCCAGCGTGTCATCTCCATAAAGTGCCGTATCAATAAGCCGATTTTTGGAGTCGTACATTGTATTAAAAGTTCGGTAACTTGGTTTGAAATTTTACCAGCATACTAGGATGTATTTTTATTTGATTATAGACGAAAATCAGTTAATTGTTAAATATGCGGGTTCGTGAAAAGAATACCGCAAGGGTCGTCCCATGTGACAGCTATTTTTTCGCTTTTTTGGGAATGTTTTTTAAGAAGCCTTAAAACACACTATTTCTGAATTTTTATCACACATTTATTAACATTTATACAGTCCCTCAGAGTTTTATTCAACAAAAATAACGAGTTGAATCGACTTTACACCGTTCTGAAGAAATGTGTAAAAAAAAGTTGATTGGCGGCGTCATGATTCCGGACGTTTTGCTCATCTGAAAAGAAAATCAAACGGCATTTTAATTTGTAGACTTGAGGCTATCGCCGGAACTAGAGTAAAGTAAAAATATCCAAAACTGAATTTTTGGCACGATTTTAAAAGTTACGTTCCAAGTTTCGTAGTATTTTTTCACTGTTTCAGTTAAATAAACTGAGTGACTCCCCGTACGGTTATCAACCAAATAGGCATACATTACTTGTCCAGATAGCGGCCCAGTTCACGCTGTATTGTCAGCAGGCGTACGTATTATTGTGATTTGTGTCAGCTAGTATCCGGACGAATAATGTATATATAATCGTCCGGATAGAATGTGTTAAATTGTTAAACAAACTATCCGGACGAATAATTTACACGTATTCGTCCAAGTCATATCTTTATAATTTTGTTTGGGTTTGTCTGTTGGGGCGTTGTACAGTGTGAACTGCGTGAACTGAGCCGCTATCCGAACGAACAACATACGCTTACTCGTCCGACAACTGGACGGCTAGAACTGCTGACTAAACCATAAAAGTTGAAGCGAAATCCGTTCAATAGTTTTTGACATGTCATGGAAGCCAATTCGAAGAATATCAGTTTCGAGAAAAACGCGCTCAACAGTACGATTTACACAAAGAAAATATTGACTCACCATTAGTCTGCTATGCCGAGTTGATGTAACACGCGCACATTTTTTGCAATGTACGCAACCTTTTTTTTTCGATCTTTTAGACCTGTCCAAGGGATGGCCGCTTTAATATACAACAAAATAATTTACAAACTTTCTGAACATATGCTTTTTATCTTTTATTGATCCTTTGCATGCCCTTGTGGGCTTTTACCAACTGATGTCTATCACTTGTGCGCTATACTATTATTCGTTGATTTTGAAAGTAGTATTACAGTTTAATTCACTCCTAAATTTGTGGGTGCACCTAACAACCTACGTAACTCTATACGTGATGCGACACGCACCAAATCACCCTTCACACGCAAATCCTCGAGTACCACAATTTTTCACGTACCAATATCGGGCTGGCCGAATCTCGGTGGAACAAAACTGTATACTTGAACTAGGAAAAAATGATCATCAGGGACATCAAGTGCGAGAATCTGCTGATGGATCAGGATTACAACATAAAATTGTCGGATTTTGGATTCGCGAGGGGACAAATGAAGCCGAAGAACGGCGTTGTTCCGCTGAGTGAAACTTTTTGTGGAAGTTACGCTTACGCGTCGCCGGAAATATTGCGCGGTATACCGTATCAGCCACAATTGTCGGACGTATGGTCGTTGGGGGTTGTACTTTACGCGATGGTCTACGGCTGTTTGCCCTTCGACGATGCCAACTTTTCCCAACTATTGAAGGTACCCAGGAATACATCAATCATTATTTAAATATATACGTGGATACATGTAGTAATAATAATAAAAATACATTCAACATGTATAGTGAGCAAAAAATTAACCTTAACAGTAGTCGATTTATCAATATTTGTAACAAATAATTAACTGTGAAAAAAGTAAGTTAGAAATCGATCTGTTGGATAAATACTCGTTATTTAACGGGGGAGATATATTTAGAATACTGGAAAAAGCTTCATTTTGAGAATTTTCTTCTCAGCCAAAACGAGTACCCTAATAAAAGTTATAAGGGAGTTTAATCGCTTCCCAAATGATACAAAAAGAAATTTTTGTTATCTTATGATATGTTTATGACGCTGCGCCATTGGTATCAGTTTATGTACATTTTGCCATCTCCAAATTTGATCTGATTTGTCTGGTTTTCGGAGACACCTAAAAGAAGTGTCCTCGTGGTGGTCGGGATAACTTATGATAGCTTTATCCGAAATGAAAAAACCAATTTTTTCTGTTAGTAGATAAGTATAGCTCGTGATTGAACGAATGAATTTCAGAAAAATCGAGATTTCAATTTTTGGCAGAGTTGTATGCAAAATAGTTCAATTTTTGGTACAATTTACTAGGTACGCAACTAAGTTCCCGGGTTTCACACATTGATGGCGCTAGCGACACATGTAGTCGGCATACAGGTCAGAAATTGGGTGTCTTTATAGCTTGGACATCTGTTAAGAATACCCAGTCGTAATCACGGTCTTACATGCAGGTCTGGAATCTGCTAGGGAGGAGAGGGGGGGGGGGGGATCGTTTCAGACGAAATTTTTTTAATGCACTGGCCGCTAGGCGTGCTGCTATCTTAAAAGAGTTTGTGGCGAAGTGTGGTATAGAGGCAGACGGAGGTATTGAAAAAAGACAGAGCTAATGGCCGCAATACTCTGCACCTGCCGGTCTCCGTAACACCTCATTTCAATTATTGGTTCTGCAGTATACATATATTGGTGGTATATCTACCAATATAGCTAATTATAATGAATGAAATTGAGCGGTGAACCAACCCAAAAGCCCGGGATCGCGTTTTCCCACTGTATCTTTTGGCACGCGAAATGACGACTGCTTCGATAATTCAATTCTGCTTCCAGTTTTGCACACCGGCACAACACAGATTCTCGGCATTTTTTCACTTTCGAAAAGTCAATAGCACATGAAATCCACTAATGAGTCGCTTTTGCTTACGAAATTATTTTTGGTGGTTATGTTCAACTGGGGGCAAGATTTCAGCGCCGCGTAGTGTCAATTCTCAACGAATATTTGCGTTCGTAAGCGGCGTACCCCCACCATGCGAATTCTGGCAGTTTCCAGACATGTATGTAAGACCGTGGCCGTAATATAAACAAATATCGCAACACAACGATCTTTTTTCTAACCTCGAAAATGTCAAAGTTTGTGCAAAATAAACAGCATTCGCGGGAAGCGGGAAGCCACTTGCGAAATGGTGCTTTTGCGGCAGAACAGAGAGTTTCCTGCATCGAATTGTTACTGGCGATGAAAAATGGATATATTTCGAGAATGCCAAACGCAGAAAATCGTGGCTTTCACTTGGCGAAGCGTCAACATCGACGGCACGGCCAAATCGCTTCGGAAAAGACAATGCTCTGCGTTTGGTGGGACCAGAACGGAATCGTGTATTATGAGCTGCTGAAACCGAGCGAAACTGTCAATGGGCATCGCTACCGACAACAACTAATCAATTTGAACCACACATTGCTCGAAAACCGGCCAGAATGGGCCACGAGCAGCCCCCTGGCACTCAGCTCACTGGCTATCTCTCGATGACGCCAGCCGCTACGTGGCGCTGACAGTACTCCGCGCCGTCCGTGCTACGCTTGCGCCACACTATTGGCGTATTTTATTTCATAACAAATAACTAAACAATAATTGAATATATACATATAAGTGTAGTAAATATGTACAAAGCTTTAAGCCTGTTGTCTTAATGATAAGTCGAATAAATATACAACCGGCTAGAAATTCTGTACATATTTGATAAATTTACATGTATATGTTCGACTATTTTTTAGTTATTTGTTATAAAATAAATATTGTCAAATTATTTCTCCGCAATTATATCTATATTTTATTATAAAGGTAGGACAGGTAGGAGATTAAATGTACACAACGGGATCGAATATTATCAAAAATATATTTTACTTGAAGCACGGCTTCAAAAGTGATCGTGTTACAGTAGTTTACGTTTGACAATGTTTAGCCATCATCTTTCCGATTTGATAATTAATTGTCTTGTCTAAGCACACGCGAGACAAGACAATTATTAACAAATTTTTACGAATTTTACGAATGTAGGATGTAGCATCAGACCCATCAGCCGGTTAACCTGGCATGGCCATCACGGCCGGCGGGGGGGTTCGGGCAAGGGAGTAGGGGCGCGGAAGCATGCCAGCGCCGCGCAGTGCGAACTAACTACGGCGCATAGAACGAAGAGAGGTTCCCTATAGGAAATCATAGGAGTGTCAGGGGGCTGGACACGAGACACGAACGTGTGGTATTGCAGCACGACAACGCTCCGTGCCATCGCAGTTCCATCGTCCAGGACACCATAAAAACACTGATATGGGATCTGCTACCGCACCCGCCGTATTCGCCAGACCTGGCCCCTTCAGACTATCACTTGTTCCGGTAGATGGCGCATGGCTTGGGTGGGCTACACTTGGCCAATTACGATGCACTACAAAATTCGTTGGACGAATGGTTTCAGTCCAAAGACGCGTCTTTTTATCGTCGCGGTATTTATGTATTGCCAGAGAGATGGCAAAAATGTGTAAATAGCGAGGGACAATACTTCGAATGAACCATTTTTTGTATTTGTCTTGAAATGTTCGATTTTTTATTGGTCAAAAAAACCCGAAAACTTAGTTGCGCACCTAGTAAAACGGCAGACGCGGAGAACGCGTTTATGTAGTGGACGGGCGCTGCGCGCAAGTTATGAATCTTCACAGTCGATTACCTCAGCAACAAGCGAAAAACGAAAAATATACGTTTTTTTTGCATCGAAATGTTTATAAAAAAAAATAATAATTGATTGCGCGTCGAAAATATAACAGAATATAACTGCGGGCTGCCTTCCGTATGATGGCACAGGTGATATCCTGGTAGTATTTTTGTCACAGAATCATTATCTGCTCTATTGCTTGGCCTAAATTACAATAAACGAGCACAAACAAATAAAAATCTACGTTTAATCAAAATACATAAAGCTACAAAAAAGTTAAATGAACAGAATCTGAAAATTCCACAGACTAATGTAGTCAGTAGTCAGTGTATTATGTAAAAACTGCAAAGAAACTTTCGAAAAATATAATATTTAACTAGAGGGCTAGATTTGCCAATATTTTCCTCTAAATGATCTTTTTTCTCTAAAACTTATGAAAAAAAAAATAATGATCTGCCTCCCAGCCTTCGAAATGGGGAAAAGACCTTTCAAAAGTAGCAAGGGAATTAAAAATTTTAGAATTAATAGATATGATGAAAGAGGAAAAATAAATAAAAATAATAGAAAATTTGCCAAACTACTACTGTTAATGATAGGCATAGGAGGCAATGATTGCCTCCTCATAGGCAAAATATTTCCCTGGATGAACAATGGTAAATGCATTGGTAAATTAATGGAATAGTTCAATAGAAATTGGGAGGAAAAATAACGAAAAATGTTTGAAATGTGTTCGAACTTTTTTTTTCTCCAGCAAGTTCAGAACAAGGTGACCTTTCCAAAAGTACCGAAGATATCGAACGATTGTCGTTCCTTGATATCGCGTATATTGCAGCCTCAACGATCCCGTTTGCGGATCGTCGATATACGTATGGATCCGTGGCTGGTAATTCCGGTGTCCGAGGCGCAAACTTCGATCACCGAAAAATCATTGGTTAGTTTTCTTATCGATGGAGTCGAAGAGCCAACGCGGTGAAAACAGAAAATGAATTATTATCGTATTATTTTACGAGTGAAAAGTGTTTTCTTTTGGCTTTCTTCAGGAAAACTTGCACGCCGGTACGAAGATCGTGAAAGAATTGAGAATTGTCGATCCTCAAGGTGTAATGGCGACTCCTCCGATATTGTCCGGACAGGAAGTAATGACCGTTAGACAGACCGGAAACGTGTACCCTTCGACGTCTCACGAACCGGATCCGAATCCCACGCAGTCCACCGAAATTTCCTCTTCCAACGTCCGGGCCAAAGCCGATTCATCGAGCACAAGCAAAAATCGTTCCGTCAACGAGACAAAAAACGATAGCTAAACCTGACAAAAAGAAAAAAGACAAGGGAAAAACCTCTGTTCCCACATTAATTTCATTCAATACGAGCACAGATGATAAATTACGATTTTTTGTACTAATTGTTCCGTTTTATTATTTGGTCAAATGCGTCGAGAAAAGAAAAACCACGGAAGGAACACATCCGCGCTGGCGCGGAATAATTCTACGGTCGAGTAGACTTGGCACTTGTTCTCGCTTGTAGTCTCGCCATCACAGAAACGATCTGTTCTTTGCTATCAGGAGTATTAACATTGTGCCTATAACGAAAAGCCCGGGACCGGTGACTTTGTGAATATCCACGGAACTCCCTGAAAAAAGTCCAATCGGAAATGATTAAACCCAGGAAAAGATTTAAGGCAGGATTCTACTTCGGAACTTTGAAACAGACGAGATTGGAAGAAAATGATCTTACGCGAAAATCATTACGCACAAAGTAGAATCCTGCCTTAAGGATAAACGATTTCTTGTCTGAAACTGAATTTGAATCTGAGACTGGCACTAAATTGAAGTCGTTGGTACGAGAACAGTACATTTCCATAAAAAAAAGATTGCGTACTTTCTGTTACGATTGATCAGTGACAAAAATAGCAACGAAACATACCCTAATGGCCGTATTCATAGTCTCTCCTTATCTCAAGGATAAAGGACGCCTTGATGAAGGCTTCCTTGAATCTCAGAGGCGTCCTTGTTTCATAGTCGCAACTCGACTCTCCCTTCCACAAGGAAGACATATTTAGGGATATGTGATTGCTTATGGTGGTAAAACCGCTGATAGAAGCGCCACTCGGCTATATTTGAAACTAACTCAAACCGCTTGGCTCTCGATTGAATGGCCTCGAGTGTATAACCTCAAAGTTCAAAATTAGAAATTGAGTTGCGACGAGTACAATTATGGATGAAGGAAAGAATGTTCATTATGCAGAGCGCGAAAGGCTGTTATTAGCTCAGCTTTTTTTTTTAACTCCGTTCACTGCGATACGTTTCGAAACTTTTTACGTGCTCCACTTTTAACTGTTTTTGAGGTTAACCTGTAGACTGGTCTGTGATACAGGTAAAAACTGCATAGACGCCAAGCGCAAGCGCAAGCGTTAGCCATTTGAAACGAAACAGCCAATCACAGCGCCGAAGGTTTCCACAAGGAAGCTCGAGATCTGCCTTGAAATAAGGAGGCCAATAAGGCTCCTTGTTCTGTCAAGGAAGGCCTATGAAGCGCGAAATGAGGAACAAGGAATCCTTGTTCCTCAAGGAAGGACTATGAATACGGGTATAAGTCTCAAAAATGGCGAAATCGTTTCTTTACCAAAAAAGCCAATCAGCAATTTTCTCCTCAACTGTTATTCAAATTTGCTAAATCGTTCACGAGTACTAAAAATATTATAGAAAACGTTGAAGATTCCCAACGAAATCTGAAATTAGCCCACATATTTGACGCAACTGTTTCGTTCATGCACACTCAGCCTGCTACAATTTTATAAAAAAATGTTCATATTCTGTTCCATCGATATATACCATTTTTTTCGTCCGACGTTTCCCAACCCAAACTCCTCTCGATTCCTTTCTTCCACTGCGAATATTGGATATCCCGCTCTGTTAAACAAAAAGCCAACTGAATTTTACTTCTTGCAGTTTATTTTTATCCCGCCCGTCTTCTTTGCTCGCCGGAATGCGCTGTACCGTTTTCCGTAATCGATGGAACAAATGTGTCGCTCGGCACCACGATGTCCAGCCGTAGATCCCACTTTCTGATACCCTCGGCACTTCCCGCCGCTATTGCAACGCCGAGAGCGGTCGTCTCACACATGAGTGGCCTGACTTCCTTGTTAAATGTTCAACACGAGACAAACATTCTCATACGCGCATTTGACAATTATCTCGACGATGTTTTCTCCGTCCTCGATATCTTACCCACTGGAATTCCGCAAATATCCGCCTGCATTTGCATCAGTAAATTGTTGTTCGTCATTCCACCGTCGACCAAAAGTTTCGACAGGACCAAGCCGGTGTCCTCGGTCATGGCCTCGAGAATATCGCGGGTTTGAAAGCAAATAGCTTGCATGGCGGCTTTCACGATATGCTCGCTCGTTGTGTCTTCCGTTATGCCGCAAATAACACTGGGAAAATGAATTGTGAAGATCATCCGATGATCGAATTAACAACCAGATATTGATACAAAAATTCGAGTTCACTTGTGAGTATCTAAAAAATCACCTGTTCAAATTTCAAACTTTCCGGATACCTTGTTTGTGAGCAATCAATAAATGAAAATCTTTTAAATTAACATGGTCTCTTATGGATTGTCGTATTTTTCCCGTCTATAAACGTGAAATTTGCAAGCACTGACAAAAAGTTTCGCTAGATACTTTTATAATGGATAAAAAAATATCTAAAGGACGTTTGGACAGCTTTCTAAAATCCATTAGATACTTGTGAACTTCAGAATAAATTAATTTGTCTCGAAAAATGCTGATTTTTTGGAGGTTAACCTCCATATCACTCCAGTCGCATATTATGATGGCAACGTCGCAACCGCGCGCTTTTTGAAATCAACACTAATACTTTCCGAACGACGCAATGTGCACTACACTTCTACAGCAAATTATACAGAAGTGACTGGAAATGTAATGACGAAATCGGCTTAAAGAATAAAATCAAATAAATTAATCGCAACTAAAATCATTGTAGTTATAAAAAAAAAGGATACGAAATAATAACACATAAAAAATTGATTTCAAGATTGATTGATCAAAAATTTGATTTTCGAATATTGATTTTGTTTGCCTTTCCAGAAAAACGCTTTTTTTTAAATTTTCGTCCATGGTCGAAAAAGAGATCGATGATGAACCATGGACGCGAGTGAAAAATTTCTAGCACATGGCGGCTGTACAGGATACTCGATCGCGCTTGGTTGCAGCGTTGCCAAACTTATCGAACGGACTACGCTAGTCGTAGTAATTTTTCTTTTTACTAACTCGGTACCAGATGAACTTCCTTAAGGAGGTACAATCACTTCCACGGGGTGAAAAAAGAGTCTAAATATATTTTACCCGCAGCTGCTCTGATTGATGTTTATTTATGTTGATTATTCGTATTATCGATTATAGTGTGCTAAATGTTGTGGTAAATGATGAATTTATTGAACGTGAACAAATAAAAACGGCAAAATTAGATTGTCAACGACTCGGTAGTAATCTTCGTAATAATAATATTAACATACCAACCATAAAAAAGGACTAAAAAGACAAAAAAAATCAGCCGGAAACCTATTAAAATAGGCTTGAATTACCTCAGCGGAATTAACACGATAGGCAGAATATAATTATACATATTATTAATACACGATAAATGATAAAACTATAAATTGTTGTTTGCAGATTTTCGATCAGACAGAGACAGCACTAGTTGGCCATGCCTTCTATCTCTCTATCTCTGTCTAATCTTCCTGTTCGTTACACGAATATTTATTGTTGAAGTTGCCCATGGACATACGCCCCACGATCCCAACAGCATATACTTACACACCGAAAACAGTCGAAATACGGTCGCTAAGCGCCCGTTGCTATTTACGTTGTTTATGCACAATCTTTCCTTTAGGTCAGTCCGATCTGATCGTTCATGCCCTCCGGACGTATCGAGCTCTTTAATCGTTAAAACATGTACGGTTTCATGTTCAATCAAATAAATGTGTTTGATTCGTTTGCGACAACGGGGTTGTGATTTCCATCCGATTTTATCCGGCCTCTTAACAGGTTATGGGCCCAGGCATTGCCATAAATCGGTTAGATATTGAAGACCACTTAACCGTGGCATAACAAGCACGTAGATGAGCGGAACGTCGGGAATAACTAAGATCGAGACTCTAACGAGTACAAATTTCGACACGTGGAAAATTCACATGCGCGCGCTATTAATAAAATGTGAATGGTGGGAATATGTGAACGGCAAAAAGGGTAAACCGATCATCGTGGCGAACGACCCTCTCTCAACTGAAGCGGAAGCTAAGTGGCGAAGAAACGATGAAAAAGCGATGTCAGAAATCCTCCTGGGGCCCGACTGAATTAAAACAAGTTAAAAATTGTACGACTTCGCACGAGCTGTGGTTGAAACTCGAAAAGATCTATGAGTCGAAAGGACCAGCAAGGAAGGCGACACTATTAAAACAACTTATATTAAGAAGAATGCGAGATGGCGATGACGTCCGCGAGCACATAAAAATGTTCTTCGACGTAGTCGATAAACTGGACGCAATGGAGGTATTTATCAATGAAGATCTGCTCTCGATTCTCTTGCTCTACAGCCTTCCTTCGACCTTTGAAACCTTTCAATGCGCCATCGAGTCTCGTGGCGATCTTCCTTCACCAGAGGCGCTAAAAACAAAAATTATCGAAGAAAACGACGCGCGCGGGACAGATCGAACCAATATCCAGAACGCCATGATCGTCGATAGAAAGTTTAGCAAAAGATTTTATGACAAAACGAAAATTCGTACAAAAAATGGCGATAACAATAAAGAAAATTCTATCAATACGCCATTCAAAATACGATGCTTCAAATGTAATAAACTGGGTCATAAATCACACGAATGTCGACGTACCCATGGCAACGCTAAACAATACCCGAAAACAATCGAAGACACGAGCCTGTACGCAGATACACATAAAAGTGAAGCTCTACGTATCGACGAATTGCACAATAATCAATGGGTCCTCGACAGCGGCTGCGCTTCGCACCTATGCAACGATGTACGGAGATTTAACAGGATTGAAGGCACTCATCCGAAATCGTTGAATCTCTCAAGCCAAGCATCGACAAATGTCGATGGAAAAGGCTCAGTTTCAATAATAGCTCACACCAAGAACCTAAAGCTAAACATCAAGCTTGAAGACACCTTGTTCGTCCCAGATTTACGGTCAAATTTGTTATCGGTCGGAAAAATTACTGACCACGATATGAAGGTTATCTTCAACAAAAACCGCGCAACGGTAATAGACCAAAAAGGAAAGGTAATACTAACGGCTAACCGCATCGGTGGATTGTACTACGTCCAGGACGAAGATGCCAACGAATGCACGGCCATGTCAACGCATACCTCATTTCCTCAAAAAAAATCGAACGAGCTCGAGGTATGGCATAGGCGACTAGGACATGTGAATCTTAGTGATCTACGTGAAGCAAAGAACGAAGGCTTGCTGAAAGGTGAAAAGGTGAAATTTTCTGAAAATTTCACACGCGACGTCTGCGCACGATGTAAAATGACACGCGCTTCTTTCCCAAAAGATCACGTCACACAGTAGGAGAAAAGCCCAAAAACCTGGCCAAAACCTCAAATGACCTTTGACGGGAATGAAAATTGGCTTACAGGGGTTTTCAAGGTCGCTGATTACGAATCTGAAAGCCAAATTATCGTAAACAAAATGGCCGATCCAATATGGCTGACATGAATGTTAAAAAGTTGCCAGATGTCGACAAAAATTGGTATTTACGGGTTTTCAAGGTCGCTGATTACGAATCCGCAAGCCAAATTATCGTAAAAAAAATGGCCGATCCAATATGGCCGACATGAACGTTAAAACGTTAAGAACGTAACGTTAAAAAGTTACCAGATGTTGACAAAAATTGGTATATACGGGTTTTCAAGGTCGCTGATTACCAATCCGATATCTATTGTTTATAACTTGCAACAAAGAGCTTACAGCAAATTGTTATAAACAAAATGGCCGAGTATCCTGCTAAATAGATAAATTAATACATTTAAAAAAATCATCATAATAAAATAAACGTGAACAGTGTATTCTACGCAATTATTATTTTTATTTCCAAAATACATACGGAACGTTTCAAAAATAGAAAATTTTATTCTTAATCAAAATCGTAATCGGAGTCGGAGTCGGAGTCAGAATCATTATCCGAGTTTGTATCTATTACAACTCCCGGCACGGCTTCAATCTCGGCGCAAAATTCGTCTGCTGCAGCAGTCACTTTAGGAACGATCAACATCGCTACAGCTTCCGGCGACAAACTCTTCAGCTTCTTCTGTGGTAGTCTTCTGACACTTGAAATGTACGGATCAGAAGTAACTAAGAGCCGATGACAAAACATCTTCCATAGTTTTAACCCTGGAACTTTTTCGCGCAAAATCTTCTCGATATCGTTTGATGTCTTTGTTTCGAGCTTCCTGAGCATCTTCGGATAATTGGCCGATTGGTAATAGAGCATGAGTTATTATCACTGGACCATGAATTAATAGTTTGTGCACCGAAGTAGGCATGGAGTACCAAGGGTATAATGCAACGGTCTTTCTTGCCGTTTCAATAGCATACTGTTCAAATCTTTCACAGTTTATCTCGTGGCCACACGATATAACTTGTAGGATTACGTACAAGCGTTTAATAACTTCTTCGTTGACCCCCGTTATCGCAGCGGAAACCGTCGAATTTTCAAAGAATCGCCGAGCTGTGTTGCCATCATTGCTGCTGCCGTATCCAGGCTTTGGGCGATCGATATTTAGACCCAATTGCTTCTTGAATCCTTCTTGAATGGCCCTCTTGCGTTCCTGGGTAATTTTTTTTTCTTCGGCACTTCGAGCTTGCCAATTTTTAATGCCGAGTTTGTAAGACACGTGTAAGCAATACTCGAAGCACCGTATCCACGCATGCAGCGTCGACAATCCGAACTTCAAATTTGTTTCATTGATTTCCCTTTGCAATACAGTGTCGATGGCATTAAAATCTTTGCTGGTTGCTCCACACAAATAGCACCGTTGAGCAGATTTCGTCAATGATACAGCGTTGCAAACTTTACCATCTATCATGGCGAACAACAACTTGTACATTACGGAGATTTCTTTTCCATCTATTACACTTTCGAATGGACGAAGTGACTTTATTTGTTCTTCAACAATTTGGACTTCATTAAGTGTTGACTCTGTGTCTTCGCGTAGAAACAGTAGTCTAAGCGGTCTACAAAATCGTGGAGACGAGGGTCTGGGGTTCTTCCAAACAACTATTTCTTCCTTCGATTGTTGATCATAACACACGAGTTGTAATGGCACGACTGAAGTAAAGAATACATGCGCATCAGATTTGCTGTCATCACTGAACGTCTGCTTATATTCACTTTGCCCAGAACTTCCATCGCAACCCCACTTGCAAATCAAGTCCATTTTACGAACATTATCTGGAGTCAATCTTTGAATGAGTACATTTTGGACGAGTAAAATACGTTCAACTGTATGATCTAATAGTGCCTGTAGTTGGACTTCTGCACTACTCTCTGTAATCCTGATTGCATCACGTGGTGGATAACAACGCTTTTTTGCTTTCATCACTTTTTCGTAAGACGGATATAGCTTACAGTTATTTTCCTTCCCTAATCTTCTCATTCCCTGGTAAGTACTCTTGGAGAATTTATATTCAATCATAGCGGAAAGTGCAGCCTCTTCGGATAAAGTAATTTCATCCGTTGCTGAGTAAGCTTTACGATACTTGGAAGCTCTTAAAGGACTCGTCATTGTTACGTCCTTAATAACTTTTGCGGCGTCGGATTGTCCTGAAGAGCGAAGGCTCATCTGAGTAGCGTATGCTAACTCGACCGAGTTGAACGATGTACGAATATCTTGGGTCTTCCTTCGTTTAGATCTTTCACTGGACATTGTAAACTCAAGGGACGGGCGGCCGCCCGTATTACCCGGGCTTGTTACTACAGTGTCTGTAGGTGCGGCAAAACATACCTGCTTGCTAAGCCATTCACCGTTATTCTTGAAAAATACACAGGATTTTCTGTGAGCTTGTTGCCACCTCGTTCTCATTTGATTGAAGAGTATCGAAAAAGTCTGTTTCGAGTCCGCAGGCACTACAACTGTACGTCCGGTGTCCTTGGAAATTTTTTCTACCATAAATTCGATCAAGGAAGCGAATTTATCGGATAAATGCTCGCTGATTATCAGAAATACTTCTTTCCTTGTCAGCACCAATTCTTTGTAACCGGATCCTGTAATAAAGACATAAAATTGTAGAAAATTGCTGTTAAAGGAAAAGATAAAATTTTCAATTAATACAAAAACTTGAACAATGTACATTATTTTACCAAATAAAAAACCGCAATAATTGAAATAATTTTAAGAAAATTAGACAGAAAATATTGACATGGATTTGGTTAAAAGAAAGCTTTGCTTACTATATAATATATATATATTCAAATATTTTATTTGAATGTTATAACATTTCATTCATATTTAAGAAATTTTTATGTGGTTGATTTTAATATGTATATATATATATATGCATACGGATATATCATAATTAAATCACAGAAAATTTATATATATATATATACACATACATATATATTAAAATAATTTATTTCAAGCGTATAACAGCCGTCTTGTCCGTTATGATGCTACTTCACCCATTCTCAGGTAGAGGCGCAGAGGCTGCTCAATAGTGCCGCGTGCACGCTCGGCTACCGCACGATGCGAAAAAAATCATAACGGACAAGACGCACGTTTTCCGCAGGTAACTCTTGTAAATTTCGAAAGCTTATACATTAAACTAAAGGCCGAGACTAGGAGCTTTGCAAAATGTGACAAAATATATAACTTTTCGGACCGTTGAAAATATAAGTTTTCAAAATTATTCAATTTTATTTATGCCGAAGGCTATACTACATTTCAATCATTTATACATAAACTTTAGATTCAACCGATGTAAAAACATGTTCTACATACCTCCAGAAGTCGTATCCATGTTGCAGAATTGAAATTAAACCCGTCACTTTAAAGTTATGGGTTTTTGAAGTCAGCGTTATTTTCGTCTGTTCAGCGCGTGACACGTACACTCTTCACGAACACTAACTGCCAACTGACGCTGCGGCGCAGGTATACACTTAAAGGGCTTTCCCTTCCACAATAGAATGCATTTACTAGTCCTCTACCTGAATGACTACTCAACTGACCCTATTTCGAAAATTTATTTTTTGGGGTTTTGGCCAGGTTTTTGGGCTTTTCTCCTACTGTGCGTCAAGCGAACGAAAGCCCTAGAAATCATACATACAGATGTGTGTGGGCCAATGAGGACACAATCAAACGGACAATCGTTGTATTTTGTGACTTTCATAGATGAAGCCACTCGGTGGTGTGAGATAAGGTTTCTTCGCAGCAAAAACGAGGTACTTGAAGCTTTCAAAGAGTATAAAGCAATGGTCGAAAATCTCATCGGAAAAAAGATAAAATTTCTACAAAGCGATAACGGCCGAGAATACGCAAATAAGGAATTCGACGAATACTTGCGCAAATACGGAATACAACGCAGATTAACCGTACCAAGCCATCCGGAATAAAATGGATTGGCTGAACGAAAGAATAGAACGTTGATAGAAATGGCCAGATGTCTTCTCGATCAATCTGGACTGTCAGCATCTTTCTGGGCAGAAGCTGTGTCAACGTCAAACTATCTACGAAATCGATATCCGACCAGTAGTTTGGCGAAATCAACGCCTTATGAAGCATGGCACGGGCGAAAACCAACGGTGACTCACTTACGCGAGTTCGGGTGTAAAGTGTTTTGTTTAAACACAAATGCTCAAAAGGGAAAATTCGAACCACGCTCTCGAGAGGGAATACTCATCGGGTACGCTGAGCAATCCAAAGGATATCGGATCTGGATACCGAAAGAAAAGAAGGTAGAGATCTCTCGTGACGTGATATGCTTGGAAAGAGAATCGTCAAGGATCGAGAAGATTCCTCAGGACTTTGAGCCAATAGCAACATCAACTCCGGAGGATCATACGGACGAGGTAGCTCGAAATGAAGCTATCATCGAGGATCAACCAATCAAGATTGACGAGGACCCACAAATGGAGGAGGAAGAAGAACGAAACCTAACTCCGAGACGCGGCAGGGGAAGACCACGCATCATACGATCCGGATGCAGGGGAAGACCACGAAAACTTTTCCAAACCATCACATCAAGAATCCCAGAGCAGGATGAAGGAGCACGGGAACGAGAAGGAGAGGAGGACGAAGATGAAGAGCACGAGAGATCATCGACCAACAACCAGACTGAAATCGCATGTATAGTAGAAGTACCAATCAAATGCGCGATGTCAGGCCCTGCGACAGATGAATGGAAATCCGCCATGGCCGAAGAAGTGCGATCGATAATAAAAAACGACACGCGGAACGTTGTAGATAAACAAAAACACAAGTTTAGCATTGGCGGTCGATTTGTCCTCAGAAACAAGTACAATCCGGACGGAACCCTTCAAAGGCGAAAAGCGCGAATCGTTGCGCAAGGCTTCATCCAAAAACCAGGAATCGATTTTTCAGAATCTTTCGCCCCAGTGGCCCGAATGAACTCGATAAGACTCATTTCTGCCATTGCAGCTCAAAACAAGATGAAAATTCATCAAATCGACGTATCGACAGCATACTTGAACGGAACTCTTGAAGAGGACGTGTACATGAACGTACCTGAATTTTTCAGAGAAACCCTGGAAGAGTTAATTCGCATCGACTCCGACGAAAGCATCCAAAAGAGGGCTTCAATAATGTTAAAGAATATCGAGTCCGGGAAAAAGGTATTCCATTTAAAGAAGGCATTGTACGGCCTACGTCAAGCCGGTCGAACATGGTACAAGCGATTAGATGATGAATTGCGAAAATTAGGCGCAAAACCATGCGACGCCGATCCGTGCGTATATCTCATCGGTCGAGGGGAAGACGCAGTCATAATGACGATCTACGTAGATGACATATTAATTGCTGCTCGAACGACAGAGGCGATCAACAACGTCAAGCTTCACCTTCGGAAATCCTTTGAAATAAAGGATCTGAAAGACGTAAAATGCTGTATCGGGATTGAGTTCGAGCGCGAAGGGGACAGCATATCGATTCATCAAAAGGGTTATATCAAAGATCTACTAAAAAACTTCGGAATGTCGGATTGTAATCCAGTTGCGACGCCTATGAGCGCCGGGACGAAGTTAAAGAAAAGAATCACTCCACTCAACTCCGAGGACCAAAAACTACCGTATCGCGAATTAATCGGAAGTTTGATGTACTTGACAGTAGCAACGAGACCGGATATCGCACATACCGTCAGTTACCTTAGTCAATTCCTGACGTGTTACGACAAATCACACTGGATCGCGGCGAAACGGGTACTAAGATACCTCAAATTCACCTCCGATTATAGAATCACGTACAGGTATACAAATGAAGCAACTAAAGGCTACGTCGACGCCGATTGGGGAAATTGCACGATCGACAGAAGGTCTTTCACCGGATATGCGTTCACGTTAGCACACGGAGCTTTCAGTTGGAATTCTAGGAAGCAACGAACGGTTGCTCTATCATCCACCGAATCGGAGTACATGGCACTAACAGAAGGTACCAAAGAGGCGGTATTGCTCCGTGGATTTCTCATCGAACTCGGCTTTAACAATCTCGCCGATATCATAGTTCACAATGACAACATCGGAGCGTCAAAAATCGCCGACACCCAGTTTTCCACAGCAGAACAAAGCACGTCGACATTCGACATCACTTCGTAAGGGAGGCTCTACGTGACGGGCTCATCAAGTTGAAGCACATCGCTACAGACGAGACGCCCGCCGACATCCTCACGAAAGCGCTACCAAAAAACAAACATTACAAATGTTTAGCTCTTTTGGGGATGAACAAGAAGGACGAATCGCGGGTCGAGGGGAAGCGTTGAAGTTGCCCATGGACATACGCCCCACGATCCCAACACCATATACTTACACACCGAAAACAGTCGAACTACGGTCGCTAAGCGCCCGTTGCTATTTACGATGTTTATGCACAATCTTTCCTTTAGGTCAGTACGATCTGATCGTTCATGCCCTCCGGACGTATCGACCTCTTCAATCGTTAAAACATGTACGGTTTCATGTTCAATTAAATAAATGTGTTTGATTCGTTTACGATAACAGGGTTGTGATTTCCATCCGATTTTATCCGGCCTCTTAACATTTATCATGAGTTCGAAACATTTTTAAGGTAGCCCTATCGACAGGCTTCAATTCATAGGATTTTCATAATTTTTTTGGAGCTTCACTAAACATATTAATAATCGTCTCTGTAAAATTTCAGGGTCGGTTATCGACCTTGTTGCAGAGAAAAAAATATAAAAATTGCGCACTTTCGAGAAAGAATCTCGAGACGATATAGAATAACCCAATTTCCGGTCGTTACAAAAGTGTATACAGTAGTGAGAATCCGTCAGATTCTTAAAAATAATCAGATTTACATACTTAACACTTGCAGTAACCCAATGCTCCCAGAAAAAAATACGCTTATCGACCCAATTTCCATGTAATATCCAGTTTAATTTGAACTTCCGGTATTGGATTTATTGCCACTTGCTACGATAAAGAGACGTGACAGCAAGGCAACAGCTCACTGTACTCGTAACCTCATCTCACTCGTTCGAATTTCCACGCATATTTCATTTTTGACCGACATATTTCGGCGAGACAAATTTTCCACGCTTTTTTACCAGTCGTGGCCCGAATACAGTGCTTTACATTTCCCGCACCTGACATTGTTTTGACAGATCGACGTTGAAAAGCACGGAGGTTAAACTCGCCTGAATGAGTAAAAAAAGACGGAGATAGCACCAATGTTGCCAAATATCAAACCTAGAAATACTACGCGAATCGTTTGAATAGCTATTTTTCATTTATCTAATTAAATGTGAACATTCGTTAAACAGTTTACAAATAGAAAATTTAAGTTATTACAAATTATTTTTTTAGCATATGTTAAAAATATAAATTGTACAGGTTTCAAGTATGATCAGCGGTATGACTAGTGTGAAGCGATAGGAGTATCGTAAAAGGGCTAGGAAAAGGCGTTAGTCCTGTCAGTTTCGATTAATGCAATAAAAAAAAGATCCTAATCGTAATCAAACAAACAAACTTTCTAAATCGAAGCGAGCGTGACAAGCATATGCATACGATTTCGAAGCTGTCACAATGCATGTGACCTTTCGAATCTAATTGTCTCAACTTTTTTTCTTCCATCCCGGATTCCCGTTTTTTTAATGCAATTTAATAAAATACAAATGCAAAAAAAGTCTATCAGTCTCGGACGCAGGGAGACTAGAGAGAAGGAGTGGACACGGCATAGGCCAATACGTAGTTCCAGCGTAATAAAAAATCCGACTTGCAATAGTTCCAGATCGTGGAACTTTGAGGCTCCGCTTTGAGGCTCATTTTTAATATTATTGTGTTTTGTAATATTGAGAAAATCTTCAGGAAATTGTTTTCTTCAAAGCCCAACGTAGAATAATTTTCAATATTGCTCCCAATCAATCGTCATTAGGGTTAGCCTTCAGTTTCTTTTTTCGTGCATGTAGTTCAGTTCATGAGAAACATAACCTTTACGCTTCATTCTCCCTGGAGTAATAAGCAGAAAATGGAGCATAATTTATAAGTTCTTTTTCTTGCAAATACAACTGCAATTTTTTGACAAGTTCCTTTTTTTCTCCAGTGCAAATGCATTTACAAGCCACGTGAAGAGTAACGTTGTTTGCATAGGGCAATTTTTTTCAAACTTCCATTCGCATCGGTGAAAAAAATCAATCAACTGAGTACCCTTTTCTGAAACATATTTCCAATCCACGACAGTCAGGCTACATTTGTGTTCTGTTTTAATTTTCTTAGTTGGTTCACCGCTTAATTTGATTAATTATTAGTTGCTATTATGAGTTTGCAACAATGAGAAAGACAGCGAAATAGGAGAGGTAGACGCAACAGTTAGGTCCCCCACCACGAATGCGCTGTCAACAGCAACCGAGAGCACGCCAAGAGCGCGAGACTAGTAGGCGAGCTAATCGAGCTAATCGAATACATACGATCGCAGCGCCTCCTTATTTGCTGCGTTTTTGCGGACGTTTCTTAAGCGCTGTGTGTCTACTCCTTACCTCTAGTCTCCCTGCTCGGACGTTTGTATGTGGCCTACATAACACACGTTTTCAAGCGCTCACTCCGATGTTCGCCGTATTGAGGTTATGTATGTCCGGGTTTCAAAACCGCAGCGACAACTAGTGGCGGCGCTAGAACCGAAATTTGCCACGCTACTGACGCACCTGATCGTGGCTGCCAGCATGAGAATTTCCAGCCCCGTAGGTAAGACCGTGGCTACGGGTCGTTCAATTTTAGGTTAGTTTCTAACCTACATTCATAATTATCGTTCTAACCTAAAAACCTAATTCAACAGTTAGAAACAGTCGGTTGGGCGAGCGGTAGCAGCACTATACTTCTAACTTTAAACGCGCTTTTCTCGAAGCCCCTTAACGATGGCATTTCCGGAACTTTGAGTCACAGCGAGAATTGGGCAGCATGTTGGGCAGAGCTCAAGATGAGCTATAAAAATATCCAAAAACCGTGCGTTCTCATTCAAAATTTGAATGTGACCTTCACACTACCTTAACGGTTAATTCCAAGGTCAAACTAAAGATCCTATCGATTCTTGCCCACGGAACCAAACTTGTTTATTCGAACTATTTTTCGTGATGAGTATTTTCTGAAATAGCAGCATGTAACAATTTGAAAAAGCATGTACACAAGTGACAAGAATTATAAGTGAAAAAAAAATGTAAAAGCATAAATGGGTAGTCAACTTTTTCAGGTTTGAAAGTCATTAGATTTTCCATTTTAATCGTAATGGTTTTCGAACATAAATGCAGCCAACTATAGCACAACTAACCTTCTCGCATCTTTTCGCCAGTAGGGCGCGTACAAACCGGCAAAAGCCGGTACGAAAGTCACGCGATTGTCGGACGGAATTTTCTCCACAACGCTCTCGCAATCTTTAACATCCGAGAGCATACCGAGATTTTCTTTCAGCCATTGCATAACGGCGCCGGCAATTGCGACGGAACCCTCGAGGGCGTAAGTCGGTGGATTGTTTGCCCCCAATTGATAAGCGACTGTTGTCAGCAAACCGTGCGACGAATCGACTATCTGCAGATCAATCAAGGGAATCCAATATCAACATTTTCCCGTTACAACGCAATTACAATTCTGTACAATAAGAATACAGCAAACGAATTTATTACGAGCATGACATTTTGTAGTTTAAATTAACGGGCTACATCAACCTAGGAGGGTTGAAATTAAATTTTTCAAAATTATTTTAATTCGATGGTATAAAAGTGTTAAAAAAAAATTCGTTTCTTTTTCACCAACCGTTTTCCAGAAAAAAATCAGAATTTGGCCATTTTTTTCGGGCCTCTAGGTAGATGTAGCCCCTTAAGGCGTCTTCTCACTTTAGACGCTGAGAAAAACTATTTTCATTAATTTTTTTGATAGGTTTATATTATAGATATTAAATTCAACGTTAAATTTTTTTTAATTGATTTAAATTACTATTTATGATCGAAAATGGTAGTTAACAAGTCTTAACAAAATTGTAGGTCTGCGCTGTTGCTGAAATCACGGAGATCGATATCCGAAGCAAAAAAATCAAACGGTTTTAGATTCATTATGTTAATGGCTATAGCGCATATCATATGATTTTTTATATATGCAAAAATAACAAAATGGCGGACATTATTCGAAAAAACAAAAAAATCCAGTTTTTTCACCGTTTTCGGCACAAAAAGTAAATATCAAAATTTAAAAAAGTCCTCAATATGCGCTACAGCTATAGTTATAAAGAATATGTGGTTAAAATTTCCCAAGGTTCGGTTCATTAGTTTCGAAGATTTTATCAACAAGCCGTCGAAAAACGTTGTTTCGAGAAAAAACACGTTTAAAGTTTCTTTGAGTTACATAAATACATCAACATTTTTTAAAATGTATTTTGAAAGTATCTCTATAATATCTATAATACGAGGGTCGTTTGATAAGTCCGTGCAAAAATGTAAACTACTTAATTTATTTCGATAAACCTTTTTTATTTTTCACCATAGTTTCCTTCTCGGGTTATACACTTCATCCAAAGCTGCTCTAGTTTGTTGATCCCTTCTGTATAATAGGATTTGTCTAAGTCTGCAAAATAGCCATTCGTTTCTGCAATCACCTCCTCGTTTGAATAAAATCTTTTTCCCGCCAGCCATTTCTTCATATTGGGCAACAAATAATAGTCCGAGGGAGCCAAATCTGGAGAATAGGGGGGATGTGAAACGAGTTGGAATCCTATTTCCATTAATTTTGCGGCCACAACTGCTGAGGCTTGAGCTGGTGCGTTGTCGTGATGGCAAAGGACTTTTTTGTGGGCCAATCGTGGACGTTTTTCTGGCAGCTCGGTTTTCAAACGGTCCAATAACGATGAATAATATGCGCCTGTAATAGTTTTAGCCTTTTCCAGATAGTCGATGAGAATTATTCCTTGCGAATCCCAAAAGACAGTCGCCATAAGCTTCCCGGCCGAGGGAACCGTCTTCGCCTTTTTTGGTGCTGATTGCCCCTTGCCAACCCATTCTTTAGATTGTTCTTTGGTCTCAGGAGTGTAGTGATGTATCCATGTTTCATCCACAGTGACGAAAGGACGCTTAAAGTCCTGTGGATTCCTTTGGAACAGCTGCAAACCGTCCTCGTAACACTTGACACGATTTCGTTTTTGGTCAATCGTGAGCAATCGCGGCACCCATCTTGCGGATAGCTTTTTCATGTCCAAATGTTGGTGCTAAATATTATGTACCCGTTCATTCGAGATCCCCACAGCACTAGCAATCTCACGCACTTTCACTCTCCTGTCATCCATCACCAGATCATGGATTTTATCAATGATTTCTGGAGTGGTGACCTCAACAGGGCGTCCAGAACGTTCAGCGTCGCTTGTGCCATATGGCCACTCCGAAAAATTCGAAACCACTTATAAACTGTTATAATCGAAGGTGCACAGTCACCATAATGTTTATCAAGCTTCTCTTTAGTCTCCTGAGGCGTTTTGCCTTTCATAAAGTAATGTTTAATCAACACACGAAATTCTTTTTCGTCTATTTTTTTTAAATCACTCGACTTCCTCGGTTCAAACGAATGCCAAACACATAGAAATACACCGATCTAGCTGAAACTTGGTATGTTTTCTTCCAAGAGATGCTACTAACTGAAAATAACCTCGATACGCACCAGTAGTGCCATCTCTCTGACTTTGCACGGACTATTCAAACGACCTTCGTATAAACCTATCAGAAAAAACATGAAAGTGACCTCTTTTTAGCGTCTAAAGTGAGAAGACTTCTCATAAGAGAGGCGTAAAGGAAACGCACCGCTGTTCCGGTGTTATACAGTAAAAAACATCCCGTGCCGTACGTGCTTTTCGCTTGGCCTTTCTGCAGACACATTTGTCCGACGAGGGCGGCTTGCTGATCGCCGAGGCACTGCAACGAAAAATCTGTATTCATTCACGAGACAAATAAGTCATGAGTTATTTCGTTTTTCCCGTAATTCGAATCTTCATCTTCGGCGAGAGTTCGACGGAGGTAAAATATTTCGCTCGTACCCCGGATATGGGAACACCTCGGAGCATTCCGTCGTGTATGTGTCCGTAGATTTCCGACGAGCTCAATATACGTGGCAGGATTTCCGCTGGTATGTCGAAAAACTTAAGGAGCGTCGAGTCCCATCTCAGGCTCGTTATGTTCATGAGCATTGTACGCGAGGCATTGGTAACGTCCGTACAGTGAGCACCGCCGTTGATTCCACCGGTTAGATTCTGCGAAAGGGAGAAAAGTAGAGATTCCTCCGTCGATGCTGTGGCGTTTTGAACAAATACGCGTCGCGCTAGGGACACGGACCCAAATGAGCCAGGAGTCTATGGTGCCGAACATGCATCTCTTATCGGCTATGGCATTTTGAACTCTTGGCTCGTTGTTCAGCAACCACTTGAGCTTGAGTGCGCTGAAGTAGGGACTTATGGGCAGTCCGCAGAGTGGCTTGAGGTAGTTTTTGTTCTGGTTGCGAACTCTTTTCAGGATGTCGTCGACGATGGTGGTAGTTCGCATGTCCATCCATACTGTGGAAACATCGACCGAAGTGTGTAGATACAGAAGCCATTTTACAGGATGGTCACGATCAGGATGATGGCGAGAAAATAATATATCTGCGTGATACCAGTGGTGGATGCACCGCCGGCGGGGCTCCGGCAACCTTCCATGGTAATCAGCGTTGGCCTGGACCATATTTGCACGGAAGACTGTCTTAGGTACGCAATGGCTTGCGGTTCGACTACTGAGCTAAGTATTACTGAGTTTCACAGCCAAGTATAATGGCAACTCAGTAAATACAGGTGTCTATAGCTTTACATTATAACAATTAGGCAGCTGCCTATGTTAAAGTGCTTTTTCGATTGTAAATTTTCTAGATACCGCGTAGACGATCGATGGAAAATTAAGAGCGTGCATTTAGTATACGACAAACAATTTACTGTGGAAATTTGAATCGAATGGTAACATATCGTCAATGATCCTGAAACTCCTTAACCTCATAATTTTTCCTACCCAATTGTTTCAAAGATGGATGAGCTTTTTCAGGAAAAACAAAGCATGATACTTGGTAGTATTCACCGACGCAGGGCTTGACGTTTTTTTTTGCCCCACGTATTATTCATCTTTGAGAAATCTCGGTTACAAAATTTCAGCTATCTCTCTCGCACTCATATGTCACGTGGTATAGCTTTTACTTCGCCTTAAGGGGGAAAATACATATAAATAGCCGAAAATGACGAAAAATTTCGGGATTTTTTTCCAACGCCTTTTTGGCAAAACTGCCTTTTCCAAATTGGCGTACAGGATTACTCAAAAACTCTTTTGCCAATTGAGTTGAAAATTGATACAGATATGGATAATTAGCTACCTTCTACTTGACGAGAAATCGTTGTTGAAAAATTTAGAAAAAATAACGACGTTTTTCGTCCATATTTTACAGAAATGTATAATTTTGTCTGTAAATGCACGCCATTCTCTTATATTTGCATTTGCTTCATCTTAATTACCGTCAAATAGGAACCATCCACGTTCTAACGGAAAAAATGTTTGAATTATTTGCAAACTAAAGCCAAAGTAAACACCTTGCCACAACTCCGCCATGTTGACGATGAATGACTTTAGAAAAATTGTTTTGTATCTTCAAATATACTTTTTTTTTTTTTTTTTTTTTAGTTACACATTTCAAGAATATAATCCCAAAATTTCAAGTCAGCGCAAAACTCTCGAAGTTATTGACTATTTAGTTCCGCTTCCCTAACGCTGTAGCCGCGTTTCAAACTGTAGCTAACACTTCAAACGCGTTTTTCTCGAAACCACTTTTTCAAAGTCCGTGTTCACTGCCATTTGAAAACTACATGACCGATTTATTTCAAACTTGGTGCACACTTTCTACATATCAAATACCTCCCCCCAACGGTTAGTTTGAGATTTTTTTTACATTGAGGGGATTTTCCATCTCCAAAATGGCGAAATTTTTCGTGAAAAATAGCACTTTTCACTTTACATGTCCACCAAAAATTTAGAAATGGAAAAAATTATGAAAGACCGTTGGGGGGAGGATTTGATGATACTTTGACTAAATTTTAATGGTACTTGATTTCAGATAATTTCTAGCTGATACAGTGAACACCTCAAATCGTGTTTTTCCAAAGGCGTTCTTGGAAAAGCTTTGCCACCGGCTTGTTTGTGGATATTTTCGCGTACAAATTTCACGGAATGTTCTTGAAATGACACTTAACAATGTACAAAAGGGTTCAATAAATTTACTCTATCCATATAGATGAAAAAAATTCGCAAAGTATTTTCTTTCACCCTGAAACCCCTACCCTTCCCTTGAGTAGAGAGATGTTTGAGAATACCAAAATAACGAATAGAGTTGTTGTCCTGCCATATTCTCCTCAATGTCATACTTGTGAAGCAACTTCGTCTACCTTCCAATGCATGGCTGTGTGGAATATCGGCACTGTACTTTTCTTGCTGCAAACTAGTTCCGACATCGATGAATTGGCTTGGTAATATACAAACTCCTTGGCTTTTAATGAGGAACCGGACAATAAAGGCAGCAAAATCCAATTTCCTCAAGATCGAGTTAGCGATAAGCATGGCGTTTGCATCGTTGGAATGCAACAATCTTTTTCTTCAATTCTTCACTTCTTCTTTTTGATGCTTATCCAAAGCCTTCTTTTCTTCCGCAAATTGAGGTCGTAAATCTCTAATACGCAAAAACGTTTGAGTGGTTTTTACATTTGAAAAAATTGATTTTTGCTGCGCTCTTGCAAACGTTCGACATCAGAAAGCCCATTTCAAGAATAATTGTCTCGAAGCATGTAAATGAGTTTTCTGCAAACTCGACTTTGCCGAAGCCTCATTTTCCACGGCTCGACCAGAGTGGAAAAGTGCCCAGGGCATTCTAGGGCTCTTGGTATGTCGGTCAAAAATGAACCCAAGGAATTCCAAAGTGCAGTAAGACGGATAACCAGGGGCTTGCCAGGTGCAATCGACCATGACTAAGGAAGGCTAACGGAGATACTTTTCAATGCCGATTGTATCGATTCACCTTACCGATGGCGTTATATAACGGTTCTCCAGTAACAGAGTCCCAGACGACGGTGGTTTCTCTCTGATTGGTAACCCCTATGGCGACGATATCCGAGTGATCTATTGTCAATTGTTGAAGATTGTGAACCGTCTGATTGAGGCATTCCCTGACGGCGTTTAAAATTTCCACGGGGTCTTGCTCTACCCATCCTTCTTTGGGATAAGATTGAGATATCGGCACTTGATGATACGTCAATACTTCGGCTGTATTCGCGGCGAAAACCTGACGATTTGAGAAAACAACGAACGATATTATTCACCTTTCGAGGTATTCGGGTCGATTTTTACTAATTGCAACTACTGAGCCATTAGGCGCGTGTGTTTCGTGCGTTGCGAAGTTTCTGATTGCATTTCGGTTCGGTGGATGCGAAATTAATGATTTTTCATTTCACGTACGAGAAATCTCGCGCTGCTCGTCCCTTCGTCAATAGCACCGACGAGAGGACCGTATCTGTTCATTGATTCATTTTCTTTCATTTGACAGATCATCGAACGCGACGAAGCGACGCAAGTACGCTAACCGATCAACTCAACGTAGACGGAATTTTCGAAATATTATTTTTTTCCTTGTTTCTCAAAAGGCGCGAACACGGGAGATTATATTTTTTGTTCGTAAACTCTAATAGATCTTGTGTTGTTCGAACGAGATTGAAGAATAAAACATGATTTAACGTCGCGACGCCCGTGCTGACCTGCGCCGGTTGGACGCTCACAATCGCGGAGGTTCTGACTTTTTCGTCTGCTACATTCAGCCATGTAGATATCGGCATATGCGCGTGACATTTTCCAGCCGCAGCACGGCAGGGATTGGCAAATAAGGAAGTTACCGATCGAGTATCGACGATCGGTGAGACAAACTGCTGCTCATTCTCTGTGGACTTATCGACTTTGGATCAAGTGGAAAAGGAGAGGGTGTTTTTAGGCGAAACACATGAACGGTTGGTAAGAACTTTTCGGCGGAGTTTTATCAACCGAAGCGAACGTAGAATTAGACTGTGAGTCTTTCTTTAGAGGGTCGGTGTATCTCTTCTTTCGAAATATCAGTTCGTAAGACGTCTTGCCCAGTTGTAACTTAAGACAATTGATTTTTCAAACGTTTTCTCAAAGAACGATTCCTCGAAAATATACTGTTAAAATTCTTTATTTATTCAATGATAATTTACGAAGCTATTCGTTTTCGAAGTTGATGGGAGGAAGGTGCAAAATTGAAAGAGGGCGGGTCGAAAATACACCTAGCGCCTCTACCGTTAAAATCTGAAGCTTTTGTAGGTAATTTAGCGTTTAAATATAAAGCATTTATAGCAAATTGCATGTAATTAAAAGTGTCTTGAAAAATGTATATCCGGTCAAACGTTTCGTAAAAGCGTAGAAGAACATGGTAAGTAAATGTGCATGGCTGGCCGTGTCACTGATGCCGAGGAGACAAGATATAGTGCAAAGAAAGATTAACATAACCTCTAAAGTTGTGCACAAACAAAAATAAATAAAAAATGCGATGTTCTACTATCAGCTCATCGTTCTTTTTATTATTGGGAAGAATTTTATATATATATATAAAATTTTAAAATATTATATAATATATAATATATATAATTCTAACATATGTATATATATATATATATATATATATATATATATATATATATATGAAGCTTAGAGTGACAACTTGTGAATGTATTTTTCAGCAGGACGACAAAATAAATATTGTTGATGCTTGGTATCAATGTGTTGAAGGATTGAGTAAAAGCAGCAAGCATATCAGTGCTGTAGTTTGTTACATTTTCTCTGCAAGCTACAGATTTAAAAAAATTAGCACTATACATTCGGCTAGTTGCTGATGGTTGTCAATTTTTGTTGCGCATGCTAAGAGAATTTTATATGAGTTGAATTAAAAAATGGACAGTCCTGTTATCAGAGGATAAGAGATTCAAATGAAATAGGCTAAAATATGATATTGTTAAGATATTACGTTGTTTTCTAAGTCACTTTTTCTGTTTACGTATTTTTTAAAATAGTTTTAGCTATTCACTATTGATGTTTCTTCTGCTTCTAAGGAACATGAGGGTTCTCTGACAGAAAAGAATAAAATTTTATTTTTGTTTCACCAGCTCCAGCATTTTTTGCATTATCTTTGCATTCTTTAATGCGTCATGATATTTTCGACTTGCTTATTTGCGACTGTATATGGATAACCCAAATGCTGAAAATTTATTCACAACATTTTAACGTTAATACAAGGTATTACTTTTTTGAAAGAGACATATATATATATATATATATATATATATATATATATATATATATATATATATATATATATATATATATATATATATATATATATATATAAGGTAAATCATTTACCTTAGCTGTTCAATAATTGGGACATTTACCGTAAATGTCCCAATTATTGAACAGCTAAGGATCTGGGGGATTGAATTCGGTGAGAAAAAAGAATAAAATCAAATGATACTTTGATATTTTTACTTTCGAAAAATCACCCTTCAAATTATTTTTAAATGATTTCAAATGAAAAAAAAGAATAACAATGTGAAGCATGCAAATGTCCCAATTATTGAACACTGGAAGTGCCTATGTCCCTAATATTGAACAGGCATGTCCCAGTTATTGAACACTATCGAGAATTCTCTTTCCCTCTTGAAATTTTGTCCCTGAAATATCGGGGAGCAAAAAATATTGCACATTACATCCGTATTTTTCGGTTACATTTAGGTTATATTTTCTTTTTACTTTACTTTTTATGTTTATTGCACGAAAATACAAATAAAAAATACATTTGACGATCGTAGAGTTATTATTAAAAGAATAAAGGTAAGTTTATTCAGGAACTTACAGTTTTTGTTTGAATAAATCCGATTCACACGATCTGTCACACGTTAACTGTCTCGATGTTTTGATGGGTTTCATGACGCAATCTTGGAGATTTCGAGTGTTCAATAATTGGGACATACTGCACTTTTTATGTCCCAATGATCGAACACCGTATTTTTAACACATAATTAATTAAAAACATTTTTTTTGAATTATTATTTGTAAGAAATTTTCTGAGGAACCTGAAACGCCTTTATTTTTTCAGATGCGACAGTTTTTGAATTTTTTATGCCCTTACGCATGAACCCGCGCGTCTTAGCAAAAACGATAAACAGTTACCACGAGACGTCAAATCGGGTCACCGTTGTTGATTAAATAATTTTTTTCTCCATTAATTAAAGCTTTTTTTGCACAAGTAGGGTAACGTTTCGATAGGTAAAAGTTCCATATATGTAATGAAATTTTTATAAATAAGTAAATGCATGCAGGTGAATGAGTATTAATAAAAATACAAGATAGTGTTCAATAATCGGGACCTGTTCAACAATTGGGACATTTACTTATAGGGAATTCGACTATGCTCTCTTTTACCGTGCGCGTTTGTTGCAATCCCATGCACTTTTCTCTCAGTGTACTTTTGCCACTGTATATCAATGAAAAATTGTTTTAATCGATAATACACAAACTCGAATTATCTAAAAACGATCGCGAAATCTCGAGGCTCCGGATAACGTAGAAAAAAGGAAGACATACGTCACGAGTTGCGTTCGGAGTGCTCGTCTTTGATAAAAAATAATCACGTTGAGGGCGTTTTCTTCCCTATTGGCGATTACTCCTGTCATTTTCGTAAAGAAAAACTTGTCAATCGTTTTGATCGTGGCTCCGCAGTGTAATGCCTGACAAACTCGTATATTTGAGGAAGATCGAGTACCTGCGCGGAGCCGTGAGATTGGAAGGGCACGACTTTGAAGAGGGCTTAAATATAAATCTTTCAACCCCTAGCGACTTAGCTCGACGAGACGTGAGCGCGTCATTCATCTCGTGTACTCTTCGCAGAAGAGGAACGCTCTCGCTCTCCTCCTCTCTTCCCTTTGACGTCGAATTTTATCCAACGCCAACTTGTGCGGGGGCGTACTCATTGTTTAAAGGGAACGCTGGCTTTACATTTCTCTGCGTTACGGCTTTGTGGAGATGAGGAAAACTTAACGGACCTCCCGACGTCAATCAACGTCGCTTGATTCGTGCTAATAATACTATTCCATTATTCATACGAGTTTGTGGATTGTTTTGAAATATATATATTAAAACTCGAAGTTTAAAAATTTTCAGGTCTACTAGTCGACGAAGTCTACGATCGCGTCTTACAAGTTCAAAGACTCTGATCTCTCGAGCGACCGAAAAAAAATTGTTTGATTTTTTGAGTCTTATATTGGGAGTAAATATATATATATATATATATTCACTCCCAATATACGACTCAAAAAATCAAACAATTTTTTTTCTTATTTTTTTATTTTTACCGGATTATATTTATTTATTTTTTATTTTTTATTTTATTTACCGGATTATTTTTTATTTATTTTTTATTTTTATAATATAAGACTCAAAAAATCAAACAATTTTTTTTCGGTAAAAATAAAATAAATAAATATAATCCGGTAAAAATAAAAAAATAAGAAAAAAATTTTTTCGATTTTGAAAATAAAATAAATAAATAAAATTCGGTAAAAATAAAAAAATTAAAAAACAAATAATCATTCATTTTATATATATATATATATATATATATATATATATATATATATAAAATGAATGATTATTTTTTTAATGGAACTGGGCCGCAAAAATAGCCGAAGATGGGATAAAATTTAAATGACCTTTGTGAAGAACCGAAACAACATACACACATTTCCTTTTTTGCAACGTTTTTATTGAACTTTTGGCTATTAAGGATGTTGAGTCCCAAATCGCAAATGATAATAAAATTCTGAAAATTTGGTACGTTTTTGTATGAAGTATTTCAGAGGTCGTGTAAAAATTTCACGACAATTAGGAAGCTCGTTATTGAACAATTAACATTCACAAAATAAATGTTGTCTTATGGAAACTGAAGTAACTTTGCAATAAGTTTTTTTTTACCTCTCAATTTTGTAATATCTACAATATACTGAAAGCAACGGAAACGAAACGAAGTTTATTGATACATTTTTTTAAATTTCTTTTAAAAATTGTTCTTAACAAAGTGTTAATTTTTTAATAACGAGCTTCCTCCTAATCATCGTGAAATTTCAACATGACCTCTTAAATACTTCTTACAAAAACATTCCAAATTTTCAGAATTTTCTTATTATTTTTTATTTCAACCCCTAAGGAGGTTGAAGTAATGATGATAGAATTCTGAAAATTTGGTACGTTTTTACATGAAGTATTCAGGAGGTCGTGTAAAAATTTTCTGACGATTAAGAAGCTATTTATTGAACAATTAACATTAGCATTTGTCCGAGGGACTCAACACCCTTAAATTCAGTGGTTGCGGTTTCAAAAATATAAATATTTAAGGGATGGATAAAGGAAGGGTGGATAAAGAAGCAACGCGGCTCATGCACTGCTCCTTCATTGCCACAATTCCAAGTGGCCGGTTGAAGTTTTCGGCAATTCCTGAACGCCATTCTCTTCAGGGGATGTTCCTCCACAGACTGCACCCAACATTTTTGAAAAAAAAAACTTAAAAATAAACAAATGGCGGCTAAAATTTGAAAAACATCGAAAAACGGATAACATTTGTTGCACTGACAATAATAATAAATTGATTTCTTTTACATCGACGTCAGTTCATTTTGTACAGAAAGTTGATATCTTATTGATGATTTTGTCGATGCTTGTGATCACTTGTCTCCAACCAACAAGCGTTTCTGGTCAACTGGCCCACTTCAATGGTGCGCTGATTCTTATTGAAGTTGCATTATTCTCCTGAGCTCAGTTTTGCGATTTTTTCACTTATATTCCCGCCAAAATGTTTGGAAGAGCCTGTAGTAACAGAATACAAAATAAAATGCGAAAAAATTTGATATTTTTCGGTGCCTAGTACCCTAATTACGTATGGGGTAGTTTATCGTATTGTAACTACGTCGTATTCACTGAATCCCTTTAGGACTGTACAGCGAGGGTCCAATGGCTACCACGTTGGTCGTTGGGGGGGTATCTATTGATTTTTAGATAGCGGCAGACTCAGCGGGTGAGGAAACTAACGAGAGAGATGTACAGAGGGAGGGTGAGGGAGCGAGTGAGGAAATGGAGAGGACAAGAAGGAAGAGGAGGAGGATTGCTCGAAGGGGAATGCAATGGTGCAGGTCGATGGTGAATCTCCTGACTGCACGAACAATGTCCTCGGATCTAACAGTGGCTACTTTTCCCTTACAACACAAATTCCTCGACAATTCGCCTTGCGATTGAAATGGTGCACCTGAAAAATGATACAAAGACGAATCCAACGACATCACAGTGTTTATTCGGTGCCTCGGCATCGCGTCGAGTGTCCGTGGTAAATTCATCATTTACCACAACATTTGCCACACTATAATCGATAATACGAATAATCAACATAAGTAAACATCAATCAGAGCAGCTGTGGGTTAAATAAATTTAGACTCTTTTTTGACCCCGTGGAAGTGATCCTCCTTAACAGTTTAACACGTAGAACATTTTCTAAAGACACCAATCTCCTTCGATAAGCTAAGTAGGGGGCACGGATCACATGCCCAATTTTTATTATGGTTTTCGACAATCACTTACGAATGTTGCTCAAATCTTTTTTTATCGTGCGAAATTCCTCGAGTTCTCCTTTATACTCCGGGATGCATTGTTTGAAACGATTTTTATCATTATCCAATATATTAGGGGTAGTAAAAAGAAATCCATTATTTTTGCATGTAATTGAAGGCAAAAATAATGGATTTCTTTTCACTGCACCTAATACTTTCGTGTCTTATGGGCGTTTATGATGCTATCCTTCTGATTTGCCATCCCTCACACTTGTCACTTCGCCTTTTTCGGTTCCTGACAGATCCTTCGGTGCGATCCACACAGCCACTCTTTCCTGTCGCCTGTTCCTACCCGAGTACAAATGATTGTATATACTTAGATACAATTATATAAAAATGATATACAATCATATATATTTATATATTGGTTCATATATAATTGTATATAACTCTATACATTCGTATATATAATACGATATAAATGTACTTCCATCAATTTTGATTTGATAAAATTATACATAGTTCTGTATATAATGATATATGGAGATGCTATTTTTATAGGGAGGTTATATAATTATTTATAATATCATATACAATTATATATAATTCAATATAGTGTTGTGTACAATTAAATATATATGCGTGAAACTTTTATTTACGGTTCATATAATAAGACATAATATTATATACAGTTATATATAATTTAATATAGTGTTGTATATAATTACATATATACGTGAAAATTTTATTTACGGTATATAAAATTGTATATGACTGTATATGAGTACTTTTATTTTCTTTTGAAATGCATATAATTGTATATATCTTTATATGGCTTCATATATGATTGGATATAGAAATTTTTTTTTGTTTTATCTGAGTAAAAATGAATATATATAAATATATATAATTGTATATTAATTGATTATATACAATTGTATACAAAAATTGGCCCGATAGAATTTTATATATTTGTGTATAAATGTATACAATTGTATATACTAATATACAGTTATGTACCATAGTATATTAATTCATATACTATCGTACATAACTGTATATTAGTATATACAATTGTATACGTTTATATACAAATATATAAAATTCTATCGGGCCAATTTTTGTATACAATTGTATATGATCAATTAATATACAATTATATATGTTTATATATATTCATTTTTACTCGGGTATTTACTCGGGGCACACGTAAAAACTGTAGGAAACCAGTACTGATGCGGATTACTATACATTATTAATAAGGAACGTCAGGGAAGAGATGCCTTTAGGCGAGAAAAAAAATTAGCTGATTTTCATGACTTTTTTTGAAGGAAAAATTTCTTCCCCATTTTTGACATTTAGGTTATGTTTTATCACTACCTTTCGCTATTACATGGTATTTTTTAAATTAATCTTCGAAACTGGCGGCTTAATGGTACGGTCGTCGAAACTGCATTTTTAAAACTGATGTGACGTGTAGCTAAAAAATTAATCGACTGGTTCTGATGAAAAGTAGTATACATTTTTCGAACCTTATTGTCTAGAACATGACCCTAAATGTTTTTGAAAATTAAAAGTCAAAAGTATATTTTTTATTGCAAAATGAAGCAATCTTTTTCGTAATATTTAATCTTTTTGTTTCAAAGCGTACCATTTTATCGATTTCCATCAGTTTTCACTATTTCGTGGTTCATATTCTGCGTATGAGTGTTAATGAAGAAAAAATCTTTGTATTATCGTCTGACAACAGCCGCCGCAACCCGCTTAGAAGACCGCGCCATACCTCCGCCATTTTGCAAGATTAATAAAAATAAAAAATACCATGTAACAGCCAAAAGTCGTGATGAAACATATCCTAAATTTAAAAAATGTTGAAGAAATCTTTCCTTTTAAAAAAATCATGAAAATCAGCCAATTTTTCCTCGCCGAAAGGCATTTCCCCCTTGAAGTTCCACCTTCGATTTTGTTAAAATTCATATATGTAACATTGAAAATGTTTGGACGAATGTTTTTTTTCTTGACGGAAAAACAGATTTAAGGGGACAAACCAGCCGTCCAAAAAAGACATTTCATCTCCTACTTAAAATTTTTTTAACACTTCTATAGTGGATTTTTCATCACTTTGCATTAAAAGAATTTTCGTTTTTGTTTCATTCTGATCAGCAGACTGCTTGTGAATGAAACTGAAATTCCTTGAAACGCCTTTCGGTAATTACATAGTTTTGTGACTTTTCTTGAAAATGGCCTCCATTTTTTTCCGTGATTGATCGCTTTTTTTGTCGTGTAAATAATTATGTTATGTTGGGGGGAACGGTTTTTAGGTTCCAGATTTTTTTATGAAAAAAAAAAAACATTTGAAAACATTGTAAAAAATTGTAAAAAATTGCGAAAAATTGTGAAAAATTGTTAAAAATTGTAAAAAATTGTAAAAAATCGTGAAAAATTGTGGAAAATTGTAAAAAATTGTAAAAAATTGTAGAAAA